>JAJJMC010030977.1:6139890-6268045 GCA_023531435.1 Papaver californicum | reverse complement strand
CGGGCTCTGCCAGAAAACAAAGAAATCAAAAATCACAAGAAATTACTCGTGATGAAGAAGATGAAGAAACCGTGAAAAAAAGGTTAAAGGAATCGTTGTTAAATCTTTAAGCTTGGAAATGCTTATCTTCAGTTTGTAACACTGGATTTGTAATAGCGAGTCTGTAACGTCCATACACCGTTGCAAACTCGTTGCTTTTATTATTTTCTCTTCTTTTCACCTTTGTAAACACTTTGTGAGCTATGTACTTATCTTTTAAGTGTTTTTTGAGCATGATGAGCTATACCCCAACACTGGGATAATGAAGGAAGCTATTTTCACACTTGTTTGGTAACTATATTCGATTCTTTTTGACTTTTTGCACTTATTTTAATTGTTTCATGATTTTTCTTAATTGGTTGTCATTTAATTTGATGGGTCATGCTTAGCTTAAGTGTTTTGATGGTCCATGCTTAGGATTTACAATCAATGTTTTAAAATTCTACTTTTGGCAAACAAAAAGAGTCCATAAAAGAGCTTAAATGGTTAAGAATCAATATTTGTACCACATGAATGTGAAAATCGGAGGAATTCAGAGTCCCATTTTCTCGTAACATTGTTTTCATATCTTATTTATTTTATAGTTTAAAGTAGGAATTAAATCTAAGTCGAGTCTTCACAAGTCCGAGTGAACAATACTTTTCTTACCACTGTCTACAACCACATCACGATCAGACAGAAATTCGTGCTGGTTTATACTAGGATATAATAGATGCCATTGTAAGAGGGGACACAGGCCCATGACAAAATGAAAAAAGGAAAGTGTTGCCGTCAACATTTATCGGAGATCCAAGGTATATGGTGTTTGTGCAAAAATTCTCATCAACAAAAACAACCAAGGATCATAGTCTAAGATAGACAAAAATGACATTAACACAAGAGATTTAGTGTGGTTCGGCTATGAATAGCCTACATCCACGGGTAATGAAAGTTGGAGTTTTTATTAATCTCTGGGTTACAGTTGAAAATGAGCAGAAGAAAAGAGAGAATCCGGCCAAAAGTCCAAAAGTCCCTTCTTCTTCATTCTAAAATTGTATTTAAAGAGATGATAATTACTATAATGCCCTTCACCATATGTCATAAAAGTTTGCCACGTGTCGATGGAGATTCTTCTAAGCTCGCCATGTGTCGAAGAGGATTTACCACATTTCGCCATGTGTCAACGGGATCCGCCACGTGTTCTTATTGTCCTTATCTTCAAAATGACCTCTATCCAAAAGTTGGTGCGGGATTGACTTGGTCCACCGGAATTGACTTGGTGCATCGGGATTGACTTGGTCTATCGGTATTGACTGGAACGGGACAACAAGTGGAACAGGACAGGGCTGTATCGGGACAGGATAGATCGGGCAAAGCTGCAACGGGAATTGCTGACGTCACTTCGGGAAATGATGACGTCACTTCGGGGCAGGATGTATCGGGACATGACAGATCGGTCCAAGCTGGAACGGGAATTGCTGACGTCACTTCGGTCCAAGTTGGGCTTCAGAATTGAGTGGAGTGCTCCTGCTTGCTCCTGTTAGGCTAGTTAGGTTGTTGGGCTTGATTAATTGCTGCGGACCAAGAATTCTTGAGTGGGAAACATCATTTTGGTACTAACAACATGCCCCCTTTTCTTGAGAGTTGTTCGAAGAAAAACTCTTAAGAAAACTACTTCACGTCTCGTCCGAATCATAATGTGGTGGTTGATGTTGCTTGTGCATTTTTGTTTTATGTTGTATTTTTGTCCCTGCAAAACAAAATTTTGTATACAAATATATATATACTGATTGTTAGTTTTCAACCGCAAGGTTCCTTTGTACCCTGGGTTAATATTATGGAATTTTGTGCCAGAGAGCAACTCTTTCGACGGATTCATGTCATTCGGGAACCCAACACATACGAGTCTCACTCGGGCCAGGAGTAAGCTACAAGGTGGTCCCAAATGTTTGTATATACATTACAATTTGGAATTTTACCTCCTTCCACGGAATCATCTCATGGGAATACAACGCATCCATCTTCTCTCTGTTTAGGAGAAAATTTGGATGCGGTCTCGAATTTGTCTCCAGCCACGGAGCACTCAGGAACACACGCCTAATTTTCTCGGTCATGGAGAAAACTAGTGTGCGGTCCATAGATTTGTCTCTAGCCACTGAGCACTCAGGAACACACGCCTAATTTTCTCGGGCATGGAGAAAATTAGTGTGCAGTCCATAGATTTTTTGCCTTCCAAAGATAACGCCTTCTGAATGGAGAATTATCCTTGAGAAGTATACATGAGAGGTATATATAGGGGAAAGTAAATTTGAGAGTTATCTGGATATTTCTCATTTCTCACTTCTTATTTAAGATATATCTCATATTCTTCTGTATACATGAGAAGTATATATAGAAGAATATGAGAAGTATTTTAAATAAGAGATGAGGAATATCCGGAAGAAATGAAAAATACCTATTTTTGAATGATAATTCCCGAAGAAGCATTTAGATTACAGTATGAAGTATAAGAGATATCGCCCTTCGAATTAATATGAGAAATCCGAAATAAATTGAAGTATTTACTGAATATTCTTCGTATGAAGCATAAGCCATTTGAAGTATCATTTCTCGAAGGCTCATTTTGAGTCAAATTTTCCATGAACGTTTCCAAAGAACGTTTCCATGATACGCTTGAAGTAGTGAAAGCACCAGTAATTCATGGCTTACATGAAGTATCTATCAATTGTTGCCTTATGTTAAGAAGTACAAGACATATAACACAAAGTGGCGAAAAGTATTATATCTATTTAGCGTTAGTAAATTATTAAAATGAAATACCTAATTGGCGCACAGTATTTAACTCATTTCATAGCTAAAAATTTGGTTTCTTTATAGCATCCCCCAGTGCATCATTAGCGCATGATTGGCGCATCTCTGAAGTGCCCTTTATAGGTATCTTCACATTTCATAAAAATGTCTAAGCATTTCATGATATTAAATGAGTACAAGCTAAAATGATCTTCATGCTTTTTGTTGCATACCACTGTTAAATATAATCAAATAAATTGGAATTTGTGCAGACTAAGAATACATCATATTAAATTAATAGGTTTCTATCATAGATGATTATGGGATTAATTATCAATGTGCATGATATCATATGTGATTCCAGTGTCATTGAAAGCAATTGATCAATTCATAATGTATGACAGTTTGTAAAGTTCAAGTAAAATATATACAATGGGTACTAGTTGAACAAATTTAACGATCTAATTCATTATACAGATGCTGTGTTTACAAATCAAATAAGTTCATGCTTTTTGAACAATTAAGAGAAATCATGATTGAATCAATTGAATCATTTAAAGATGATAATTAGGAATCATTCTTAAATTTACACTTAAGATACACAATTGACATTATAATCGAAAATTAAAAAAGATAGTGTATATTTATATTTTTAGAAATGCTTGTGGATCAGCGGATGCCCTCTCTCATCTGTTGAAGATGTGAAAATAATAATTATCTAGCTATAACAATTTAATTTAATTCATTGCGGGACATCATGGGTAGCGGGCATGTTGAGCTTTGCTGTCGTTGCTGCCACGTGTTGGAGCGGATTTTTGGTATCCACAACAACATGTTGAGCTTTGCTGTCGTTGCTTCCATGTGTTGGAGCGGATTTTTGGTATCCACAACATGACCCCTGTTCTTAAGATTATTTCGAAGAAAAACTCTTAAGAAAACTATTTCAGTTACTTCTTGCTTGGCTTTGTCATGATAAAAGTATGAGCCTGATCCATTCAAAAATAGAATTTTGCTGCAAAACTTATACATAAGCGTACATTAATGTAATAATATCATTCCACGCGTTTTAACCAGAAATGATAAATTGATTAATAAACTATCTTTCATCCAATAATATAAATTAATGAATCTTGCATAAATGTATAAGTCAATCAGGAATTCAAATTCAAAGTAGCAATCGGAACGGGTCACATGTCAGGTTATCCATTGGGCGTAATTTTACGCGCCAATGCCTATTTGCTCCAGTCATTCCGATAGTTGTGGTGGGTGGCATTTAGCATGTTCACCTTTCAATAAGAGTACTTTTCATGACTTATACAAACAAGAATAATTAAAGTAAGAGAAAATTTTAGATCAAGAGAGATATGGGGTACTTAGCTCTTTTGCGAGATTGTTGCCGATTAATGTCACAAGTTGTAGTCCAGCAGATAAAAAATTAAGCCGTTGTATACCTCGCATCTCCACCATACGTGCTGCTGAAAAACTCCCTCTCAAGTGCTCAAGGACCACTACATGTGCAATCATCATATAACGACTTCATACAAGAAACAGATCTCGTAAAGCATCCACAATGTTGCGAAGAATCTCAGTCCGAGAGAAGCGAGGTCTTGCAACTTGGAACCACTCAACTGGTGGAACCTGGAGACCTCATAAAAGAACAAGTTGGCGGTCTTTTTGTTTGTCTGTGATGGTGGTGGTAATAATCCACATAGCAAAACAGCTCTTCATTATTATTGAGTAGCTCTTGTTGTTGATGTACTTCTTTCTGAATAGCTGGAAATTAAACTTAATTCATCTAGTCATCGAGTTTGAACTATTGGTGGTGCCGACGTGCGTCGTATTCAAAGAAGTGTGAATTTTGAGTTGCGTCAAATCATCAGATTGCTTTGATCTCCATATAGCTCAGTTGTAAAAAGTCATTTAGTTCTGGCAGCTTGGTCCCATTTATGCTCTGATATATCAATTCTGAATGTTATCAGTCTTTGCGTCTTTTGCTAGCCTTAATCTCTAACATTTCAGTAGTGCATGAGTTAACACCATGGACCTGATGAAGAAGGTTCTTCCTGAATACGTCTAGTACATGTTGATGAAAGTTATGAAATCAAGTAACCCCATTGGATAAAGACTTTAAAGTCATGAAGTCATCAATAGCAACAAATTCCTGCAATTTAGAGTAAAGTTTGGGCATTTGGATCTGCAGCACGTCATCAAGTTCTGGTCCCTGCACACCTAGCAGCTCTGATGAAGTCAAGTTCTGATGAAGTCATCAGTAGCAACTATCACGTCATCAAGTTCTGGATATGCATCACGTCATCAATTTTTGGCATTTGGATAGAGCACCCACATTAGGACGATCCAGCCAGCCAAGTTTTTGCACCAGGCATTTCGAACATCAATCACCATCTAGTATTTGCATCACAAATGACATCAACCACATTTGTGACTTCGGTCTCACGTCGATTGAAGCTGCTAGCTGATGCTTGGATCAAAACCAGGGAAGACCTCTCTGGGGTGGATCATCTTCAACATTCTCTGTTGCATGAACCTGTACATTTTCTGCTGCAATCCAATCTTTCAAATCTTCTCAAACATTCTTCAGTATCATGGTCCAACTGCACGCTAATTCAAGCATTTGAACTTGAATTTTCCAAAACTTGATGTAGCATTCCCACACTTGTGTGATGACTACCATTCGTGTTAAACAACCTGCAAGATGAAGATCTTGTTGTATTTGGTTGACTTGATTTGAGTTATAACAGTGAGTTTCTTTTCCAATCATGCACAGAGTATCTCTTTCATTGAAATCATCACCTTGCTTGAACTCTACAGTATGTATTTATATGATGAAGCCATTTGAGTACGTGTTGCATAGAAATTTCCATAAGAAAGATATTCATATGATTTCTTTCGCCATTTTTTGATGTATTTCCTGCTGAGTAGTTGGAGATGAAACTGAATTTTCATGAAGAGTAATTGAACTGGTTGCACTTGATGTAGATGAAAAAGAGGGTGCAGCATTAAAATTTGGAATGTTGAGTTTCTCGTTCATGCATTTCTTCAAGCACTTCTCGTGCAATTCTTGGAATGATTCCAGCATAAAATTGGCTGTGATTTTACTCAAGCATAAACTCCTTCCCTGCATAGTTCACTACAAATTCATTCACACACAAAGCCATTCATTTAAATCATTCAAATCGTTTTTATAATCATAAAACTTTTAGGAGTTAATTCATAAAGAAAAGCTAATCAAATTAATGAGAAAAATTCCCAAATCAAGTTAAAATTTTGATGTTTGATGTTTTCAAAACCAAATAAATGGGTTTGTAAATCATAATTTGGTGATGGTTAATCTGAAATCAAAATTGGTTTTGAATCGAAGTTCGGAGATTTTCCCCAAAATTTTATTTTGAAACGAATTTTGAAGAACAAATAGAGCAGAAAGAGAAGAAAATATTTGCTGCTGGGATTTGCTTTTCGGTGATCATTTCTTTTCTTTCCTGATTCCTCCATGTCACTAGTTATCTGAAGCTCCCCTTCATCTATGCATGTGTATCAGGTAGGATTAATCCTTTTACACACTCCCTGTTTCTAGCGCCAAATTGTTTGTGCCAAAATTCTCATCAGCAAAAACAACCAAAGATCATAGTCTAAGATAGACAAAAATGACATTAACACAAGAGATTTAACGTGGTTTGGCTATGAATAGCCTACATCCACGGGTAATGAAAGTTGGAGTTTTTATTAATCTCTGGGTTACAGTTGAAAATGAGCAGAAGAAAAGAGAGAATCCGGCCAAAAGTCCAAAAGTCCCTTCTTCTTAATTCTAAAATTGTATTTAAAGAGATGATAATTACTATAATGCCCTTCGCCACATGTCATCAAAGTTTGCCACGTGTCGATGGAGATTCGTCTAAGCTCGCCATGTGTCGAAGAGGATTCACCACATTTCGTCATGTGTCAACGGGATCCGCCACGTGTTCTTATTGTCCTTATCTTCAAAATGACCTCTATCCAAAAGTTGGTGCGGGATTGACTTGGTCCACCGGAGTTGACTTGGTGCATCGGGATTGACTTGGTCTATCGGGATTGACCGGAACGGGACAGCAAGTGGAACGGGACTGTATCGGGACAGGATAGATCGGTCAAAGCTGGAACGGGAATTGCTGACGTCACTTCGGGAAATGATGACGTCACTTCGGGACAAGACAGATCGGTCCAAGCTGGAACGGGAATTGCTGACGTCACTTAGGAAAATGATGACGTCACTTCGGTCCAAATTGGGCTTCGGACTTGAATGGAGTGCTCCTGCTTGCTCCTGTTAGGCTAGTTAGGTTGTTGGGCTTGATTAATTGCTGCGGATCAAAAATTCTTAAGTGGGAAACATCATTTTGGTACTAACATATGGTACACTACCAGGATGCTATCGTTATATGCCCGGTAAAAGGACCCCCTGATCTGTTTATTACATTCACCAGTAATCCTCAGTGGCCTGAGATCAATGAAATGTTGAAACTTATACCCGGACAAAAACCCAGTGATAGACCTGACATAATAAGTCGTGTTTTTAATATTAAGTTAAAGCAACTATTAGGGAACCTTCGCAATCCAGACATTTTGGGAATGTGGAAGCAGGTGAGGAATCCAAAAATTAACTCAGAATTAGATGTTGTCTATTTAAATTTCATGACTAATTTTACTATGTGATAATTCTAATTTTCTATTATTGCGTGTAATGCTGTGCAGAATTAAATTTTAGAAAAAGGGTTTACCCCACGCTCACATTGATCGAATAATCTCCGCTGAATTTCCAGATCCAGATAAAGACCCTATTGCGTTTGTTGTTGTTAGTCAGTTTATGGTACATGGACCATGCAGAGTTAACCGGCCTGGTGCACCGTGCATGTTTGATAGGAGGTGCTCCAAGAAATATCCAAAATACTATAGCAACGCAACTACAATCGATGGAGATGGTTATCCTGTTTATAGGAGACGAAAGAATGATAGATGAATAATGAGGGATGGAATAAAACTCGACAACTCATAGGTTGTGCAACACAATAGAGCCTTGGTTACAAGGTACGATGTCCATATTAATATAGAGTGCTGCAATAGCCGAGGCATGAGTATTAAGTATCTGTTCAAGTACATCCACAAATGAAGTGTCGAGTAACTGCCATATTACAGACATCAAAGTCTAAACAAACACAGGTGGAGACAAGTACATTGTATCCAAGAATTACGGTATGGATGCTCAGCCAAAGCCATCGTCTAGGACAACTGCAATTGTGCCGTAGGATAGTGGTCCAGATACTTCGACAAGGAAACGGTCAGAAAGGAGAGGTAGGAAGAACAAAGAGCAACCTCCTGAAGAAAAAGACGAAGGACCAGTAATCGACGAAGTGGATACATATCTTGATTGTCGATATATTTCTGGTTCGGAAGCATCATGGAGGGTACTGAATTTCCTTATCCAATTTCGGTACCCAAGTGTAGAGAGGCTACCTTTTCATTTGAAAGGTGAACAGTACATCTACTACATTGGTAAAAGAATACCTTAAAGTTGCTATGAAGAAAATTGATCCCACAACAACAAAATTTCTGCGTTGGTTTAAAGCCAATAAATAATATCCGGCGGCAAGAAAACTCATATATGTAGACTTTCCAAAGGGTTTTATTTGGTGTAACAAAAAAAATGAATGGAGAGAAAGGAAAAGAGGTTGCAAAATTGGTCGTGTTTACTATGTTAATCCTGCTTGCGGAGAAAGATATTATCTGCGTATACTTTTGAACATTAAAATGGGACCACAGTCTTTGAGGACATTCTAACGTTCAACGATAAAATCTACGAGATTTTCAAAGAAGCTTGCATTGCACATCGTTTGTTTGAAGACGACAATGAATGGCATATGGCAATAGAAGAAGCTTCAAGGTTTGCGTCGGATGCTGAAGTGAGGAAACTATTTGTTACACTTTAACTTTACTGCCACGTAACAGAACCCGAAAAATTATGGGAACGGAATTGGAAATATTTGTGCAACGGAATAGAGCATCATCATATAAAACTCCATCAATACCAAAATGTTAAAGGCTTGGAACGGAGAAGATTAAGAATTTGGCACTCCAGGATATCGAAATATTGATGAAAAAAAAAAAATGGTCGTTCGCTCCATGAAAAGCCATTCCAGAAAATACCATACCCTGATATGTCAAACATAGAGGATTTTGAAAATTTATTGATCATGCAGGATATGGACTACGATAAGTTAGAACTCCAGAGAGAATTTAACAGGATGGGAGAAGGACTTAATCCCGAACAAGAAAACGTCTACGAAAGTATTGTTAACTCAGTGGAAAAGGGGGAGGGAGGACCTTTTTTTTTTGTCTACGGGAGCGATGGAACTGGGAAGACTTATCTCTAGAATACCATTATCTCTTCGCTGCGTGCAAGGGCCAAAATAGTTTTAGCCGTTGCATCTTCAGGTATGGTCCCCAGATTATTTTTTTGTAAATCCTTGGTATAAACTATAGTACGGGATAAGGGTTCGGTAGAAACTATGCTGTACTCATAAACCATTCGAAATTATTAATCATTTGGTTATCATTTGTATGACAACAAATATAACATCATGTGGCTAAGATGGATAGAGTAGCTCTTAGTTGCTAATGACTTTGATTTTATAAATATGAAAGTATACACAGAGTAACTAATAGAAGGTGGATGTTTAAACACCCATAGTCAATTCTTCCAAGGAAACACCACTTTCTAACTGAGTTTTAGGCAACATGTGCATTCGTCGAGTGATAATTCTATGTCTAGGATTAACCAATCAAGTCTTACAATTCTTTTGTTTGAACTCATTCCATTACACCCTGAATTATCATAAGAAAGATAATGTACATAAACAGTAAGTACCTTATGACATCTGAAGCCATAATATGAAGATATGTCTCCCACAACCATCCTTATTAAAACAAAATAAGCAATCCATAAGAATCCATATATAAATCATACTTCTTAACTAAACATTTCAGAAGCACAAATAACACTCTTTTTGCTACGTTTAAACAAACACCAAGTAAATAATTCTTATTTCTGACTCTTAGCAATAAAACAAACACAATTATGAAACCACTTATGATTAGATTTTTGATCTGTAACGGATCACGAATTGAGTTAGTATAGTACATAGGTTGGACGAGTTTGTACAGCTTTTAATGTATTTTGCAAAAAGTTTAAAAAGTGATCCATCTACCTGGATTAAGTTTCTAGAGTTCATGATGACAAAAATTGAGATTGAGGAATATAAAAAAAGACAGTTAGTTCTGCAAATATGTAGAAGCGAATGTAAAAAATCCAGGCCATATGTAGAGACGAGTAATGATTCACCTTAAATGCAGCAGCATAAGCAGTCTGCAGGTTGGACATGTCCTAAAATGGCATTCGATTAGTCAATAACACCCATAGAACGATACCGAAGCTGTACACATCAATCTGACAGGAGAAAAGACAGAAGAACCTGTAGAAAACTCACTGTTAATTGGTGCTACTTTAGACAACTAGGATGGATAAATTTACTCTTAGTTGCCACTTTTGTAGATAGCTCAGCGTATGACAACAAATACAATATCAGGTGGCTAAGAATTTGTATCACAGTAGAGATTAAAATCCTAGATTGAGGCGATTATGAGATAGTTTAAAATTATTAGTTATACATGTTATATCCCAGCTAAGATTAATTTGTGGGTATGTTTTTTCAATCTGTTGTTTACTGTTTGACACTTACGATTGGGTAGGGATGAACTCAGGTCTAATTCCTTTGTTGATCTTCCTGTATCTTATTTATTGACCCTACATTGAGAGACATTGTTTTGTATCTGTGTGTCACAGTTACAACTGAGAAAACATAGCCAAGACATAGTATAACGCACACATCACACACTTCTCAAGGACTAATCTGTACCAATACCACGAAGAGATCTTATTTTTTGTTTTTATTTATTTATTTACAAGATCTTAGCTCTGTGGGCTTTGTTCAGTTGTAAAAAGTTTCATTGTTATCTACCTTTACAGGTATAACATCTTTATTGCTTCCGGGAGGTCGTACAGCTCACTCCAGGTTCAAGATTCCACTTAAGCCGAACGAAGAGTCGAGTTGTAATGTGATTAAACAAGATGCTCTTGCTATGTTACTCAGTAAGACAGACCTAATTATTTGGGATGAAGCTCCTATGGTACATCGACATGCCTTTGAGGCAGTCAATAAAACCATGATTGATATGATGACAACAGATGGCAATGTTGCTGATACGAACCATTCGGTGGTAAAACTGTTGTGTTGGGTGGTGACTTTAGACAGATTTTGCCAGTAGTTACAAAAGGATCGAGAGAACAGATAGTGGATGCATCAATAAGTAGGTCGCCATTGTGGGAAAAATTTAAGATTTTCGAGCTAACTAAGAATATGCGATTGTCTAACAGTGATGTGGATGCAGCAAAGCAACAGAGTATCGAAGAATTTTCCAAGTGGGTTCTTGATGTTGGAAATGGTAAGATACCTGCTATTGCAGTGGATGAATCGGAAGAGAATACATTGATACAAATTCTAGACTATCTTTTGATAAAATGTGAACAAAATCATCTGCATACGATGGTTGAAAGTATGTACCCAGAGTTACTTGCAAACATCCATAACCATGAATATCAGAAGAATAGGAGTATCTTAGCACCAACATATAGAAGTGTAAAGGAAATAAACAAGCACATACTGGCGATGATACCCAGGGACGAGTATGAGTTATTAAGTGCTGATTCCATCGATCCAGAATCAGATAACTACCATGCAGCAGTAGTATTCTATCCAAAAGAATTTCTGAATGAAATGGAAGTGTCGGGCTTACCAAGCCATAAGCTGTACCTAAAGGTTGGTGTTCCGATAATGCTTCTCAGAAATATTGACCAAGCAGAGGGTTTGTGTAATGGTACTAGAATGGTCGTTCAAGAAGTTGGAAAGAACGTTATTCAGGCAGTTGTGGTGACGGGAAAGGCCGCTGGAAGAACGATATTGATACCGAGAATAGTGATGACTTTATCGGACACAGATCATCCATTTATTCTACGTAGGAGGCAGTTTCCAGTGAAAGTATGCTTTGCAATGACAATGAACAAGAGCCAGGGACAGAGTTTGTCGAATGTTGGAATCTATTTAGATGAACATGTTTTCTCTCATGGTCAGCTCTATGTTGCAGTATCGAGAACTACAAGTTGGCAGGGGATGAAGACAGCTATAAAAAAAAAAGGGAAGACGAACCAGAGGGACGGACGAGGAACATAGTCTATCAAGAAATATTCAACAATCTGATGTAAGACCAGTATATACTGTATTGTATCTAGTGCAGTTTTTAGTAAGTCCAGTTGCACTAACGCTTTGAAAATTGTTATTAGTTTAGTATTTTAGGTGTAAACATTATCAGCCATATCTATTCTTTTATTATTTCTACTACGGATGGTTTGTATTTTTGACACAGTCTGCCACAAACTGAAAACACTGAGTTGTCGAATACTGAATCAAACTTTTATCTAAAGCTAAAGAGTACCAACTTGAGGACTCGGCCAATTTTGATACTGCTAATAATTTAGTGTTAGAATCCCACAACAATAACTTTCCTTTAGAAACACAGGACCGTTCATATCATGTATTAGTACTATTGTCGTGCTAAGGTGCAGGGCTGGGAGAAGCGCCAAGGGTGTTGTTATTATTAAGCCAGGCTTGGAGTGCCATGGGATTTCATCTAACCATGATGTTTCGTTAGGTAGGTGATGAGATGTATTCCTAGACCTATATCATAGCAACACTCTTAACTACTTGATTAAGCTTATTTAGTATTAATATATGAGGCTCATTTTAAAAAAGTTTAAAACTATAAGCTAATAAAGCTTACCTTTTGCACTGCTCATTCCGTTGCAAATGTAAAAGTAGCATGCCCCCTGAAACGTCCATCTTTAGGTATTGCATAGTGAACTTTAGCTTTTTCACCAGCATCTTTGAAGAACTTCTTTCTACAGGCAGCAGTGAAATAGTTATGGATCATTTGACCACTGGAACCTTTACCTTATGATAAAAAATAGACCAAAAAGTTAAACATACTAGAAGGTTGTTTTTAGAAAAATTAAATTCAAATTACATAATGTTGACTTACTGTGGGCTATCTCCGTTTCGATCTCTGCCACCTAATCAGATCAATATCGCCAATTCCAACGATTGTACCCACAATTCTGATATACACCAAATCGTAAGTTAATATTTACATCTACTTAGACAAAGAAATGAATAACAAACGCCCATTGTATTGACCTTTGTTCTGAGCATTCTTCGCGCTCTTCGTTCTGAACCTCATTACAATGAGATATTTGTTCTCAACTGAGCTCATATATTTGTCTTATGGAAGGGACTTGGGTGGACTCATTCTGTGAAAAATCAACGAAATGTAGACTGCAGAAAATTTAATACTTCTTACCCAAGACGGTAGTACACACTAAGCATAGTCCCAGTAGATATAATATGAAATGCAGTGGAAAGTACACCAAGTTGATTAAAATTTACAAAGAATTAACATTTTCGAACGAAGATTGGGAGTTCTTTTCCCCTAAAATTAGAAACAATGAAGGACCATTTACTGGAGCAAAAGAGTGTATGAGTACAAAGTATATCACCACCACCACTCATATCACCAAATGATGTGATCTGATAATGATCTTTGTTAATTGAAAATAATATGAAATTGAAATTAACAAACTAGGCAAGCGATGAAATTGAATTTACTTTTTCGTACCTGAAGCTAAGGATGAAATTGATTTGCTTTGTTGCTCTAATTTTTTCTTACATTCTTCGTTGGTTGGTTCTGTATGCAATTGTTGATTCGGAGGAATAGGATCATCTTAATCGATGGAGGAGATCCAGAATCCCTTTCGCTGTGCTCAAATCCTACATTACAAAACCCTTCCTTTCTTCTTCTACCTCCGTATATCAGAACAATTTCTCTTCTTCTTTGTTTGTAGATTTTCTTACCTGATGAATTCAAGGACATTGTACAATAGATTAAGGGTTTTATTAAGGGTTTGAGATAGAATCCATGGTTGATTGTTGGTTAGAAAATGGAGATAGAAATGATGGGTTTGGTTAAAGGACAGAAATGAAAGTTAGTGTACGGGTAAGACAGCTGAGAATTTGTCGGTGGTAACACATCTGAGCGGCTGAGCCCATTGTGGGGTATTATTGTAATCTTAAATTTTGGTGTATTTCTGGGTTTTCTATTTATAGATATGGGCATTTTTTTAGAAGCCTGATATATCAATAGAGAGACTCCTCTAGGAGGCAAGGTGACCCAATTTTCCGTTAAGGGATGTCTTAGGGGTAAAGTTAAATGTCTATTTTATTCTTTACCCAATAAAAAAATAAAAAAAATTTCTTTTAATTAAAATCTTTCCATCTCCTCTATATCTTCTCCTTCTCCATTTTAATCAAATTTCTCCATCGAATCAAAATTTTATCGCCGATTAAACTCCTAATTTCGTGATGAACAATACTAATAAATGTGTAGAAAGTAGTAGTGATGACAATCCGGATAAAACTAAACAAGCTAATGAGGATTTTGGGTTACAGAGGGAATTTACGGTTGGGTTCGAATGAAAAACCCAACCGTAACTGGTTTGTTCTTCATGTTACGGTTGGGTTTTCAACCAAACCCAACCATAACTAATTTGTTCTTCATATTACGGTTGGGTTATTAAAAAACCCAACCGTAACTTCAAATGTAGGAGATGAAGATTCAATTAAGATTTACGGTTAGGTTTTCAACCAAACTCAACCGTAACTAATCTTTAAACCTCAATCGTAAAATTAGTTAAATAGATTTTAAGATTTTTCATTTCTACCTTGTATAGAATTGAAAAACAAAGCTAACCCAAAAAAATGAGGTCAATCGGACATCGTATGAAGGAGTTATGATCAAAACGATGAAATGTATCCAGGAATATTTACGGTTGGGTTCGCCAATAAACCCAACCGTAAATTTGAGATTTTTGGGCTTCATTGAGCCCAAATTTACGGTTGGGTTTATTGGCGAACCCAATCATAACTATTCCTGGATACAAATAGATTTCACCGTTTTGATCATAACTCCTTCATACGATGTCCGATTGACCTCATTTTTTTTGGGTTAGCTTTGTTTTTCAATTCTATACAAGGTAGAAATGAAAAATCTTAAAATCTATTTAACTAATTTTACGATTGAGGTTTAAAGATTAGTTACGGTTGAGTTTGGTTGAAAACCTAACCGTAAATCTTAATTGAATCTTCATCTCCTATATTTGAAGTTACGGTTGGGTTTGTTTAATAACCCAACCGTAATATGAAGAACAAATTAGTTACGGTTGGGTTTGGTTGAAAACCCAACCGTAAATCTGGGCAAAAATGGTGTTCTTCGGTGTTCTTGGTGTTACGGTTGGGTTCGACATGAAACCCAACCGTAAGTTTCTCTGAACAACAAAAAATCAATCTTTCAAATCGTGATTTCATCAAATTTGAGCCATAAAAAGATCAAGAGTATAAGTTAGAGGTATACTCAATGCTACTATGGTTTATTGAATCAAAATCTAGGGTTTAAAAAAAAAACAAAATTTTCTTAAATTTCATCTAGTTTTTCTTCCCACCAAACACAAATTCAAAAGAAAAAAAAAATTCAAATCATTTGATTAAGTAAAAGATTATGTTTAATTAATCATGATTAGCTTATTTTTTTAATTAGTTAGTGTAATTAAGATTAACTAATCAGGGGTGGTTTAGGCATTGTGAAAATATTATGGATAAGGGGTTTTTGAGTTTTACTTCATAATGTCCCTATTTCGTCTTATTATTGGAGCCCCTCTATTGATGTTGGAGCCCATATATCAGACTTCTTTTTTTAATTCTTGTCGAATAAGGTATCTCTGTATCATATATCTATACAAGGCAATATAGAAAATAAATGGAATAAAATTGTTAAAAAAAAAATCCCTAAAAACGTACGGGTAGTCCTAATTAATACAGATTTTTTATAAATAACAAACGTTCTATACTTTGTAGCATGTATTTAAGATCATAACTTTATAAGATAATCATTTCCTAAACGAAATACCATTAATAAAACAAATGATTATAGTATTTTTATTTTTTTCCTCTTTTTAAACAATAATTATAGTAAAGTTTACGGAATATATACTCTTGGATAAGAGAGAAAATTAATTTGAATAGAGAAGTTGAATTTTCGATGGTATTCTATATGTAAAATAGATATTATCTTTTTACATAAATTTTTTATTATAAAAGAAAGACTTGACATGCCATAACAATAATTATAGGTTCACAGAAGAATTAGACTACCAAACAAATACATGGATTTATCTTTTACCGGAAAAGATTCGTTCAAAAACATTGAATATGCATGTGATAACAAAAAGCTGAAAATACATATCTACAATCCAAGGAAACTAAACAACTTTTGTTTTTCTACAACATGTCTGCAAAAAGAAATACTCCGCAATATCAACAATGAAATTTTTTGTTTTCTTGGTGGACAACTGTGGTACTTATAATAAATAAAATATAACTGGATGCCAGAATTTCCATTTAAGGGACCAGAAGAAAGGAAATAAGAGTTTAACGGTTTCATCCACAGAAAGATGAAACAATGTATACGTATGCAGGTATTGAATCTTCGAAAATTCAAAAAAAAAAAGTTAAGGAAGAGTACAGAACCAACCTAGACAAGATATGCGATTAGAAAAGAATTATGGAATACAAATTCAAGGGAACTGCCGAAGAAAGTTTATGGCTTATAAAATGCAGAACAAGGAAATATATATATGCCTTTAGGCTCAAAAAGGGATCCAGAAACTACTCCCGGTACAAATACAAGGTGATGTTACATTTTTATTCATGTGTATTAACGGTTTTTTAACTAAAGAATAACAAGGTTTGGAACTAACTTTTATTGTGTACATGTATAAAATAAATAGGACTCTATTACAACGAATTTGGAAGATAATGTAGAAAGCAATGATACTGTAAAATACAATGAAACATATTACAGTGAGGATATAATGAAAGTGAAACTTCCAATGATGTCACCGGGCAGACGTTTTCTAATTAAATTCATAAGCACGAAACGGTTTGATGATGTACCACATCATATTATCAAACTAAGTATCGGATCGACGATAATGGTGATCAGAGATATATATGAAACCATGCTTGGGTGGGTTGGACTAATAGCCGAATCCAGTGATATTATTTCAGTAATAAAATTGTCAGACACATATATCGAGGCAGAGAAAACAGAAGGTGAGAACATTGGCGAAATAGTTTATATTGAGAATGAAGTATTTTATGCATATTCCAAAGAATTAAATTTCGTCTTGCATATGGAACAATGTCCTACCGAAATTATATCATATTAAAATTATTTCAAGTGAAAAAACGTATTTTACAGTTTTATTATTAGTATTAATCTTTTATAGTCGTGTTTTACAGTTTTACCACTATAATTGCTTTTAAAATTGTATATCCATGTGTATATCAAAATTTAGTCGTCAATGAATATATGAGACAGTATAAACCCATCCCATTTTAATTTCCTAAACTTGACCAAATGAACAACCATAATTACTAAGTGAGATGTTGTATGTATAAATTTTATTGTCATAAATCCAAAACGAAACTAATCAGAGACCATTACAAAAAAAAATATTATACATTTGACCAGAGGTGCGATGCGAAGCACCACCACATCTAATTAGTTGTTTCCATCGATCCCGGTGCGTAGCACAAGTTACCGACTAGTTATTTGTAATAATATTCTAAAACTTGATTAGGTTAACAAATTTAACCTTTTTTTTTCTTTATAAAGGTTAATAATCTATTTGCTCTTTGGTAATGTATACTCACCCCGTCGCATAAAAAGTTAGTGCTTTATTTTTAAATTTTGGTCCAAAATAAGTGATCCCTTTTTCATATGCTATTTGTTCCAAACAAATCCTTACTAATAATTATGTTGTTAAAATTTATCTAGTAAATATAAAGAATTTGGTAGTCATGTTTATATTCATTTCGTAGGCCTTTTAAAAAGATTTCTAACGATATACAATTTACAATTATCTATATTTTAGTTTGTAAGATATGTTAATTCCAAGTTTAAACACAAAAGGGTAGATAAGGAAAAAATACTAAAAAAATGATTCTCTCTCATGTTTTTATTAAAAATTGTGCAAATACCAAAAGACTCACTTTTTGTGGGATGAATGGAGTAATTTTTTTCTAAAATTAGATCAATTATGTCAATATGTCACTCGACTTATTCTAAATACATATAAATGGAAAATCATTGCTAGAATATTAAAAATTACCGTGACACTTAGGTTGCATAAAGAAAACACTATAGGAGTGAGCATTGGGTCGAGTGGGTCGAAATTCTCCTCACCCACCACCATACTCGTCGATAGCAGGTAACAAAAATATCACTTGTGACTTACCCGTTGTTATAGTGAGTCGGTTTCTACCAAACCCATCATTGACTAGGTCGAGTAAGTGGGGTGCGAGTTTACTCGTGCTTTTTTTTTCTTGTATCAACATAAATCATCGTCATCTTCACTTTTCGCTTTTGGATATACAAGTCCAAAAACGATCCCGAAAATTGAAAATACAAAATCAAGCATAACCCATTGCTTAAATCTGTATCGATTAACACCAATTTTGAAAAATACCTTGTTAGAACACTTCTTAGTTGAACCCACCAAGCGTTGGTACATAAATTTGGTTTTTAATATTAGTTCCAAAACTTGCTTAAGTGGATTACTTAAGTCAACTTCGTTAGGTTAGACTAAGAACATAAAAATGTTGAGACTTTTTCTAGTTAATCACGAAGACCTGAAGACGTATTGAAGACAAAACGAAGACATAATACTTCAGTTTGAGGTTAATAACTATAAACTTGATTTATTCCATTTATGTATATTGTTCGTACAGGTCTATATTCATTGAAAACATAACATAGTAAAACAAGTTTGTTACAATGACTTTAGTATTGATGGTTTGTTCACTATACAATGATCAAAGTACCAAAATAAGTAGGGTTGTATATGGTAACGATTTTCCGCTAAAACCGGACCGAACCGAACCGATTAGGATGAAACCGAAGCGAACCGATGAGTAGTGGAAGGGTTTTGGTAAAAAAAAATAATAACCGATATTAACGGTTTTGGTTTTGGTTTGTGCTCAAAACCGAACCGAACTACCAGTGGAAACCGGTTATCTAGTATGACTAGTATTTTTGTTTTGTTTTTTAAGTTTTTGGTGAAACTAAGTGAAGATGTAATGTTTATGTTGTGTTTTGGAATTTTTATGGGTTTTGAATGTGTATGAAATATAAATGTTTTATGTAGGTTTAAAAATCTTTGAAATGTGATTTGCTTTTTTTTTTAGATTTGAATTGTCAGTTTCAGGGAACTGACAAAACAATCGGTTAACGGAAACCCACTGGAAAAACCGAAACCGGCTACAAACCGAACTGATGGTTAACGGTTCGGTAATGGTAAGATTTTTAGAAACCGATATTAACGGTTTCGGTTTTAGTTTGGCTGAAAACCGAACCGAAACTGATCATATACAACCCTAAAAATAAGAGATATACAATAGTTGTTTAGACAACTTAAAGGATATGGAGTTACGAGTATAGTTTGTTTATGGAGAAATTTATATAACCCATTTTAATTTTTATATATATTAAAAACTCATCATTAAAATAATACTTGTATGAAACCTATAATAAGGGATAATGTTTGTACATTGCAGAAACAACCTTTGTGTTGTAAATTAATTCTTTGGTGGATTCCACCACTCTTACACCCCTCTTACACCACCACCTTATCATCTCTCCTTCCACCTCTTCACATCTTTCACTTCTTGATAACCCCCACATTTAGTGTAATAACTTAGGTTTAATACCTTAGTTATGAGAATGCATTCCATTACTTCATAATGTTAATGCTATCTTTATCATCCTCTCTTGTATTAGCCTATAAATTGAGGTTCATTCCTTTGTAATGTATACTAATATCTAGTAATGAGAAATTCTCTCTTCTTCTCTCTATATTTCTTTTGTGCAATAGTTCATCTTTTGATTTAGTTTATAACACGTTATCAGCATGCTCTGTTAATGAGCTGATTTTTTTTTTTTTCAAATAATCTAATAAGATCGAAATTGCCTTTTTTTTTCTTTTTTTTTTCAAGGGTCGTCAATTGACCACGATGATGATCAAATTTCTATTGTGATGAATCTTACACAATAAGGTAAAATACTATATATCTTTTTTCTTTTTTTTAAGAAAAACTAAAATCAAAATCTTTTACTTTATATTCATGAGTTGACAAACTTTTGGTTTTCATAAGATGAAGATTTAGTTGAATATAGTAATATATTCACAACTACTATTTGTTTAGACAAATAATCGATTCATGCGTATACATATGTATACCATGTATTAGTTAAAATTGCACGTTTGTGAATTATATCATATATATACGAGTTTTTATTTTGTCGATGGATTATTATCTATTTATTTTATTTTATTTTATATCGCTTTAAGGTACCAATAATTGCGGATCGCATCATTACAAAGAGGAAAGGTTGTATCCTTGAAGGATAGCACAACTTTAACTTTTCCTCCTCAATAATAATCTTCTGGATTAAAAAGAAAAAAAGAGACTGTTCCACCTGAAGTTGGAACTCAGTGTGACACAATATGGACAAAAGAAGTTCACTCGGTTAATCGGTCGGTCCCTGAAGTGACCCGTAACAAAGTGACATCATGTCTCTATCCGCGGTTCCTGAAGTAACATGACCCTGATTTTAAGACAATTTTATTTTACAAATAATGTGTCTACGTGTACACTGGCAATGAATATTTCGTCAAACCCGAAGATGACGAAATTGATATTTAAATTATGTTGGTACTGTATCTGTGTATGTTCTTTATTTATTTTGATTTTTGTTTATTTTAATTATTGGTCTTGAAAAAAAAAATGGATTTCAGAAGCAATCCGTGGGATGTTATTAACTCAGAAGTAGTCTAACATGCAAATTATAAATTTTTGTAGCAATCTAAATTATTGTGGGTTCCCGCAGTAATCCATAAATATAGACTCCAGAAGTGGTCTATGAATTTTTTTGGATTTCAGGTATCCATAAAATTCTGGGTTCCCGAAGTAGCCCATAGTTACTAAATACTTTTGTTAATGGTTTTATTATTTTTCTCTCGTCAATCTGTACTTTTGTTAATGGTTTATTATCAAAACTCAAAATATATGTCATATTCTTTGCTACAAGAGCACAAGTTTTACAGCATTAAACGTTTCCGACATATTGATTGATTAGTACCAATCAAGCGGAATTTCCCGCTCAAATTTTGGTAGACGTACTAATACAAGAGCATATGACTATCGTTTATAATAAATGCTAATCAGGGTGCACACTGATAAAGCATACGCTGTCAAATTTTAATTACATATATGAGCATGGGTGATTTAAAATTATTAATTGTAATATTATGATGAACAATCCGAAGAAAAAAAAAAGTTTTTCGGATGACCTACTTGGATCCAAGGTCACTCACCCATAATATATTTTGCATGAATAATACTAGATGTGATGAGACTTCCCGTCGTTAGAGGAAGAAAAGCAGTCGTTATAAGAACGTCATGAATTGGTCTCATCATAATTTTTGCACCAATTCGGTATAAGGTGGAGAAGTTATTCATTCATTATGATATGCTTGAAGCATTTTATTCTTAGAAGAAGAATAATTAAAACTCATTTGTTGTTGCACGTATTTTGGCATTAGTTTATGTCCTTGCAGGGCATGCCATATAATTGAGTCGTCTACAACTCATCTGAATTGTTGATGGAAAAAAAATAATATATTCCTTGATAGAGGAAGCCAATCACGCTGAATCAAAATAGTGCTCCTGGGGAGGCTATTGATAATGTTCTCAATGAGACTATTTAACTACGATCTTTAATTACCGAGCCATATTTATCTCCTAAAGAGGAATTCATTCCTAAGTGAACAAGTGGTGTCGATATTAAAGAATGATTTTTATACGCGTATATAATCGTAGTTATTGTCGAACATGTATTCAGAGTAGCAACAACCATACATGTATTATAGACAAAATCCTTTTTCGCAGAGAAACTGCCGTGAAGTATCGACAATATGTATGGTTGACTAATATGGGTGAAAGGCATCCATATTTGGTTGTCCTCTCACTAATAAACATTTTTGGACATAAATAAAAATTGTGAACCCGGAAGGTTACAAGTTTGATGCTTAATTAGTTTGCATGAAAGTGAGACGAGAGGAACAAGGACGTTAATTGCACAGCGCCACTCGTGGCATCTAGTTTCTACAGACACTTGAGATCTGTGAAATTACATCATCTACTCTTAAATGATTTGAAAATACCCAATACTTTGGTAAGTATTGTGTACCCCGTTGATAGATGAATTTTAAGGGAAACTATTATTTGCCAGTTTTACATGTCATAGTATGACATAATTGTTTGTTATCGAAGATAACGTTCGTGTAAACTTCTAAAAGATTATCACAGGTTATACTTCCTTATTGAAAGAATTCAAGATAAAAGATCTTGGAATCATGTATCAAACTTATTAAGCATTATAATGGTCCATGATTTTGTCAAATTTAGAAAGTTTTGACATGTTTACATGGATAAGTACGTAACCTCCTAATAAAACTTGTGTAATAGCAATCTACTTTCATCTCGGTAACGGGTATGTAACACTCTCTCTGGTTCGTATTACGTACTAATTACAAGTTGTTTTTGTGCTTGATTTTATGTATAACTTTATATATTATACTTGAAATTGTTCGGTAGTGAATTTGTTTGCCAAACTTAATTAGCACTAGTATGGAGGCATTGTGTATATTGGTTTTTGTAGTACCTCTAACATTTGATCTTTGCTTTGACGGTTTATCCAAATTCTCGTAAGTAATGAACTACAGATAATCAGTTTCCATTTGCCAAATTGTTAGACGATACAATATCCTTTTTGCAGCAACAACGATGAAGATCTATTATTGTTTGAAAGGAATTTACGAAGAATAAAAGATATATCAGATCCTACAAATCAACCATTGGGAATTTGACAAAGACAATTCAACTTGAGATTTGAAATTAAGTTATGGCAACATAAAGATCTCCATTACCAACAAAAAAAAAATTGAGCTGAAGATGGTTGCTGATTAGCTACTTGTGGTAAATCAACTGAGATATCTTCTTTCCGCTGGAGGATATATTGGACTTTACGAGTTGTACTCTTTTTCCTTAGTCAAGGTTTTTGTCCAACTGGGTTTTCCTTCTCAAGGTTTTAACGAGGCAATATATATATGTCCAACTTCTTTTCTTAATCTATCTACAGTTGTACTCTTTTTCCTTAGTCAAGGTTTTTTCCTTCTGGGTTTTCCCGACAAGGTTTTGATGAGGCAACGAACTTGAAGAAATTTGCTTAAAGAGATATTCGAAGACATTATTGAAGACAAACTTATATCTTGTTTTGAACAAAGACGGTCAGTGATTCTACTTGAAGATCAACATTATGTAATCAGTCTTTCTATACTTCTTTGGGTGCACATCATCAGGGGGAGAACATCAGTATTGTGTGATGGAAATTTATGCGTGTTGTACTCTTTTTCCTTCGCTTGGTTTTGTCCCAATGGGTTTTCCTAGCAGGGTTTTAATGAGGCAATATTTGTCGCGTCCAACACCATGATATGATTTGTACTCTTTTTCCTTCGTCTAGGTTTTATCACTTTTGGGTTTTCCTGGCAAGGTTTTAACGAGGCAATATCATAATAGAGTGGTGTCATCCAAAGGGGAGTGTTGTAAATTAATTCTTTGGTGGATTCCACCACCTTATCATCTCCCCTTCCACCTCTTCACATCTTTCACTTCTTGGTAACCCCCACATTTAGTGTAATAACTTAGGTTTAATACCTTAGTTATGAGAATGCATTCCATTACTTCCTAATGTTAATGCTATCTTTATCATCCTCTCTTGTATTAGCCTATAAATTGAGGCTCATTCCTTTGTAATGTATACTAATATCTAGTAATGTGAAATTCTCTCTTCTTCTCTCTATATTTCTTTTGTGCAATAGTTCATCTTTTGATTTAGTTTATAACACTTTGCATATTATTAGGGAATTAATTTCTTTTAATAGATTTTCCTTTTCAAATAAATAATAATCAAAGACCCTATATATTTAGGAAAATCCCTAAAATATAGTGCCTAATTTCCTAGTTTATTATGACGTTGGCTTCTAGAGTTTTATATACCCTCCGTTTTTGTAAAAGAGTTAATATCACTTTTTCAATTTGGTTTATTTAAAGCAAAAATGAAAAAATGATAGTAACATTTTTTCAAAAACGGAGGTAGTATTTTTCATCTTCTTATCTAAATGATACAGAAGTCGTTTAAAAAAAATCTAAAATCTATTTTTTTGAAAAAAACCAGATTATCACCTGACTTTTTTTTTATGCAAAAAGAAATATTATTGCTTAAATAGCAAAATCAACAAAGTTTGCATCCTCTGATATCGTACAAGCAATAAATTTTTGAGGATGATTAATCCATATTTTAGAAACTTTAAAAATTCTACCATGCCTAGCTAGTTTATCTGCTGGCTTATTACACTTTCTTCCAATAAACTTACATTTCCATAAAGATCTATGTTGTAGCTTAGTACTTTTATCATAAGCAAATGATTGATTCTCCCAAGCTACTTTCATGATGTCCCCATTAGAAGCTTCCACCACCAATTTTGCATTTTGCATCAAGTTCAAACTGAACATGCTGAAGTCCCCAACTCTTCCGCCCACTGCATAGCTTGGAGTAATCCTTTGCACTTAGCTTCCTATGCATTTAAGTGTCCATCTGGAAAAATTCTCTTGATTATCACAGTTGGAGAGCTTCGCGATTTTAAAATAAATCAAATTATCACCATGTTTTAAGGTCAGTTGATGGGTTTTTTTATACAGTTGGATCTTTTTCTAATTAATGGTGCTATACATGCAATCAACCCCATTCCCTTTTCTTTTTGTTGTTGGAGTTACCATTGGAAAATCGGATTATCACCTATTGATTTTGCGTGTCAAGAAATTGATTTATATTGTGTGTATTAGGGTTATTAGTCACGAAATTGTTCTTGGTCTTGTGTGTTTTGTTTTGTATGATATTGATAGTTTATACTCAATCAAAAATAGATTTGTTAGTTTAACTTTGATTATTGCTCTGTATTTGTTTGATATAATGGGTGAATGATTTTTTTTTGTTTTTATTGATTTCTCTGTATGTGCTAGTTTACACCAAGGTATTGCTCCTAACATTCTTTAGTTGAAATTATTTGTGATAATTTGATTTTTCAGTGATAACTTGGTGATCGTTAGAGTTATCATATTAAACAAGCAGTTTTCTTCTTCACCTGCCCAATTTTTGTTATGGTTGTGCTTATGAATAAAACGAAATAATATTTACTCTAAATAATTTTGTTATAGTGTTAGAGGAATAGCTAACACGATGGCAAGAACTCGTTGAATAGGTTGTTTCTAGTGAAGTGAATTTTGCAAATATCACCTGTTTCAAGTGTGATATCTGAAATTATCGCCATGTATAGCAGAACTACAGTTAGACTAGTGCAAAATCTATAATCATCACCATTTATACTTGTTTTGGATGTGATAACTGTAGTTTTCACTAGCTATACCTACAGTTACAGTTGATAAAATTAGCAATTATCACATATTTTAGTTGAGATAACTTCAATTATCACCAAATACATCTCTATGTTTATTTTGAAAAAAATCGTTATGATGAGAAATAAGTGACGAGAAATATATGACTTACACTTATGCTATTGTCCGTTACTGGAGGCCCCTTCTTAATTGCTTTAGTAGCAGGAGAATCTGGACATTAGTTTCAGACTGGTGGTGTGGTGTACAGTGTACTGCAGTTGGTAAGGCGAAAGATGATGTTGGACGTGAAATGAAGTGATATGTGAATGTAACAAACAAAAGAGTTTAGGCCTGGTACTCTCGTTTGCAACTTGTGAAAAAATGGTAATGTGTAGCTTGAGTTCAGGATTAGTGTACGTGAGGTGAAGGTCTGGTAGTAATGGATGTGGAGGTGAGCTGAGCTGGATAGACCGACGGTAGCGTGAACTCGACCAACTCCTAATTTATTTGAGACTCTAGTGTTGTTAAGTTTGATCTCCATTCATATAGTTGTAACTTTTTTTAAGCATATATAATTGTACTATTGTAGTTATATCCAATGTTTTTCCTCATATATTAATTTGGTGGGAAATGAGAAAAATCACAATAACCTTCTATTGTTGTTACTTTAATATCATATAGCTACTATATTTTTTTTTAGTAGAACGAGTAGATCTGTTGAACTTCATAAAAAATAAATAGTCCAAGCTTCCTTATGGAAGCCAAAGAAACACCGAAAACTATCAAGATTACGAAGAATCAATGCATAAAATTAAGAGACAACATTGCCATCGGATATATAAAGTTATAGTTTATAAAGGCTACATAGTTGTAACTCAAAACAAAGTTCTAAAAAAAATAAAAACCTCAACAGCTTGAAAAGAAAATTTCCACCAAAAAAGAGTATGGAACTTATTCCTTTTTTGTTGATAAGAAAACAAGAAGAGAATAACCTTAATCTACCGGAAATTATGGTAACAAATTAATGTACCGAAAATAATGGTAAATATTTTTTTTCAATTAATTCCTTAATAAAAGTAACAAATAAAGGGTATTCTTTTCATGTTATAAGTAAAAGAATACCAAGTCAAACGAAAATTTATTATTTTATATTAATAATCTTATATTTTGGGTTTTAGATATATACTATTTTAATGGTGGGTTTCTAGAAGAGAGAGAACTCCTACTGGGGTTTTAGAGATATTTCCACGTTTATCTATGGACTTTGTGTTTAGGACATTGCACTAATTGGTAACTTGTTATTATTTAGTATGTTGAATTTCTGGGTGAATTCATACCTTAAGAAATATGTTTGAAAGCAATTTCAGAAACATAGTTTAAGGAAGTAAATTTGCGAATCTTCTTTCGTAGTTGAAAAGAGATTCAGGGTCGATCCCTAATGGGAATGATTGATTCCACGACTGATCCTGAGTGTATCTAACTTGAATTTTACATTTTTGATTGGTCTGTTAATCTTCATGGGTTTTTGTAGATATCGAGATGTACATGAATTAGATTGGAATATTCATCAATGTTGACATATGTTTTGAACATGTGTTAGACTATAATTTTTAAGTATACACCTTTGATACTCGAGGATAAATCATAAAATATCGGTTTTTCAATGTCGTATTTGATATCGAATTATATGCTTTCTAATCCTAGAGGTTTTCATATCTATAGTTGTTATATTAGTAAAGTACATGGTTGTGTGCTAGCTAGTCTTAGTTATAATACTATGAGAGAAATCGATTATAGTTGGAAATTACTTGTTAATTATTTGTTGATTTCAAAAATATATTATTATTGCATATCTTTAGAATTTCATAAATTAGTAAATGATATTTCTAAACATTTCCTTAGTCATAACACTATAAACAGGGAGTCTTGTGTTCTTACAAACTCATCCTAGAACACACCTTCTGTAGAGTGTGGAAAATGCAAATTGTTAAAGAGTAATCTAATTAGGTAAAACATATTGTGTTGCCTTTTGTTAAAGTCTTCTTTGAGATCAATAAGCCTTTAGTATTACCATTGGCGGAAGGTTAAATTGTTATTTGATTTTCGTTGATAACTTGTGTTTGAACTAATGGTGTAGTCATCTTCAACATATCACACTTGTTTATGCTAAGGTCTTTCTCTTTTGCTATAAGGCCACTCAAGTTTGTTTAAAAATTTGAGTAATACAGATCTAAGTGATTTTGGATCTATATGATAGAATTGTTTATCAGTCAATGTTAACAGACTCTATTTTGTGCGGTTAATCAATAGTGGAATCAAGTTTTTTTTGCAATAGTTACTTTGAAGATTGAAGAATTGAAGACATTTTTTTTGTTATGATCTTTGTGTGTGTGACTTTATGCAAACTTGATTGTATGGGATTACATAAGCAGTTTATTTCGATAAACATCAGAATCATAGAAGATCAAACAAAGTGTTTAGTTACATTTAGTTGCTTTGATAGATCTTGTTCGTCAAAATTTATTTTGATAATCGTTGTTTTGGTTTGATCTTTTGACCCAAGAATTTATTGATTAAACTGATTATCATTTACTATGCTTTATCATTAATCTAAAGATTGATTCTGGGTGATTAATAAGTGAGATGTTACCGAAACATGTTAGTCCTTTACTGTTTCGGGTTACGATCCAAAGAAGATGAGTGCAAAAGTCTTCATTGAGGTGAGTCGACTCAAGATAATGAACTCTGTCTTGGGATTCACGTGTGTCGGCAAGATCGGTTGTAGGCGCAAATATATTGAAGGAAATGAGTAACTTAGGGTAGTTTAATTTTTCTTAATTATACGAAGTTGCGGTAGTTAATTTGTATAGCATCTTAATTATGAGAGTATTAAAAACTGGACTAGGTCCGGGGTTTTTCTGCTAAGCAGTTTTCCTCGTTAACAAAATCTTGGGTGTTGTGTGATTTCTTTACTTTTTCATTATAATTGTTATAGTAATAATTAAGTAATCATATTTGTACGTTAATCACTTATTGGTAATGAATCCATAGTTAGTTTGAATAAAACTTTGACTATTACCAAGAATCACCTTGTTGAAATAATATTTTAGTTTTTATTGTTTCAATAAGATTATACAGGTTGAGTCTGAATAGGTTGATATCGAAAAGATTTTGATTTACTTGGTACCCTCGTCAATTCACACCCCATTTTTTTACTCAATTATATGAAACCTTTTTGAAATATTAACAATATTTCTAAATTGAAGAACAGAGAAACCTTTGAAAAACTCTCTTTCGAAACTTATAAAAAAGACTACAAAAACTCCATCCCTTTTTCATTGAATTATGTTTATTTATAGCCACGGAAATAAGTGTGGCGTTAGATGTTATTAAACTGTTAATTAACACCATTAACCCATTCAACAAACACAATTTTTAACATTAAAACAAAGGGTTAATTGGTATTTGATACTTGGGTTTTGTCCAATATTAGGGTTTGGTCACTTTTGACAACTTAGAGTTTGATACCTAGAAATAGCGTTGACTTTCTTTGATCGTCTATGACCAGACTATAATTAATTTTATATTATAAATAAAACACAATTTTCAAATATACCTTGAAGTGGGACTATGATCCAACTGTTTTGATGAAAATATTTAACCATCGGTGTGAGATCAACTATCATTAACCCTAACTATCTAATCTTCCTCCACCTCCGATATTATTTTCCTTCGCCTCCATTACTCTGTTGGGATCTTATCTTTCTATCTCAAATCAACTTTGTATATTCATCATCTTCTTCCCCTTTACAACAACAAAACTAATTTATGAATTAAACAAAAACCTATCTTATCAAACCAAATCAAAAACCCAATTTCATTAAATTGAAAGTCTAATATATGAATCAAACTTCATTCGTTAAGAAGTGTATAGAGTTGTTGATAGAAGAAGAAACAAGGGTTGATGTTTAATTCATGTTTTGAAACTGATTTGATAAAGAATTTAAGAATTAGGGTTCGTGAGAAATTAGGGTTCTTAGTTGAGAATTGAACTGATTTTTGAAAGTGAAAGAGGGGTTCGATTTAAGAAGGTTTAATGGAGATTATGGAACCATTTGTTGAAGAATTGAATAAACTGTGAATTAGGGTTTTAAGATTTGAATTCTCAAAATTCAAACTAAAGTTTAGGAATTGGTGGATGTTGTTGGTATTGTGATGAATTGTTGAATCGAGTTTAAGTAAAGGAGAATTCGACTTCAATTGCTTGAACAAAGCTAATTCAGGTAATTGTCCTTCCAGTCAACTAATTAAGCTATTCAATTTGTATTTATGAGATTATATAATTGTAAGTGAAATGGGATTGAAAATGGAATTTGAAAATGGTAATGAAATTGAATAGGTGATGTGGCTTCCTGAGTTTTTGAATTGATTGGAATTAAATTGATTATTTAAGATATTGCTGAGGGAGTGAGTATTACAAATTGATGTGAATTTGAAATAATGGAGTTGAATTATGTTTGATTGATATTAAAGCTGGAATTGTAGATGGCAATGGGTTCAGGAATTCAGGGAAGTCTAGAATGGTTTAGATGAAAGATTAGTGGATCAAGCAATTTAGGTTCAGGTAGTGGTGATGGTGGTGGTTGTCTTTCGGAAGATGGAAAAGAGAAGGAGGAGGGAGAGTTAGGTTATATTAGAAGTTGTAAGCGTGTAACAAATGTGTGCGGTAATTCCCTTCTATTGAAGGATATAATAATAAATGCATAAATATTTTGATTATAAATTTAATTAAAAATATATTTAACTAAGTCAATAGAAGTCAACGTGAAGTTTAGGTACTAAACTCTAAGTTGGTCAAAAGTTAGACCAAATTCTAATGTTGGACAAAACCCAAATACCAAAATCAATTAATCCTAAAACAAAACAAAAATTTTGTTTATAAAAAAGTATAATCAAGGGATGAACCAGAGCCTGACTTCCCCTGGCTATAACCCCCCTCGACAAAGTCCAAAATAATTTTTCTTATCACTTATTCCAAGTTGGCTATAAATTATGCCTAAAAATATAAGTTTAAACCCGGTGTGGCCACGTCTAGCTAGCTTGTCAAGCCTATCCCTTTATGGATTCTTAGTTTATCCACTAAGTATAATGACCATATTAAAATCATTTTAATGAAAAACCAATTAATGTTTTATCCCATAAAATTTTTTCTTACCCCTGTGACCATATACTATGGTGTGAATTTACAGACTTTATGTTATATAATTTCACACGATAAGACCAAAACGAGTGTCCAGTCTCGGCTAGTTGTAGAACTAGGGCCTCCAGCCACCCCAAAATTCTACATGCATCCCAAAATATAGTTGGGTAATTTGATGGTTGGTCCAGAAAACCCGGACCTAGTTATCCTATAGTCCACCGTGAGAACCCAATTATCCGTAGGTCCAAAATTATTTTGAAAAATTAAAATTACTTTAATGGCCATCACGTGTGAACCATCCATGTACTCCACCTCCTCCACTTCTCAGTTTGTTATAATCGAATTTTCAGTTTCAGCTACCTTCTTTAATTCGTTTAAACCTGAAAATCTAGGGCAAGATTTTGGAAACCACCTGAAACCAAATCAAAAAACCCAGCGCAAACAACAAAATCAAAATTTGTAATAGCACATTTTGAAACATAGACTTCTTTGAGCATTCTACAGTTTACTGCAACTGAACCTAAGCTACTCAGCAACTTTACTGCACTCACTAAGGTTTAGCATTGTGAGGGTTCTCCCCTCTTCAACCATTGAGAGAAATCTAGCATCAGTAACCAAAAATGGGTATCAGAAGGAAAATCAATAGAAGAATCAAAGAAACAATAATTGAAGAACATGATACTCTTCAATCTCCACCATCGAAGAAGAAGAAGAAAGCTTCTCCTGTAGATTCTCTACCACGAAAATCAAAAAAGAAGAAGAACAATGATGTTGTTGATTCTCCAACAACATCGAAGAAGAAGAAGCAAACTGTTGTTGTTGATTCTCCATCTACAAAGAAGAATAAGAAAGCTCTTCTTACGAAATCTCTTGTTGTTCATTCTCCATCAACATCAAAGAAGAAGAAGAAGAAGGGTGTTGTTATTTCTGGTAAAAAAGGTACTGATTCTAATCATCGGTGCATATCAATATATAACATACTTTGTTCATGTTATAAGAGTTAGATCTAGCATACACCATCGGTAAATATCAATATATATATAGTTTTTCATGTTATAACACATAAATCTAGTATGCAACATAGGTTATATATTGATATGTACTTGGTTTTTAGTTTTAATTCTTAAATTGGATCAGTACATATCAGTATATACTTACTTTCATATTATAGCATCTAGATCTTGATTATAGGATAAGTATATATTGATATGTACTTTGTTCTAGATCTTGAATTGAATCAGTACATATCAATATATACTTTGTTCATGCTATATATATAAAAACATATATATCGATATATGTTGTTCTATATTATAGCATCTAGATCTTGCATACGGGATAATATATATTGATATGTACTTTGTTCTAATCTTGAATTGGATCAGGACATATCAATGTATACTTTGTTCATGATATAGCAGATAGATATCAACATATGAAAAATATATAATTTGTTCCATATTATAGTACATATCGATATATTGTAGGGTTATTGACGGTGTGTTCATTATATAGGTAATGTCAAAAAAAACACAAAGAAGACAAAAGCACCTGCACCTGCTAGGAAAATCTACAAAAGTGGTTTCATGGGAATTTTCTCACTAATTAGAGAAATCAGGGCTCCAAAGCTTGAGTTGAGTGAAACTCAATTGGGGATCATTGGTGAGCAATCATATGGGAACCTTTTTTTGATGTTCTGGTACACAAGTCTTGGTGTAGATCACTGGATGAAGAATGAAACCGCGGTGAACAATCTAATACAGTGTTATAAGAGAAGTAAAGTTGCGAATGAGCTCACATTTGAGTTAAAAAGGCATGAAGTTTCACATATTCTGATATCTACTCCTGAAGAAATAGGTGTTATCTTTGGAATTCCAAGAGCAGGGAAAAGACAACATGAAGATATGATGTTGCCATCAAGGGTTGGATATCGAAACAATGCTTTCTTCCAAAGGTTCTTTGGTGATGTAGAAAAGACTAAAAAGGTAAATAAAGTGAGGATACAAGAAGAAATCTTGAAACTTTTAAGAAAAAAACCAGCAAATAAGAAGAAAACAAATGAAAAAGTTGAAGAATCTGAAGAAAAGCAAAGTGACGAAGAACCTGAAGAAAGTGGGAGTGATCAAGAGAATACAGAGAATAAAGAAAATGAACAAGAAGAAACTAAGAAAGATATTGAAGAAGGGAGTTAGGAAAAAAGTGAAGATGTGAGAGATGATGAAGACTTTGTAAGGCTTATATGCCTATTCATGTGTATCACGTTGTTTTTCACAACAAAGATGCGAATACGTTGACTGAAAAGTACGTTGGTCTCGTGGAGGATCTCAAGGCTACAAAGAATGTGTCATGGCCATATTTGATACATTCTTACCTAGAAAACTCACTATATGACAATGTAAATGCAGTCGAGAATACTACCGGATGTCTGAACTATTTATTGGTAAGAATACGTACTAAAAATCTTTTCAGTAGTTTACTCAATGAAAGTCATGATTTACTTTTAACTTTGTTTTGGTGAATTTTTTTTCCAAAATAGATTTGGTATGCAGAGCATACCTATTTGCTGGAACCAGAGGAAATAAAGACGATTCCAGAAAAAAAGTTTGTTCCAAGAGCTGTCAAATGGAATCTGACAAACTTATGTGCTGCACTCCAAAAAGACATTGATACAACTGAATATGAGGTAAGAAAAACATGTACTTATTTACTGCATTTATGATGTTTGTTATCCTATAGTATATAATGATATGTATTGAATGTATGATGTTTTTTATCCTATATTATATATTGATATGTACCTCATGAAAAAACTAGTTTTTATAGTACATATTTCTGAGTACTTATTTTGCTATTTTGGTACAGTTTCATGAAAATTTCAAGGTTTCGTACACAATTCAAGAAAAGCAAATTCTGAATAGAATCACAAGAAGACTTGCAGAAGCGGAGAGTGAAGCTGAAAAGGTAGAAGATAAAGAAGAAACTGTTGGGAGGGCAGTGGAGGAAGATAATTGGAAAGCAAGATATAAAGATTTGACAAAGATAATCTTTAAAAAATGGGGTGAAGTGAATACCATGCAGCATGAAGATGGACCGCTTGATGCATCAAAGCTTCTGTAAATGTTGGATGACATATACATGAAAGTTTCTCCCTTGCATCCTGAAAATGAAGAAGAGTTTCGAGACTCAATTGATGGAAGTCCCACTCATTTGGGTACTGACCCAACAGGAGAATTCCCATCTCCTACTACTCCAACAAATCATTTTTTACAAAACAAAATAGAAGATAAAGTAGTTTTGGGAGATCCATTTGTTCAGATTCCAACAGAAGAAGTGCCAACTGCGACTACTACAACAGAAGATGAACAAAATGTTTTGAGTGATACACCATCAAAAGGGTTCCATATAATTTTGCATTGTCAACACCACCTTGGGTGCAAAATTTTTGTGGTATTGACGTTTCTGTTATTAAAACATGTGCTAAATCTGACTTGGAGAAAGAGGTCAAAGAGATGCAAGAGAAAAACAACACACATGTAAGTAATGCTGGCTAGTTTCACTCTTTATTACAAATGTGTTTATCAATATAAATGTAAATATCAATATGTACATGATTACAAATGTGTTTTATTATTGTCATATAATTGTGCATAACAATATGTATTTAACTATCATGAAAATAACTCTATGGTTGCATGATGATTTACCTGGATTTCAACAAGAAGCAGTGAAAAAGGTGATTGAAGCTATAAACCAGAGTATTGAAACTATTAAAGGGATGTCGCAGAACCCTGATGGACAAGACGTTGAAACCTTGGTCGACAACTTCGTAGACATGAAAGTACCTTTGTTTACTGAGATGGCGAAGATGGAAGACGTTGAAAAGTTCACATTTGAAGAATTTTTGGACTTAGCCATTTCCAGCAAGGGAGTTTATGATGAAGAATATGCATGGCTCAACCAAGATAATGGTAGTGTTTCAAGTCATACTCTGTTTGGGATTGACCTTCGCAAACATTTTGATAATTTATTTGGAAATGATTTGCGACGTGTAGAATTTCGACAAGTTACAACTGAGCCGAACCATCTTACACCTGAAAAAAATGCAAATCAAGTCTCCCCTAAGCAGGAAAATGACCCAGAGGTATATCTTCTACTTTTGGTAATTTACCTTTCTTTTCTTTGTTTGAAAAAATATGATTCAAATATAGTACTAAAAATCTGGATTCAAAAATACAGGAATATGAAGTTACAACCACCCAAACATCAAGCGACGTGCCACTAGCAACCAAACTTGCCAAGATGACTGCTGTCAAAGCGAAAGCAAAACCAAAGGTTGTTGCAAAGAAGTCAGTACCAACTGGAGAACAAGTTAGCAGGCGAGTAACTCGTACGAATCCAGCAAAGAAGACAGATCCATTTTTTGATAGTGGAAGTAAGTTTTCTGAAAAGAAGAATTCAAAAACTGACCAACGAAAAAAGACAATAAAGACATGAAAGAACAATAAAGCTCATAAAGCTCAGAAACCTCGTATGAAATTCCTAGATCTTGAGAATTCACCACTCTATGAGAAGATGACAGATGAACAAATAGCGATTCTACTGCCATACTTTGAGAAAGGAAAGAGAATGTAAGTACTTTTTACTTTTCATTTTATAAAAAAAACTTACTTCAATATGTGTTTTTTTTATAAATGTCCATCTCGGTTGCTTGAACAGTAGAGGATGGAGGTGGTATCTGCGTCAGCGGGGCTATAACGGAAGATTTGATCTTCAACAGAGCATTAGAGCAAGATCTTCTCAACTACGCTCAGTATAAGCTTCAAGTGGTGTATAAAGAGGACCAAGCAAATCCTGAGGCAGAAAGAAAATACTTAAAGGTTCTTGATGCGGTTCTTTTTTCTTCTTCCTAGAGGAGCCCTAACTACTATTGGTGGCAGAATAGTATCTTCTACGGTATACTCATCAGGCCTATGGTATATTGAAAAACATAAATAAGAAAAGTATAATATACTTGTGAAGTTTTTGTTGATGTATGTTATACTAAATATCAATATGTACTATGTTAGTTCTAGTTTATGGTTTATATGTACTGCTTAAAACCATTATCATGTATGATACTACCATAAAAAATATCAATATGTACTGCTTAAAAACTTACCCGTCGTGATTAGGAACATGTCTAATAGCGATTGAATATAGCTGGCGATAACAACTAACTTTGAAGTATTCGTCGATATAATCAAGGAACTTTCCCCCAGATGCAGCAATAGCTGCAGTAGCATGCGAGCATGGGAAACCATACACGCGCCATCTTTGAAAAGTACAACTCTTTTGATGTAGATCTACCATATGAGACATGCACATAAGAAACCAAGCATATTTTTTATGCAGTATATATTGATATTTTCCTTACACAAACAAAAAAGAATATAATCTTCACAATACATATTGATATTTTCCGTACACAAACCCAAGAAGATAATCTGTACAATACATATTTGATATGTTTTCTGCAGTACCCATAGGAAACTAGTTTAGTGGATATCTCACATCAAAAGAGCATGTTACCTAAAAAATTAACCTTGGGGAATGAACTTCAAACACGTGAGCATATGACTGACTAACTTTCCAAGGACGACCAATTTGAATGTGTAGTTTAAGCAAGGCTTGATACACATGGGTTAAGAGTTCTGGATCCATCAAAAGACTTTTTTCACGACGTTTAAACATCAACTCCATTACACGTAACCTACACGACAAATAAAATTAAAAAAGAACAAACATATTATACATAATGCAAAAAACAAAAATATGTACTAGAAGAAGATTGGTGGAGCATATTAAAAAAAATAGTACGTATATACTTGTAATGTTACAATAAACTTATAAAAACCTGATTGTGTCAAAGAGAGCGCATGAAGGTAACTTCTTCTCGCGGCGAATCCAGTTATTAAAAGACTCGGCAATGCTTGAAGAAGTCTGAACATACCTACAACCTAGGAAGTATGCACTAGACCACTTTTCCCTAGGAATATTACGACAGTATTCAGCAACCCAAGGTCTTCCTAGATAAACCATTTTTTGAAGACCTTCTTTATATCTTGCTGGAGAAAGTGCATATCTTGCTTTTTGGAAACAGTCCATCACTTATTTATATTTCTCATCAGACTTATTGATGGGTAAGTTCTTTTTCAAATGGAAAAAAAAAAAGCTATGATAATAATCAGGGAAAACTTCAGGAATTGCATTCAACAAACCTTCACCTCGGTCAGTCAATAAGTTGATGCGACGATGGTCCATAACTTTTTTAAGATTTTCCATAAACCCATACCAATTATCATTATCTTCGCCAGGAACTAATGCATATGCAAACGGATAAAAACCTGGAAAAAAAATATAAATCTCATATCAATATGTACTTCATGTCTACACCTTCAAATTATGTTATACCTACAATGTATATCAATATGTACTTTATGTATGATGTGTATGATCCTACATTATATATATATATATATATATACCAGAAAATAGACTACGTTTCTCTTTGTAATGGTACATAAAAAACAGTTACATAGCAAATATATACCATATAAAAAAGTTACCTTGACTGCCGTTAAGACATGTCGCAGCCATTAGACCTCCTTTAAACCTCTCCGTAAAAATTTCGCATCACAAAAGATCATTGGACGACAAAGTTTATAACCCTTTCTACAAGCTCCAAAGCAAATAAAAAGTACGTTGAATCTCTTTGTTGCGTCGTTGAAGTCAAAATCAATATAAGACCCTGGGTTGGTTTCCCCAACAACATTGACCTACCAAGCAAAATCAGTGTATGAATTTACATCGTCACCAAAAATCATTTGATGCGATAATTCTAATGCTTGATATGCGTGTTGATACTTGATGTTGATCCCTTCCCCAACTTTAATATAATCCATAATCTCTTGCGGCTTTATGAGAGGTTTGTGCTTGACACGCTCATGAACTAAATGATTTACAAGATTCATCGACACAGTTGGACTCCTCAACCTATACCCAGCACCACAAGTGTGCCTCCCCACGTAATCCTTTATATTAAACACATCCAAAGACCCACTCATGGCAACCACAAGAAGCATCCAAGAGCACAAGTCATTGCTGCATCTCACCGTGAATCTCTCAAGGTCGTTCTTCAATTTTTTAACTTTATATCCAGTCCTCAAACAATATTTCTCACATGCTAACCGAACAGCTTCAACACCACCATGGAAGAGATGTTTTTTATCTTCAAAAACATTCTCCCAACCATCGGAAAAAAGAACACTTGCAACCTCTTTACAATCTTTCAAATAATTGTTCCTAGCACTCACAACCAACTCAGCACTGTTGTCAAAATCAGCACTTCTCGAAGAACTAGATGCACCAGATAAAACAACATCTACATGCAACTCAAAAAATCCGAATTCTTCGTAAATGTAGTGCAGCAAGCCATTGAAGCGATACATCAGCAAGGACATGGACTTTCACTCCATTTTCAACATAATTAACAACAATAGTTGATTGAGTCAACCAGCTCCATGCATTACAAAAAGTAAACTTTAAATCTTCCAAAGTCGAAGATAACGTAACAAATATGCAACGTGGTTTTTCTTGTGGTATATATGAGAGTAGCAAAAGGTATTTGGATTAGAACCAACATCTAACATGTTGAAGCTGCAGAAATGTGATCCAAATAAAATAACACAAACACAAAAATCAAATATATATTTTAAGATGATAGGAACACTAAATCTACAATACAACATAATATGTACTATTTTAGAAGTATCACACATATTATAGATTCACACATAACAAAAAAAATAAAAGCATATTGTATGGAGTGCAAACAAATATGTACTGATTCAAAAATGGTATATCATACAATATATATAACAAAAATAGCAGACTATAAAAACAATATATATCAAAATGTTTAGAAAAACAGTACATATTAATATGTATTGAAGAATCATTTAAAAAATCCAGAAAAAAAAACAAAAATCATGAGTTCCTGAAAGAAAAAAAAAAAAAAACCAAACCAAACTACATGCAAACAAACTGAATTATTATGATTTCAGTTAAAAAAAATAAAAAACATAACAAAACATAACTTAAATCAAAGAACAGAGAAGAAGAAAAACTAAAAAACAAACAAAAACGGGATCGATCATACAATTGAACAAAATGTACATCATAGAAATCATAATGATCAAGATTTCAGTATAAGAAAACAAACAAAATCATGAAATCAAGCTAATTATCATGATTTCAGTTGAAAAAAACAAAAACAGAAGAAATCATAATAAAAATCAAAGAGCAGAGAAGAAGATTATAGAAAAAATACCTGGAGATTTGATATCGAAACCCTAAAAATTGAAGAAAACCAACAGAAGCAGAGAGAGAGAAAATCGGATCTGAGCTGCAGAAAAAATGGAAAGAAAATCTCGCAACATTTGATTTGAACTCGATTTATATGTTTGTTGGAGAAAGGATAAACTAGGAATATTTTAAAATTGTATCTCATTACTCACACGTGAGTAGGACCAGCGAGTAAAAAATTTAATCCTAAAACTTGATTTTGGACTAGCGCCTAAAACCAGTTGGATGGGTGGACCACACGTTAAACAGGTCTTGTAGAATGGATTATATAGTAATTCCTACCATATAGTTTTGCAAAGGTTTTTGGATATAAATAAATAAATAACCCTCAAAGAAATTACATTTTTAATATATTATATTTTTTTAGTCCCCCTAAAGTTCAAATCTTTTTTCCGTTGCACTGGAAATTTTAGGGGTGAGTAAGAGACGGGTGGATACAAATTTGGAATCATCCGCGTCCAATTCATTAATATTACGGATTTGAGATTTTTACCCGCGTCCGGTCCATCACCCGACGGGTTCGACATCCACAGGTGAATAAATGAATGAATTAAATGCGGATAAATTGAAGGATTTTGTGAGAACATGATGTTTGCATATACGATGTTCCTTGAACCAGAGTTTTATCAAAGCAAACGTCAAAATTGGAATTCATATGTTCAGTAAGTATAACACAGACTAAACTAATGACAAAACCACCTACAAAACTTTTGTTAACATCGAACTTCATCATGATAATCTAAATATCAAGAGCTTGGTATATTGATGCAATTCTTACAACCATTTTATTAACGTTTTCGTATGCGTAACTGTGTTAATGAACTTCATTTTGGTATACATTATAAGATTGATCATTCAATTTATGGTGTTGGGGGCGAAGCTGTTATAACATCTGGAGTATATCCAACATTGGTCATTGACGCTGGAGCTCAGCTTTATGTATTCAATAATGGAACTGAATGTGTGCAGATGTCTAGTCTTACAGTATGGAGTACGAAGAAAGTTGAAATAAGATAAAATATTAAGCCTTAATAAGTCGGAAACTATATATTCAATACCAACTTCCCATAATAACCTTTATATATATATATATATCAATATTATCTTTAGGGTTGGGTTTCCAACGGATAAATGATATTTTATCCGCGTCCTGATAGGGGCATAATTCATACATTTATACCGTTAAATTTATACTTGTTAGTACTTATATTTGTATTAATTTTATCATCTTATTATATTACAGGTGGTTCACATAAATCCGAAGTTACGATTAAATGCGACTAAATAGGCTAAACTATTAATGTTGCTATAACACTTTTAGTTGCTACAACGTGAAGGTACTGTTAAGTACATGGTGAAGACAAGGCTAGGTGGATCAGTTGATTGAAGAAAAGTCTGTACACTAAAAGGACGGTAAGCATGGATTGAGTGTTGTGGAAGCATGGATTGAGTGTATTGTCTGGTGTAGCATGTAAAGAGGCGGACATCAGGTGGCTGTTGGAGGTTCTTTTCTTGGGAGGTCTGACAACAATCGAAATAGATAGGTGACATTGCTTTTGACGTGATCTTTTCTTAGGTTCTAAGGAGAAAAGGTTAGAGTAGGTTTCAAGTACGGTCAGGTGGTAAACAAGTGGATGGTCCGATGGCACATGGGTGAGAAAGGAGTAAAACCTAGAAAAAGAAGAAAGGATAACACATGATGGTTGGGGAGTCACGACCTATAAAAGAAAAGGAGGAAAGTCTGTTTTAAAGAGGACGTCCGGTACAGAGTTTTTTAGGAGTTCCTGGACAGTTTTGGAAGGTCTGACGGCGGTGTACAGAAGTCGCGTCGGACAGTTTTTCTTTGGAGTTTCTGCTGTGAACGCAAAGAAGAGTACTTCTGTACACTTTTCAGAAGACGGAGAAGACGACAATTTTTCCGAAACCTGGTTTAATCCTTTCTACTATTCTTTTATTTATTTTTATGGGTTTTGAGAAACCCATCTCCATGTTTTAATTAATTTGTAGCTAGGGTTTAATGTTGAAACCACTTACAGTTTTATCAATTAAATAAAATATTTGATACAGACCATTATGATTTGAATAGATTAATTTTCATGATTTTGATTTATTAAATTTCATTAAACAATTATGATGTCGTTTGATGGTACATGCTTGGCCTAGGTTTTTGATGTTCCATGCTTCTGGTATACAGTTGTTGTTTTGAAAATCTACTTGTTGCTAATATATTTGTCTACTTATTTGATATTTCATGCTTGGGTTAAATCCTTTGATGGGGTATGCTTAGAATAGCCAGATATTATTTGTGGACCTATTATTAGTTTCATACAATTTTCTCGCTAACGCAATTTTATGGTGTATGCTTGAGACTAGGGCTTTTTGATGCACCATGTTTAGGGCGTCCCAGTGATATTTGCGACTCTAAATATTCATGAGTTATGTTTCACTTCAGTAATTAAATAGAAATAGTGGTGGATACTGAAAACCCTGGTTACCTACTCTCTCTACTCGGTCACATTTTATTAGTTTAGTTAGTTTATTATTTTATTTATCAATCTAAAAATCACAAAAATATTCTTCTTGGTTAGTTTATTAGAGATATTAATTGCAGTATTTTCCCGCTCTCTGTGGGTTCGACCCGTACTTGCCGTTGTCTACTAGTTAGACGCCGTGCGATTGCGGTTATTTATAGAGGGTAATATAAAATCACATCACGTCCAATCAATAAAAACTGTTATTTTAAAAAATCCATTCGTGTCTAGTCCACTGAAAAATAGATTAAATATCCACCAGTTAAATTATGGATTGGATCAGGCAAAATCCGTGAATTTAGGTGTTTTCCTCACCCCAAACAAAACCTGACCTTTAATGAAAATGCGCTTGGTGTTCGGTACGCCAAATCCTAGACAATACTTGACAAAAGGGCTAAATAATTTTTTTTTCAAGTTGTAAAAAGTTACTAGATTTGTGCCCGTGCTATGCATCAGACTTATCTAACTTCTCATGACAGTTACCTTCCGATCAAGTTCTTTTTCTTTTAACAAAATTAGCATATAAATCATGTTATACATCAGGTTCGATGTGACTTTTTGATTTTGTGTGACAGGAATACGTGGTATAAAGTAATCGGATAAGCTTCAATTAGGGATTTTATGTAAGTAATCACTTTGGGTTTAGGTTTTCTAAGCTTGAATTAGGTTTTTATTTTTGTTACGATGGAAACGAAATCTGTATGGTCTAGGCAAATGAATAATCACTTTGGGTTTAGGTTTTCTAAGCTTGAATTAGGTTTTTATTTTTGTTACGATAGAAACTAAATCTGTATGGTCCAGGCAAATGAATGAAAAATTGTATGTTCTTCGATTGAGCTTGTTATAGATTTTGAGAATCATAAAAGTGATTGCCTAAAATGATCTCGAATTTTAAAAGAGGGATGTTAGACTTGTTGATTTTTCAAAATTTTATGTTTGTGATTCATCCAATTTATTTGGTTTCTCACTGATCTGTTGGTCTAGTTCTTCTTTCATTCTCACTCTTCAGAAGACCATGATTGGATTTTAGTTTTAGATTCATAACCAATATCAAATTTATCCGCTGCCAATGATAAAGTAAGACTCCCGCAGACGATCAACAATGTCTAACATATTGGGTTTTGTATTCCTTGATTAATCTCTTCGAGCTTATTTTTGACAAACTCGTTGAATGGTAAAGTTTCTTTTGATCGGTTTCTCGACTATAAACTTTCTGGCCCTTGTTTGAATTGTGTATAATGGTGTATGTACTGTCAGAATTGAATGAAAACTACATTGCTTAGTGCTCATATTTGTTCAGTCAAAAACATGTTGTTCACAGAAACATTGTACCTGAATTCGTATTTGGGTAATGTGATTTTTCTGTGAAAATATAATCAGATCATGAATGTAAATATCTTAAAATAATGGGTGATTAAAATCAATTTTCAATGTAAGATCCTTCCTCTTTAACTTCCAGGATATTGCCAAGTTTCTTGCTTGTGTAGTTTCTGCTTTTGAAAACTGTCAAGAAACTTCTAAGTGCTTCAATTGTTCACAGAGATAAGGGGTGATTGATGTTTTTCATGTTTACGGTTTATTAGGTTACCATTATGGTCGTATGCCAGTAGTTAGCATCATGAAGATATGATTCCTTCGTATTAAGTAGATGTTTTTTTTTCTTATAGTTTTTGCGATCAAGGTGGTGGTTTCTACTGTTTTAGTATTTGTATGTTTGAGCAATGTTAAACAATATAAGAATATTAAGCAATATAAGTGATGGGTATTATTCACTTTTTAATTAAATACGAAGTTTTAATCACCATTTAACATGAGGCACAATTAAGTTAGTCCTTAACCTTTTAAGGAGTAGATAGATGGACTTTGCATCCCGATGCTCGACACTAACCTATACTTTCAATTACGAAACTATTGGAGGTCTCCTAAAAATAATCTCCCATACTAATATGGTGTCTTCCACCATCCTATAATTTAAGGTGGGTATTTTTTTGTATAAATATGTAGGTCCTAAAATCCTAAAAACAAAACCTTGTCTATATTTACTTCAAATTTGGGAAACTTTTAGTGTTTTCGCTCAATTATTGAACATGACGCAGTAGAAAATCATGAGATTCATAACCCTGTTGCAAAATTTAACATTTAGCAACGTCATTCACATGGTCTCAGAGAATTACCTAAGTAAATGGTAAGTACCAACTCACACAGACGTGTCAGGATATGTACTAAAAAAAAAGCTCTTTCTCTTTCGAAAAATATCGCACTCCTGTTACCCTGTAAGGCTGTAAGCACAAGCCGAACGGGATTATAAATACGACGAACCAGTGACCAACCTCCTCTCCTCTCCGCACCATTCCACCAGCGAGCACAAGCCGTCTGGGACCTAGGTTTATTCTCATTTCCCTAAACCCTATCTATGATCTTCCCATTCTCTTTCTCAGATCCCAAATCTCTTGACTCTGTTTTTTCATTGAATCTCCTTCTTTTTCTCCTCTTTTCTCTCATTCTATATTTACATTTTTGTTATTTATAATCAAAATTTTGATTTCTAAACTTTTTCTTTCCGGGTTTTGTTTTGCAGATCATAATTGAAAACTCTCCTTTGAATTGCTAATTGATAATAATTTTTTTTTTTGTGTGTGAAATTTGAGAGAGCTTGATAAAGGTGGTGAAGTAACAACAGATCTAGGGATTTGAAAAATAATGGTTGGAAGTGTTGGAGCTGAATTGGAAGTATCGCCATCAATTGTTGAAATGAATGGAAAAGTTGAAATGAATGGCAAGGTTGAACCATTGCCAGAAGAGATTGTTCCGGTTGTTCCGATTGTTATGGCTGAAAATGGAGCAAACGAGGATCAGGAAGTTATAAGAGAAATAGTACTTGGAAGAAATGTTCATACAATGTCTCATGCTGTTACAGAACCTGAAGCTGATGATGAGATTACTGGTGAAAGAGAAGCTTGGATGGCTAGTGTATTGGCTAAATACAGAAGGTCTTTAATTGAAAGGACTAAGAATCACTTAGGTATATTTCAAAGATTAGTTCTTTTTATCTTTTTATCTTTTTGCGTTTTTTATTTTTTTCGAGATTGAAATTTATAGATTTGATTATTTTTGTTTGTAGTGATATGGTAGAATTTGAAGAGAGCTGGTTTGTTAGATTGAATTTATTTTTGCAACTCACCATAGATTTGGATCCACCTTGAAAATAATTTTCTGATTTTGAAAAATGTATATGGATATGAAAATCAATTTTATGCTTGAGAAAGATATAGTTTGCTAACTTTAGGGGAACACTGCAAGAGAGAATAGTATAAAAGAAGCAGGAAAAGGAGAAAGAGAGATTCTTTATTACATATAAAATAGCTAAAGTTTAAGTATGCTGATTCCTTTTATAATTTTGTTTGGTAAGTTAGCGTAATCTGAAGTCTATGGTAAACCTGGACAATCTTAGTAAAAAAAAGTGATTACTTTTAGGATTTTTTAACGCATGGAGTTTCTTGGCGGGATTGGTAGTACTTTCTGAAGGTTCCAGTAGGAAAAAATTATTTGAATAATGAATTTTTATGTGAAAACTGTATAAAAGATTATGAAACGTTTTGTGTATGTGTATGTGGTTGTTGTTTTTATTGATTTTGTTTACACCAGAGCAGCTTTGTGTTATTGAAACAAGTGCTTGGTTGGAATAATAAAAGGGAATTGAATTTCTTAGGTTGTGTTTGTTTTTTTATTGGCAACATGAAAAAGATGCATGCTTATAGCATCGGTTTTAAGAAGTGTGCAGTTGAAAGCCATTGTTGAAGACTTGTAAGCCTTTTAAGGTTGTTTTGTCCTAGGCTGCATGAACTTTCTGCAGCCTCTTAGTGAGATGATTCTAGCAACATAAGCCATAATTGCCTAGTAAGATTGGTTGAGTTGTCCTTGTATCTTGTATTTCGGGACTTATAAATGATGGGATGCATACGATTTGAGGGGTGAGACAATATGGGCCTAGTCTATTAGATTATGCATGTTTCATTATCATGTGTCTAGCTGAATCATAAGAACCTAAATGACAATGTGGGGCATCGTTCTGAAACCATCACAAAACACTTGTTGATATAAATGAGGAAAGACATGAAAGCTGAGGTGAAAAAACATCTATGTCCTTTATATACTTTGATCTATACACTAATCATAAGATACTACCGTGTAGATTGATTATCATATCTTTCCTATGCTGAATTTGCATCTACTTCCATAGCCAACTGAACTAATTTGACTACAAATAGTAAAAATCTGGATCTAATAAAATAGTTTACCTTTACGTGATGCACATTATTTCTTTCGTCTTCTATTAGCCTTTTTCGTTTGAGCTTACATGATGCCAAAATCTAAAATCTATATAGGTTACCCCTATAATTTGGACTTCGATTATGGTGCTCTTGCTCAGCTGCAACATTTCTCCATCAACAATCTTGGTGATCCCTTTATTGAGAGCAATTACGGTGTCCATTCCAGACAGTTTGAAGTGGGTGTGCTAGATTGGTTCGCTCGACTCTGGGAAATAGAAAATCATGAATATTGGGGTTACATTACAAATTGTGGTACAGAAGGCAATCTTCATGGTATCCTTGTAGGGTAAGTATTTCTTGTTGAATTATTTCAAATTGGCTAATAATTACTTTTATAGGTTTGCTTGATGTAGTAATAATGAAAATATTGTGCTTGTGTAGGAGGGAAGTTTTTCCAGATGGAGTTTTGTATGCATCAAGAGACTCACATTATTCTGTCTTTAAAGCTGCACGAATGTACAGAATGGACTGTGTAAAAGTTGACACTCTGATCTCTGGGGAAATTGACTGTGCAGATTTTAAAGCCAAACTGCTCCTTAACAAGGACAAACCAGCCATCATTAACGTCAATATAGGTGTGCCATTTGTTACTCTCAAGGTTACCAAGAAGTTACCTGTATAGAATTAGTTGCCTCAGTTTAACATTGTATATTTTTTCAGGAACGACTGTTAAAGGAGCTGTTGATGATCTTGACCTGGTTATAGAAACTCTTAAAGGAGCTGGTTTCTCCGAAGATAGGTTTTACATTCACTGTGATGGGGCTCTATTTGGGCTTATGATGCCTTTCGTGAAACGTGTAAGTTTATTCTTTGTCTCTCTCGTGTTTTTTTCTTCTTGTACAAGTTCAAAAGCAGGTGTGCTTACACCTACCTGTGCCACATACAATAAGACTTGCAAATTATGTTGGACACACTTAATTGTCCTCTTGAGAGGTCTCTTCCAATTGAAACAGTTTCAGATCAAAAGGATAAAATGAAATCTGCACAAAGAATCCCCAAGACGTAACTTTGTTTATGTCTTGGTAGCAAATTTGTCATGTAGAAGTTACAACTTAACAAAAGGGCAAATATCTAAAAATGAAATGGAAGTCATTTCTGTTAAACAACTGCATTCTCCAAAAAGCTGTCAAATAATCAAAATATCACATTTTTCTTTGTAGTTTTATCTATGTTTGAATCTTGAAGTTGATTTAAAGAAGGATACCAGAGTTGATACAGAAGTTAATTGTTGGAAATCCAAATCATGAGAACCTATTCCGGACTTTCACATTGTTTGTTAGTTTATTTGCATGTTCATTTCCATATTGCAAACTAAAGCACCTCTCTTCATTTCTGTCCTTCACCTTTTGTTATCCTGCTACTTACTACATACGTTGTTTTTGACATTGAGCAGGCTCCTAAAGTCTCCTTTAAGAAGCCAATCGGAAGTGTTAGTGTTTCGGGGCACAAGTTCATTGGATGTCCAATGCCTTGTGGTGTTCAGATAACAAGATTGGAACACATCAATGCTCTTTCAAGGAATGTCGAGTACTTAGCTTCACGAGATGCCACGATCATGGGCAGTCGCAATGGTCATGCTCCAATCTTCCTCTGGTACACGCTGAACCGTAAAGGGTACCGAGGATTTCAAAAGGAAGTCCAAAAGTGCCTCAGGAATGCCCATTATTTGAAAGATCGTCTGTGTGCTGAAGGAATAGGTGCCATGCTTAATGAGCTTAGTAGTACTGTTGTATTTGAAAGGCCGCAAGATGAAGAGTTTATTCGTCAGTGGCAACTTGCTTGCCAGGGCAGCATTGCTCACGTTGTGGTTATGCCCAGTGTCTCAATTGAAAAGTTGGATGATTTCTTGAATGATTTGATTGAGAAACGCAAGACCTGGTTCCAGGTGGGAAAGGTTCAACCTTCATGTATTGCAGTTGATATTGGGAATGAAAACTGTGCTTGTCCTCAACATAGATGAAGCCCTTTCTGTACCGAGAGCTCTTCAATTTTGTTATTGTTTTTTCCTTTTGCAAACCATCTGGTATTTTAATTGAAGAAATAAAACGATTTCAGTATTTTGCATGTTTATTTCTCCCTCCCTCCCTCTATATATGTATATGTATAAGCGCCAATATGGTGGATTTTTTGTTCTTCGAGCAGACAAGCAAGTTTTGTTTGTTAGAGGATATCCATCCATCTAGACTGATCTGACATCATCTATTTCTCTCTTTGATTGGTGGTGTTTGCATCATATCTGTGTAGGTTACATAGAAAGCTGGAAGGCTTACGACTGATGCAGTTCCCAAGAAGGGATGCAGTAAGACAATTATACTATAGGTGGTGGCAGTGCGGTTGGCATAACCCATAATAACGACTCTACTCTCACTTGGAGCAATTTCAGTGGATATTGACAAATACCAAAGCCAGGTGGATGGATAAATTTGGTTTTGGGCAGTAGGAAAAGGACAAATATAAATCGACCAAGGCGACAAGAGCCGCTCAGCCTATATTAAACCGAGGCTCGGTACAAGGACAAATACGGTTTTGGACAGTGGAAAAAGGGCAAAAAAGCGCAATATAAATCGACCGAGGCAACAAGAGCTTCTCGGCCTATGTTGCGCCGAGGCTCAGTGCAAGTTGCACCAAGCCTCGGCGCAACATAGACCGAACGGCTCTTATTGCCTCGATAACGGTCATATCCCAACGATATTAATCCAACGGCTATAACATCATTATAAATTCAACTCAAAATCATTCTTTTGTACTCACACTAAAACCAATCTTCCCTACAATCTTCTTCTCTACAATCTTCTCTAAAAACTCTTCATATTCCGCTTCTCTAAATATTTTTTCAAAAAAAAAATGTCTCAATCTCAAAATATTAGTCGAAATAGAAACCTACCCAGAATTAGGCATACGACAAGAATTATCGGATAAAGAGAATCCTAATGTAGTTTCTAGTCGAGAAACAACCACAAGCCAAGGTCATGTATCAGTAGTAGACCGAGATGCCAAAGGTCAAAAAACAAGAGGTTGTTGGTATAAAATAAAACCAGTTTATGATAAACTCCCCGAAAGTGCTAAAATTATTGTGAATAGATTTCCTTGGAGGACTTTGTACCATACCGAGGCGAAGAGACATTCGGTCAAATTCATTTCGATGATGCTGGAACGTTGGTGGCATACTACACACACGTTTGATTTTGATAACTTCGAAATAGGTGCGTCATATATTTTGATTTATAATTTTTATGCAAAAAATACGTTTCATATATGAAATTAACAATTTTAATGTTTTTTCGGGAATAACACCGTTAGATTTGTATTTCCTGCTGGGATACCTTCCGGTCAGGGATAAAATGTTCCATTTGACCAACAAGGTTGGTTGTCAAATGATCGATATAAAGATGAACTTCGTTTGTATTTTCAAGTAACGACACACAAACATACGGATCTAAGAGCTCTGGGGATTCCTAATGCCGGTTTAAAGGCATTTATATCCAATAAATTATATCAAGAGTTTGTAGGAGAAAATCCTGACCAGCAATACGTTACAAAAATTGCAAAGGTTTTTATTTTATGGGTAATTGGTGTGTGTTTTTTCCCAACGCAAATAGTAGTGTACTACCAGGATGGCTAGAGGCATTGCAAGATTCGGAAAAGGCTGTCAATTACGATTGGGGGTCCGCTATATTGGCCGAGTTATACGCCAGTCTCGATGTCGCCTGCTAGGGTGGACCAAGCATCGAAGGTGTTTGGGGAATCGTTGAGGTAAATATGATAACTAATCGTACAAGTTTATATAAGTTTTCAAACATTTATAGCAAGTTAAACTAATCGTACGTTGTTTACTTCAGCTGTGGCGGTATACATATACAAATATTTGTCTACCAAGACTAAAGGTGTTAGATAAATTTTTTTTCCCAATTGTGGTAAAGTTTGAAACCAATAACTGGGAAAAGAAAAATCAAAACACCACTGAGCGAGATCATATACATACATGGAGAATCCAAATGGATCTTAGGAGGAAAGACAATGTTATTTGGAACCCCTATGAGGATTTTGAGGATTTCAATTCTGATGTAGCCAATGAGGTCAAACAATATTCACTACAACGCGTGTTGTTCTACAGTCATCTCAGAGATATTAATATCTTTTTTTTTGGGAGAGATGTACTAGACAGTTGGTGGGTGCATATGGCATTCCCAAAAAACTTCCACCATCAACCATCCTGGGAAAGGAATACGTAAGTCGAAGGGATCGGGGACGAAGAAGGTATGATCGTTATTGTGCACTTTGTGACGAAGATGCATACGACCAATGGTACAAATCAATCGCGAAGCCGGTAATTAATGTAGATGTTATGAACATCTATGGGATTGATACTTCCCCAATAGGAAGACGAAGCTCGGGCTTGCCTGGACCAACACAACCCGCACCATCAGTTCCAACTTTAGTCGTTTATCCTTCGACAAAAGCTTCTACTTCATCAGCCACCCTAAGAGGACCTTCTGCACCTTGTTTTTCATCAGTTGGGTCCGATTTGCCAGAATTGAGTTGGGAGATCGAGACCTATAATCTACAAGGACAGCCTGAGATAGTAATTGTCTTGCAAGGTATGAAACGAATTAATTCTTATATAGGCACACCGACAACTGTTGAACAATATGTAGAACATATGAATCAGATAGAGTTAAGAGATCAGTTGACTAGGCGTATGTACGACGAACGTTTGCGGGCATTGACGTAGTCCACAGGCCTCAGTCCCTATCTTATAGAACTTTTTGGAGCAACACCTTCTCATCAGGAGAAAATAGTGCGAGATACACAAAACCAATCTCCACATTATGTGTAACCTCCACTACCAAGGTTCCGTCCTGGCAGTCCACAAGATCACAATCAAGATTACAGAAGACATATAGACTTTGGCGTATCTCTAGTTCATCCTTGTGAATTCAATGGATCCAAAGGAACTCAACCAGGAGCAAGCCAAGTCTTCGGGGATTTGCTTGATCGGGGCCAATACCAACCCCATTATTATCCACATAATTATCCTAGAAATGAGTAGTTTCTTTTTATTTAATATTTATAATTTAAATTAAGATTAAGAAACTAATTATTTATGTAATCAGAATTAATCTATAAAAAAACTACTAATTTTATATCACATTTAATTAAATTTTAACAACATCTTTTCATAGAGCAAACATAAGATTAAAAAGAAACTATATCATTACATAAAGGGGTCGAATCTGTGAAGATCTCTAAGGATGTTGAAACAAGTTTCGTACAAAAAAGGTTTTCCATCAGTTTCCTCCCATAATCTAGAGCTAATTGGATCACTTCATCGTCAGTTACACCGTTAAATATTTCTCCATCAATTACCTTTACCTGAGAAAGGAATCGCGTGACTGAACGACTAATTGTTTGAAAACGAGTAGACAACCTATGAGCATTTCGGTTTCCCGGGTTCCCCGTCTCTGCAATGAACATAGTGAAAATATTCTGCCAAAAAGACATGTACGACATAAGTTGGCCAGTAAGAACATTTCCTTTGTTATGAGAAACATATGTTGTACAAAGAGCTAAATCCTTTTCTTGAGTATATTTTGGAGCACGAACTCTGCCAGCCATTCTTTTCTGATTTTTTTTTGAACAAAGGTTGAGAAAGAGAGTTAAGATGGAAAGCTTAGGATTGAAGTGAAAGCAGAAGAATTTTTAAGTGGAGAAGGTGTGATTTTGAAGTTGAAAATGTTTGAATTTATAGGGAAGAATTGAGAGCCTTTGAGATTCGACCGTTGTCGAACCTCATTGAGCCGCTCGGCCCTTGCTAGGCCGATGCTCGGTACAACTAGCACCGAGCCTCGGTCTAACATGGGCCGAGCGGCTCAATGGGAGTCGATCGTCTTAAACATAGACGATCGACTTACTTTACGCCTCAATGGACAAACCCCCCTAAATAACAATTTGGTAATCCATTTTTTGGATTTACCCATTCCACTGTAGGGTGGTAATTGGTAAATTAGTCAAAATACCAACCCGCTGGAGCAGTTATTACCTGCCTAATGCTGTAGAATTTGATCTTGTATCCCTAAAAGTTAGGGATGTGAAGGAGATTTCAGGTGGCATTCAGTGGGACTATTAGGCTGTAGAATTTGATCTTGTATCCCTAAAAAGTTAGGGATGTGAAGGAGATTTCAGGTGGCATTCAGTGGGACTGTCATACTATTAACTATTAGGAGTAACTTAAGCCGAATGAGATTTCTCAAGAAGCATGAACACCAGAGGGGTTATTTTTTGGTGTTGAAAACGAACAATTAACTCTAGTGTACAGTATCTACATTGGGTGACGTGTTGGGGATGAAATTGACTGAAAGTCAAATCTTAGAAGAATGTTTCATTACCAGCCAATATAGAAAAGTCTTTCAAGTTTTCCTGTTTGTTTCATCATCATCTCTACAGCTCTACTAATCACAATGTAAGTTCTTAACTTTTCCTTTGAACTAAGCTTCAATTTAATGATAATTGAGATTATATAAGTTTAGTATATGTAGTAGAAGTTTTCTAGTTTGGTTTTGTACTCTCTTTATCTTAATTTTTGTTCTATTACCTGCTTAACATGTGAATTTGTATATGTTATTTGGTCAATTGTACAAATCTGATGATCTGTTTTAGTTCTTGCTTGTTTATGTTTTGAAGTTACTCAATTAGTCATTTTTGGTATTCTAGTATTACTACAGTTCTTAGTTATGCTGGTTGATCGAACCAATTTTTTTTCTTTTTTTGTTTATTTTTCCTGATAAGGAACACTTAAATAGAGTAGTTTAACCAGCCTATCTCTTTACGATCACCATTTAACCACTATAGCACGCAGTCTGCCTATTACTTAAAACTTATCAAGTCCTTAATTTTTTTCCTTCTCATTTCATCTCAAGCTCAAACCTTGTGTAAATATAAAACGATGGCTGATGCTCAGGATATTCAAGCTCTCGTCTTTGATAATGGAACCGGAGTAATTAAGGTTATTCTTCGAACACGTGGAAACAATTTGTGGCGAATTCTTAATGGGGATAACAATGTTTTACTTTCTTTGTTTCTTCTAATTTTTCTTTATTTTCAGGCCGGATTTGCTGGTGATGATGCTCCTAAGGCAGTCTTCCCTAATATTATCGGCCGACCTCGACATGTTCGTGTCGAGGTTGGAGTGGCTCAACAGGATCCCTTTGTGGGAGATGAAGCCCAATTCAAGAGAGGTATTCTTAAGGTAGACTATCCAATTGAGCACGGTATTGTGAGCAATTGGGATGATATGGAAAAGATATTGTCTCATACCCAATGTAGTCTATACCGGCCGGTTTATCGGTTTCGGAGTGTAAGCGAGACGAAATCCGGTATACCGGTGAACGGTATTTGACCAAAAAAATCGATCGGTATGGACCGTACCGGTTTGATCGGTACGATCGATTTTATTGTTTTTCTTTTAAAAAAAAAATCAAAAAAAAATAAAAAAAATCAAAAAATAAAAAAATAAAAAATCATCTTTGTTTTAGGGTTTTCAATTGTTACTCATATTTTTTTATGGTATTTTAGTATTGTATATGCATATGATAATATCTATAACTAATCTAATGATCTTGATTAGAATTGTAATATCCTTGTTCAATTAGCATTTTAGACGATGAACTTTGAAGTTGTTCATGTTTCTCTTGTGTTTCCAGTTTGAACTTTGTATAGAATCTATGGATCTATATATTTTGGATGAGTACTAGTTTTTCTTTCTAAACTTTGTGAAAAAACGTTTGTTATAACGTGTTAAAATATAGTTATAGTTATAAAATGTGAGCTAGTATTTTTTCATAAATTATAGGTATAAAATATATGAACCGATATTTGAAACCGAAATTTTCCTGATATACCGACATACTAGTGTATCGCTCTCGACCGGTACGAACCGAAATCCGATATGGACTACATTGCTCATACCTTCTATAATCATCTTTGTGTTGATCCTGAGGAGCACCCCATTCTACTCACTGAGGCACCTCCCAACCCCAAGGCTAACAGGGAGAAAATGACTCAAATCATGTTTGAGACTTTCAAAAGCCCTGCTATGTACGTCGCCATCCAGGATGTTCTCTATCTATATGCTAGTGGACGTACAACCAGTTTGCTCTCGATCGCCAGCAAAGTTTGATTTCAGAAAACATTTTAATTCATTTCTTTTCCCCAGTGATTTGGTTACTTCCTTTTGACAAAAGGTATCGTGTTGGATTCTGGTGAGGGTGTGAGTTACACAATGCCTATCTATGAGGGCTATTTTGTCCCCCATGCAATCTCTTGCTGGCCGTGATCTCACAAATTATTTGATGAAGATCCTGTTAGAATTAAAAATGAATTTATTGCTTATTTACAAAAAAAAATAAAATAAATATTTTGTTACAAAAATTATCTTGATGGGACCAAAGGGTCACTAGCCTATATTGTGTGTGGAAATAAAAAATCCATTTTTCACTTCTATGTGAATGAGAAACCTTTGGTTTGTCCCGCATGGGGTAAACCAAGGATGAAGTCTATCTAATTACCACGAAAGTTGCTTCTAAGGGAAAAACGTGTGAATTGGATATAGACTAGGGAATGGGCTAGTGGGCAAATTCACACATGTGCGGTGCTTCGCACCGAAGCACGCACGCGGGCTTGCGGAGCTTGCGTGTGTTTTTTACGTGTGTTTTGCGTGAGCTGGCGTGAGCCGGCGTGTGCCCAGCGTGTGCCTATCAAGAGTTAATGGTTTTATTTTAAATTAATATAATAAATATTAAAACCGTTTTATTATTTATGTGAATTAATGAGAATTAAATTAAAAGATTTTTCATAAATACAATTTAATTCTCTTCTCTCAAATTTGTCTATAAAAGAAAAAGAATTTTCATTTCAACTTACCCCAGACGCAGCTACTATCCTGTCGTCTTTTCCCCTCTTCTCGCTTTGTTGTGCGCACTAGATTTATTTTTTATCTTATTCTTCTGTTAAGTTCACAATGGGCCGACGAGTCTTGCTAACTGGGTTGGTATCAGGAGGTTTTATCCTGGATTCGATTTGTCAAATTTTAAAGGTATAACAACACTTTTCTAAAGTGTACCTGGCAAATATCGAGTTAAGGGCAGTCTGTTGAACAGGCGACTCCTCCTCTCTGTGCTTTGTGTGATTGTGATATTTGCGCTAACGTTAACAATTGTGAAGCTTCTGGTTTTTGGTTTGTTTTTCTGTTACAGGAATAATTTTCTCCAACAGATCCTTGAGAGAGTCCACTCGTTCGGCACTTATCAAGGGGAAATTGTTCGTGACATAAAAGAGAAGGTTGCATACGTTGTTCTTGATTATGAGCAAGAGCTAGACACTTCCAAAGGCAGCTCTTTTATCGAAAAGACTTATGAGTTGCCCGATGGGCAGGTTATTACAATTGGTTCTGAGAGATTCAGGTGTCTGGAGGCGCTGTTCCAACCATCTTTGATCAAAATGGGAGTTGCTGGGATCCATGAGATTACCTACAACTCCATAATGAAGTGTGATGTCGATATCAGAAAGGATCTATATGGAAACATTGTCCTTAGTGGTGGGACTACAATGTTCCCTGGGATTGCAGATCGTATGAACAAGGAGATTAATGCGCTTGCACCCAACAGCATGAAGATCAATGTGGTTGCACCCCCAGAAAGAAGATGCAGTGCCTGGATTGGTGGGTCCATATTGGCATCCCTCAGCACCTTCCAGCAGGTGAGGGTTATTATTTTATGATGTTCATTATTCTTTTTAGTGTTTGGGAGTCGTCTGTTTCATTTTTTTGTCAAAACGGGGATATAAAAATCCACAAGAACCATAGTATGTTGAAAGTAATTCCTTAACAGAAAGAAATTCTGTATGCAAGAATAAAGGTAGAAATCAAAGAAAATATTATCCTAGAATAATATTGAATCAATGTAATCTAGCTAAGTTTGGTAATAGAATATGTTGCCAACTATAAGAGTCTGTTACCAACCTTAAGAGTTGGAACAAGTAATAATCCTGTAACCTCTGAGTTATTCTAATATACCAAGTTACAGTAAACATTAAAATTAATAATTCCAACAGATTGGTATCAGAGCTTAGGGAAGAATGGTATCCTCAAGCAAAGACTACAAGCAAAGTTATGTACCCGAATTCGATGGAGAAAATTACGATTTCTGGTGTCTGAGAATGAGAACATTACTCATCTCACGAGATCTCTTGGAGTATGTAGAGGACGGTTTTGAAGAACCGGAAGACAATGAAACCCTATCAAACGGTAAAGCCAATAAATTAAAGGGGCACATCAAGAAAGATGCTAAAACTCTTCTCCTGATTTAAGAAGGAGTCAACGCAACAAGATCAAAGGAGGCGTGGGATATTCTTGAAAAGGAATATAGAGGAAGTTCCCAAGTAAAAACCATAAAGCTTTAATCTCTACGAAGGGAGTTCTAGAACTTGAAGATGAAGGATTCCGAGATCTTAAAAGATTATTTCACCCGAGTCATGGACGTGATAAATCAGATGAAGACGTATGGAGAAAAAATTTCCAATCAAATAATTGTTGAGAAAATTCTCATCAGCTTACCAGAAAGGTATGATTCCATTGTTGCCGTCATAGAACAGACTAAAGATCTTGAAACGTTGGGTGTCGAAGAACTGATGGATTCTATCAAAGCATTTGAGCAAAGACAAAACTTGCGCAAAGAAAAAACCATTGAGAGTGCCTTTCAATCTAAACTCAATGTTGTCTCGAGAAATAACGAGAAGTACTCAAATCAAGAATCGTTCTGTGGTAAAAGAACCACAAGAGCTATGCAAGAGGCCGTGGAAGAGCTACAAGCTATTTTTCCAAAAGAAACACCGAAGTGTCCACAACATCAAGGTGTGGAGTCTGTCAGAAAACTGGTCATGATGAGAAAAATTGTTGGTTTCGAGATAACCCACAATGTTACAAGTGCAAGAGGTATGGTCATCTCCAAAAAGACTGTAACTTGGAAGAAAATCAGCAAGCAAATTTTGTAGAAGACAAAAAAGGAAATGAGTACATGTTCTACGCCTGTCAAGTAGGCAAAGAACATAAGAACGAAGTCTGGTTCATTGATAGTGGATGTAGCAATCATATGACCAACAATAAAAGCATCTTCAAAGAGATTGATTCAGCCTGCAATTCCAAGGTGAAAATGGGAAATGGTGTCTCGGTTGGTACAGAAGGAAAGGGGACAATTTCTATAGAAACGAAGAAGGGAAGAAAAGATATTCAAGATATGCTGCTTGTACCTGATTTAACACAAAACTTGTTGAGTGTTGGAAAATTGTTAGAACGTGGATACGTTGTCCATTTTGAGGACCTCACCTGTAAGATTCTTGATCAAAGAAAGCGCGAAGTAGCAAAGGTCAGATGGAGGAAAACATAAGTTTCCCTCTTACATTCTCTTACAGCAATGTTGCTCTCAAAGCCGAGGTAGTTGCTGACTCTTGGATATGGCATAGAAGGCTAGGAAACTTGAATTTCCAAAGCCTAAAGAACCTTCAACAAAAGAGCATGGTCTATGGACTTCCAACAATTCAAGAGTTGAAGGAAGTTTGTGAAGGATGCGCACTCGGAAAACATCACAGAGATGCATGCACAAAAGAGAAGGCGTGGCGAGCTAAAGTACCGTTGGAGTTAGTTCACACTGATGTCTGTGGTCCAATGACATCACCATCACAGGGTGGAAACATGTACTTTCTTACCTTCATTGATGACTATTCAAGAATAACATGGGTTTATATTATGAGACAGAAGTCAGATGTGTTCTCTATCTTTAAGAAATTTCAGCAGTATGTTAAAAGACAAAGCGGACACTTAACCAAAGTGTTGCGAAGTGACCGAGGTGGCGAGTATAAATCTAGCGAGTTCAACAAGTTCTGTGAAGATATTGGCTTGGACAGACAGTTAACAGTAGGTTACACCCCGCAGCAGAATGGTGTAACAGAAAGAAAAAATAGAACGGTGGAAGAGATGTCGAAGTCGATGCTTCATGAGAAAGGTTTTCCCATGTTGTTCTGGGCAGAATCTGTAGCCACAACAATTTATTTGCTGAACCGGAGTCCAACAAAGGCAGTCCAAGACAAGACTCCAGTTGAAGCGTGGGGTGGAAAGAAGCCGTCTGTAAACCATCTAAGGGTATTCAGGTGCATCTGTTATGCTCACGTTCCGAAGCAACTCAGAAGAAAACTCGACCAAACAAGTGAAAAATGCATATTCATGGGCTATATTTCGAAATCAAAAGGCTACAGACTTTTCAACTTAAAGAAGAGTGAGCTAGTGATCAACCGAGATGTAATATTTGATGAGAAATCAACTTGGGATTGAAAACAGAAGAAAACTCAAGTTCTGACCGATGAGAGGCTAAGTATCCCTTTATCCTGTGATGAATCGTCGGACGAAGAAGAAAAAGACAATGCCCATGAAGAACCCAGATCTTCGACAAACAACCCACAACCAAGTCCACAACTGAGCTCAGCATCAACCTCACAGTCCTCTTTACCGGACTCAACTCCACAGAGAATGAGAAGTCTTACTGATGTGTATGCGCAGTGCAATTTCTGTGTTATTGAGATGAGAAACTATGAAGAAGCAGTCAAGGAGGAAGATTGGAAGAGATCAATGGAGGAAGAAATCGAAGTAATTGAGAAGAACAAGACATGGGAGCTCGTTGAGAAACCAAAAGAGAAGGACGTCATTGGGGTGAAGTGGATATACAAAGCAAAGCTCAATCCGGATGGGTCCATTCTCAAGATGAAAGCAAGGCTGGTTGCTACGGGTTATTCACAACAACCCGGAATCGAATTTGAAGAAAATTTCTCTCCTGTAGTAAGACATGACACAATTCGTGTTCTCATAGCCCTAGCAGCACAAAAGGGCTGGTTGCTGCATCAACTTGATGTGAAATCAGCGTTCTGAATGGAACACTAAAAAAAGAAGTGTATGTGGAACAACCTCAAGGATTTGTGATACCAGGAGAAGAAAATAAAGTGTACAGGTTGAGGAAAGCACTGTACGGTCTCAAACAAGCACCTCGTACATGGTACAGTGAGATTGATAGTTACTTCAAAGCCAAAGGATTCGAAAGAAGCAAGAATGAGCCGACCCTATATGTCAAGAAACAAGGTACGTCAGGAATTCTCATTATCTCTCTTTATGTGGATGACATGGTGATCACAGGAAATGATGAAACAATGATCTCAGAATTCAAGACTGAGATGCAGAAACGATATGAGATGAGTGACCTAGGGTTACTACATCATTTCTTAGGAATTGAAGTTTATCAAGAAGAAGGGGGAGTACTTATTTGCCAAAAGAAGTATGCAAAATCTCTTCTTGAAAATTTCCGAATACAAGATTGCAATCCTGTATGCACTCCTCTATCTGGTAAAAGAAAAGCTAAGCAAAGAAGATGGAAGCAAGGAAGTGGATGCGTCTCTCTATAGAAGCCTGGTAGGAAATTTACTCTACTTGACAGCTACCAGACCAGACGTAATGTACGCAACAAGTCTACTGTCAAGGTTCATGCACAAGCCGAGTCAAATTCACTTCGGGGTTACAAAAAGAGTTCTGAAATACATCAAAGGTACGCTTGATCTTGGTATTTGGTATGAAAAGAATACAAGAGTAGAAGAGGTAAAACTGCTTGGTTTCTGTGATAGTGATTGGGCCGGATGTGTTGATGACAAGAAAAGCACTTCGGGCTATGCATTTACCATTGGCTCAGGTGTAATTGTGTGGTCATCAAAGAAGCAAAAAAGAGTGGCACAATCATCTGCCGAAGCAGAATATGTTTCAGCTGCACTAGCAACGTCACAGGCAATACGGATAAAACGTATACTAAAGGATGTTGGTGAAAAACAAGTACAAGTTATCCCAATCATGTGTGATAACGAGTCAGCCATTGCTATGACAAAGAACCCTGTCCATCACAGCCGTACAAGACACATTGCAATCAAACATCACTTCATCAGGGATGTCGTGGAGAAAGGAAAGATCGAGGTGAAGTACTGTAGCACGAATGACCAAGTGGCAGACATCTTCACAAAAGCACTCCCAAAAGATAATCATCAGTATTTCAGAGATTTGATGAAAGTTACCATAAAGAATTAAGAGGGAGTGCTGAAAGTAATTCCTTAACAAAAGGAAATTTTGTATGCAAGAATAAAGGCAGGAATCAAGGAGAATAATATCCTAGAATAATATTGAGTCAATGTAATCTAGCTAAGTTTAGTAATATAATATGTTGCCAACTATAAGAGTCTGTTACCAACCTTAAGAGTTGGAACAAGTAATAGTCCTATAACCTCTGAGTTATTCTAATATACCAAGTTACAGTAAACATTAAAATTAATAATTCCAACATAGTATTCATCAACTTTCTTTGCACCAAGTTATCTGATAAACTTCAGAAGATGGTAATAGTATAAAACAACTTTCTTTGCACCGAGTTATCTAACAAGCCGTGGTCTTCTAATAGTATAAAACAAGTTTATTTTAATTGTGAATATAACATTCCGTCTAATTCTTTTGTTATGAAATAAAGTCTTGACAGACTCATGTTCCGATTTTAGTCGACTGTGATCACAAATGTGGATCTCCAAGAGTGAGTACGGTGAATTTGGTCCATCCATCGTCCACCGGAAGTGTTTCCAAGTTGGTTGATAAGGGAACAACAGGTGATAATGGTGGGTTGCTATTTTTCTGTTGGCTTTCAGAAGTCGTCTTGTGTTATTTGAAGTTCTTGCTTTTCAATTTTAGTGTTCTAGAGCCTAAACAAAAAGGGTTAGTGTGCTGGCTATTGCTGCTGCTAGATTTCACGAATATAAGATAAATATACCTCGTAGGATCTTGGTGTTTCTTGTTTGTATTCTAAAGATATGGTGCATGCGATGCTTATCAGTCTCTTTTACTACTTTTTTGTATAATTTTGTAAAAAACCAGTTTGTTCATGTTATTTTGATTGTCATTGAAGAGGCTAACTGGGAGTGTTAATATCTTCTTGTCCACGAGCTAATCAGATATTCACTGCCTTGTGGTGTTAACATAACAAGGATTCAATCAAATCAATACTCTTCCTCGGAACATTGAGTACTTAGCTTCACAAGATGCTACGACCATGGGTAGCTGCACCGCCCATGGTTCTTCCTTTGACGCACTGAATTGTGAAGGTTACCAAGGTTTCAAAAAGAAGTCGCCTCAGAAATTCTTATCATCTGAAAAACCTTCTATGTGCTTTAGGGATAAGTGTCATGCTTAATGAGCTCAGTGGTATCGTCATATTTGAAAGACCCCAAGATGAAGAGTTTGTTCCTCAATTGGCAACTCGCTTGTCAGGGAAGCATTGCTCGTATCGTGGTTATGCCTAATGTTAAAACATTGAAGGATTTCTTGAATGATCTGATTGTGAAGAGCTCGGTCTGGTTTCAGGAGGGAACGATTTGACCTTCTTTCATTGCAGTTGATATTGGTTTTGAAAATTGTGCTTCTTGCCTACACAAATGATGTTGTTTTCTTTCTGGAGCTCTTCAATTTTGTTCTTGTTGTCATCTTTGCCTAACCATCTGGTTTATTAATAATAGAACTGTAAGAATTTGAATGTCTTTCATGTTTTCTCTGACACGATCTTCTTTGTTTCTGTATCATGGATTCGTTGTTAGTGAACTCTGTTCCCTGGATTCAGCGAATATCCATCCTTCCTGACCTACGATATAATTGCTGGCGCTGTTTGCACCATAGGTTACTGTGGGGACAGAAAACCACTTCGCCACGTGACTAAATCTTAAAGCATGAATAAGAGTGAGAAAAACACAAGGAAAACACCGAAGACATTCTCAGCCAGTATGGGGATCTCCGTCTATTCTCTGAGGGGTAGGCACGTGGAAAACACTAGCTAGAGATCAACAGCCAAATTTGAATTGGATTAAATGCACGATCAGAGTGGTTATATCAACAGTCTATTAGCTGTCAGGATAAATGGCGCAATATGGTTTAACAAGGAACGGAGCTACAACGAAAGTTACGGTGAAGATCACTTGACGAGTATATAGGCGAGATAAGATCAACGAAGTTGGATTCTTCCCAAAGAAAGCGTTAGCGAGGAAGCTGCCTGCAAAGATGAATTCTTTCCCAAGAAAACTCTAAGCGAAGGTAGTTCCTGCGAGGTGACATGCGAAGTAAAGTGAGCTGTCATCCATTCTCAAAGTTTGTCAATAAATATGAGAGAAAACCATGTAAAGGGGAAGGAGATTTTGAGTAAGGTATAATAGGTGAGAGATGGAGAGAGTGCTGAGAACTTGTAATTGTCTTCATATTCATAGTAAAATCATCTCCGTGGATGGAAGTTTTAACAGCGAACCACGTAAAAATCTCTTTTGTTCTTTACTTACTTGCAACTGTGTGAATTCAGATCATGGATTTTGACTTAGACGTGAGAAAGTTTTTATGAGGTAAGAATTTAGGTGTATTGTCGGAAATCCCGGCTGCTATATTTTGGCGCTAGAAACAGGGACACTAGTGCATTAAAAAGCTCATTTTCATCTTTTGTTCGTAAGAAAAGAATTTTAGCTCTAGGAACTTTGAAACATTATTTTCTATTTTTCTTTGTATTTAAGAGAGTTAGATGCTGAGTTCCTAAGGAAAGTCTTTAAGAAGGCAATAATTTAAGAAAAAAATATAAAAAGTTAGGGTTCTAAAAATAAAGGAGTTATAGATCTGATTCGGAAGTTTATAGTCTTAAAATTTTAAAAGTTCATTTTGGATTCTTAGGATTTCTTAAGAAAATTTAGGGTTAATTTCAGAATGATATTTGTCTAAGAGTAGGAATCTTCAAAATCTAAGGATAAAAGTGGTGAATCTTTGAAATCGTGTTAATATCTTTTTCCGTTGGGAATGTTTTCAAGAAGAATCTTCATGGAATAATTTTTTGTTTATGACAAGTCTGCATCAATATTTCTTTTGTTACCATCTGAATAGTACATTAAACGGTTGTTTCGCTGGGAGTTGAGTTCTTTCGCTTGTTTCTTTCTTGGATCTGGTAAAATAATCATTGGGCCAGGTAGAATATTCAATATTTCAGGAGAAGTTTTCAGATCCAGGGTTTAAAAAATTTATTTTGTTTTAATCGTAAGATTTATATTCAACATCATGAGTTATAGGGTCCACCTTTGAGTAATTCATCGAAGAATACAACGAAACCACTTTTTCTATTTGAGGAGATCCGAAGGGAAAACATGGCACCAAAGTTAGCAGCATCGAGGAAAAGCAACAAGATTAGAGGCAGTCACACAACAAGTTCCGTTGAAGAAACGGTGGACGGGGGAGTGAATCACAACGAAGAAGAAAGAAGGATGCCACTAATCAATGAGCCAGTTGGCGAAAGTCACCTCAACACCGAAGGTGGGAGGAGTCCAACTCGAAGCACGCGTAATGTGGAAAATAAAAAATCATAGGAGCATGGATCCAGTGAGGGTGAAAAGAATGATGACGAAGAAAGTATGACAGTTGATAAGATGAAGGAAAAACTCGCCAAACTGAGAGAGGAAAAAAAGAAATTTTCCCAGGAGCGAGAGATACTCAAGTAACAAAAGATGGATCTCGAGGAGGATAATCTGAAGTTACAGAATAAAGTACCAGAAAAATCAAGTTCGTCGATGTCAGAAACAAGCAGACAAAAGGTACAATCACCAAAGAAGCGAAGAGAGGACCATGAAGAAATCCCACCAGAACGTAAAGCAAGAAAACATCAAAAGGAAATGGATCGACAGATGAAGCAAGCCAAAGAAGGAGATACGAACCAAGAAGTCCTAAAGGAGCTAAGTAGCATGCGAAACATGATTCGTAGATACCAAAACAATGGAAAGGGACAACAATTGACGGATGCAATGGCAGAAGCGAAGCGATCATCCTTCAGCATAGAGATCCTGTACCAGGCACTACCTCCGAAGAAAATGATACCAACCTTTGGGAGTACCTTTGATGGTACAAGGAATGCAATACAACACATCAAATCTTACAAGCGATCATTGTTGCAATAGGAAACCGCGAAGAAGTTATGTGCAAATACTTTCAAGCAAACCTGAAGGGAGAAGCTTTGGCTTGGTTTGATGCTTTACTGGAATACTTAATAACATCTTTTCACGAGCTTGAAAAAGTGTTCGTCGAGGCCTACATGCATAACAACTTGCTAAGACCTGGAGTAGAAAAGCTATTCAGTCTAAAGAGGAGAATTGGTGAAAGTTTGCGAAGCCTGGTGAATCGATGGAGAGCTCTATATAAAGAAATCATGGGACATGAGACAGACACAAATTTAGTGCGAAGCTTCATCAACACATTATTTGCGACATATTTGCTTTATGTGGCCATTTCCAAACATAAAAACACGATGACGATGCAAGAACTCTGAGAATATCAGGAAAAGCATATTGCTTTGGAGGAAATACAAAAAGAAGCAGCTTCACAACCAGAAGCAATGAAGGAGGCCATCTTCCAAAACCTGGCGAATACCCGGCGAGCAAATGAAGTTGGCGAAGTACCAAAAGTACATTACAGAGACATCTATCAAGGAGAGCAGCAACGACAACCTCTGAAAGATATACAGCCAAAAAGGAATTGGGCGAACAATGATACATGAGGATTCCAACGACAATGGGAGCATCCTTCGCGACAAAATAGATCCAATGATCATAGATACGGCGAGCGAAGACCCAATGCTTCGATATTTGAGGACATAAAGCTACCCAAGTTGAATGCTCCATTGTCAGTTATCCTGTGATACATTGAGCGAAATGAACCTGAAAGCCTTCCGCATCCGCCTAACAAGGGGGTGGAACCACCACCCTCCAGGAATAATAAGTTATTTTATAAATACGATCAATTCCAACGACATGCAACTGAAAATTATAGGAATGTGCAAAGAATAGTGTTGCGACTGATAGAGCGAGGAAGGTTTCAAGATTTCTTGAGTGATCTACAAGTGCAGCCACAACAACCTTCACAAACTGAGCAAGAAGCGCCACGAGTGCAAAGAATTGAAATAGAGCAAGAAACCAATTACCTGTGATGTAATTCGATCATCCACTCAACAAAGACAATGATAAATTTTCAAAACAACATCATGAGTAGAGTGCACATGCGAGACAACAAGGGCAAAGAAATCTTCAGTGTTGAAAAAGCACTAGCCTTAGAAAAATGGATGATGCAACCAGTTCTACTCACCGCATCCGAAGCACTAGAAAATGAAAAATCACATACGGATCCTCTAGTGGTTACCTTGAAAGTAAACAAGTGGGCAGTAAACAAGATCTTGGTAGATACAGGAAACTCGGTGGATATCTTATTCTACAACACGTTCAAATGTATGGACTTTCTTGATTCGGTGCTTATCTCATCAACTTATAACATCTATGGTTTCAACGGTGCTCCCTCAAAACCAAAAGGATAATTTACCATGATCATTCATATTGGAAAGATGGACAATTTTCACATTTTGTGCAGGGATGTGGAATCACCCTATTGTGCTATCATTGGATGACCTTGGGTTCATGGGATCAAGGGAATAACATCAACCTTTCATCAATGCATACGTTTTGTAACACTAGATGGGATAACTGAAGTTAGAGGGGATCCAGCGGAAGCAAATTCTGCAATGAGGTGGATGTTCGTCAATACGAAGAACGTACAAGCAAGATGCAACAGAATAAAAAACAAGCTAAAGAAGACGCAAAAGAGTGGGAGACACCAATAGGTGAGGAAGATACAAAACGCGAATAAAGTGCAACGAAGGAAAAATGTCAACCCCGCGAAGTCTCAAACGCGGGGATTTCACAGGCATAATAACTAGAACACCTAGTTTCTCTGAGAAAACATATGATAAGATTTACAATTGAAGAGGGAATAGGAAAACAAATAACGAGGATGAAGAATGACATGAAGCTGAGTGAGCAAGAATGGGGAAGACTGAAATGACCATTGCAGGAATACAAAGAAAGGGAAGTAGAAGTTAAGATCCAAATTATGGATCGAATGTTATCAAGAGTTGAAGATCCGGAGATAGATCGCAAGATGTCAAAGGAGCGACGCTATGAGCTTGGAGAAATGGTCTTACGACAAATACCACCTTACCAAAAGGGAAGTGGAATGATATCAATGCAAGCATGGGAAGGACCCTTCATCATTGCAAGAATTAACGAAAATAGGGCATACGAGTTGATAAATCGCAAAGGAGTGAAAGTGGATCATCCATGGAATCCTATGTACATCAAAAAGTATCATCAATAAATCCATAGAGGCACGTGATGGCTCTCGGGGAAGGTATAATCACTAAACTCAAAATCTTGACCTACAGGCTAGAACCTCATGTAATGTGATCAAACAAGCCGCCTATGAGGCGAGGGCAGTAAAACCAAAACCTAAGACCTACGATTCGCTAAAAAAGCAAGAGGACCCACGACACATTGCATGGGAGTTCTAGAAAAATTCGCCTAAAAAGGTAATAGGCAAAGACCTACAGATGGGAAAGTAAAACCTCATTAGGAGGCCGAATAAGACCCAGTGCGCAAAAATGCAAGAGGAAATTATGACCCACTTATTCGCTGGATATCGTCGGATTGTGGTTCACCACTTATCGCCGAAATCATAATTTGGCGAAAGACATCCGACAGGAGGTATACACTACGCAAGAGGCGCCGCGGTTAACCAGTTGAGGCATGGGTACCCGACACGTTTGAAGCGTGAACAGTTATTTCCATAAGGGCTAAGTCCTTGGTAGTTTATGCTTGGTCCCCAAGACACCCCACCTAGGGTGTGGCCTCGTACCCAAGGCCAAATAGACAAGGAATAAGAGGTCACGAAATCAAACTCTTTGTTCGCAAATCCGGATGGGAGGTGCTAGGGCTAACCCCCCAGATGTTTACTTACTTGAAGGGGCAACTAGGGGAATATAAAGGGATGTCACCCTCCTCTAGGGAGCTGAAGTAGCCTGATAAGGCGAGGTTTGAGAGACTATTTCTCACGAGAGTATTTGGGCTCGCTTACTTCGTCGACGAAGTAAATGACCATCAAGAATGCACCGCTTTGTATAAAGACAAAACAAAAGATTTTGCGAAGGCACAATAAAAAATATAAGACCTCACAATGGAAGAGATAACAAAAGGAAAAAGTTGCTTTCGTAAAATCAGAAGAAAAACAACAGTTAAGCATTCTGGCTAACGATAATTTGTCATTTAAACAGGGAAAACAAAAATACAACTATCAACAAGGGAGAATAGTCAAGCTTTGTCATTCGCAGAAAAAACTGTAGTCTCGCTTGCTTCAATAGGTCCTTCTCGTATCTGATGCTCGCCAACATTACCCTCGGGAGAAGGGTTATCCTCTTTTATCTCATCATCAACCTTTTTTTTTATCTTCATTTTCTTTTTCATCCTCTTCTTCACTTTCTTCTTCTTCATCTCCACTTTCATCATCAGACTCCACTTCAGAAAAATTCAAGAATGTCCTTTCAACATTGTCAAGATCACAAACTTGATTTGCAACATCCTGCAGAATTCACTAACAGTTGATAGTGCTTCTTCAACTGTTTATTCGCAGTCTTGGTTTTCGCCTTGAATGAGCTGAATTTCTCGTTGAAATTCTTCAGCTCAAGAGACTTGGAGTCATTACCATCTTTAGATTTCGCCAACTCTTGGCAAATCTGCTCTAGTTCATCTTCAGTTTTTTTCTTTGACTCTGCGATGAAAAATAAAGGCACAGTAAGATAAGCAAACCATGGAAACAAATAAAACAATAAACAAGTTGGGATATGTTGCAGAAGTAGGACCCAAGGTTTTGTCAGATGGTTTTTTAGTTGCTGCTTTATTTTTTCTTCTTCTCAGTTCACTCAATAAGTTACTATTATCCCATAAAAGTAACTGGTTAGATTTAATAACTTCAGTGGTTTCCAATCGTGCTTCGCGAAGGTCATCCTTGGTTGACTCAAGGATTCCTCGTAATATGTGAAGTGCGAGTTCGGATCCGTGAAGTTTTATTTCCGAAATTTGTAGTTTCACGGATATTGAGTCATCAGTCGCTGAAGACTTCTCACTCCGCAAGCAATTTTACTCTTTTTTCAAACTATTAATCGTGGCTTAACAATGTTGACTCTCATTTTTATGAAAATACAATTCTCTTTGGAGCTTATTTTGATGATTAAAGAGATTTGTCTTTTGCGCATCTAATGTAAAGTTCAACTTTTCGGAATCATAAAGATCGCGATATAGGTCACCAATCTCCCGAGTCAAATAATATATGCGATCATCATACTCCTTTTCATTCGCGGCATAAGATTTGCACTTCAATTGATAATGATAGACGATATTGTCTCGCCTTCGACGATGATGTTTAAGGGAACAAATGTAAGTATTAACTAGGAACGTCAATAAAGACAATATAATAACAGGAAAAAAGCAGCGAAGCTTACCTTCCAAGTCATCAATCTGACGACGAAGTGAGGCAGAAATATCATTCTCCTTTTGCAACTCCACTCCCAGCGAAGACTTGTTTTGCTTCAGCTGAGAATTCTCACTTACTTACACCCGACGATTCATTTTATTTCGCCGACGTTTAGCGAGTTGAACCAATTGGCGATTTATCTCCTAAAAAAGACAAGACCCATTTTTTAGTCAAGCCATCGAGAAAAAATTATAAAAGGAATAAGCAATCTAACTTACCAGTGTCATCATCCTAACATGTTGAGCATACGAAAGGACAGAAGAGGTTTCAACCTTCAAGTCATCATCAAAAGAGAATAAATAATCTGAACATAGGCGAATCATGGGTTGACAAGTCGAATCATGAGTTTCAACCTTCTTTCCCTCGGAAACAGCTTGGAACTTGAGAGCCCAGGAATTCATACGAAGAGCATGATTATCGCCAAATGACGGATATTCAAAGACCTCCAGCTCTTTATTCCTCATAAGATCCCCTTCGCCAATTTCATCATTAAGAACTTTAGAAACCCTCGGCTCCTCAGTAACTTCGGAAGTTGGCTTCAAAGTTGCGGTTGGTTCAGGAGGAGATGTCTCACCAGCATCAAAATGTGTCTCAAGCACCTCGTCTGGCTTCCCGGCCTCTTTGGAAGAAGAGGCATTCTTTTTAGTAGCAGTTTCTGTTTGTTGTAGAGTAGTTGGAATTGGCTGTGGTTTAACAACAGCTAGAACCTTAAGAGAAGGGGCAGGCCTGGTTATTTTTCTCTTCTTCTTTAGGTGAGACTCGAGAGCCTCACTCGCGCCCTCCTTCGCATCAAAGATTCGCCAATGTCAGATACAAAACAAGAGGCAACATGGGGAAGTTATAAAAAATGATAAAATATTATGTATCTTCTCATTCTCCAAAGGAGTACGCTTACGAGTGCGAGGTCCATCCTCAGAACAAGCGAGTTCAAGCTGCGAGAAATAAAGATTATTATTAATATTTGGGACAGAAAGACCGACGACGAAAAAATGGAGAAAAAAGCTACCTCGGGAGTTCTTTCTGGCCAACCAAAGACCCACGGTTCGAACTCCATGACATTTCCAAGAACGGCGATAAGACCTTGGCGAGGAGTGATTTCTTCATTCCACCCCCAAAGCCAGGGACCCTCCAGGATCACAGGATGCCTCATCCAATTTTCGTCATTAAAAAATCGGAGGTAGAGGTTACCTTTGTACTCCTTTTTATCAAGATCCCGATCAAGGAACCTTTGGTCTGTGGATACACCAACGACGTAATTGAAGCGAATATCCCACCTCTCCTTGCGCTCCAGAAGATGAAGAACATAGTTTGATAAGAAAGAGGTAGAGGTGTAATCGACGACGTTAAAAGGAGCAGATTTATCAAGGAAAGTGGATTTTTTCTGTGCGTGATACACAAACTCATTAAGCAGAGGAATGTCATTCCCATTGAGATGGAAAACACCACGCGGCTTCTCCAGGCGAGACAATACTTCGCAGAATATACGGAACCTTGGATTGTACAGAGGAATAGGTAGACCATCCCTCAATTGTCCCAAGGTGACAATAACTCTATCCACGGTCCAAGACTCTTTCTGAACCCATCCAAAATCAAGATATGTATTTCTCTCATAACCTGGTGGAACAATGAGTTTAACTCCCACTTGATAGAGGTCGGCAGTGAAGTCGGTGATGTCCTTTTGGGAAGTTCTTTTTAGAGGGAAAGCCTGCAAAATCAAAATACAAGGAAGTAATCAAAATTAAGAGTAAAGAAAAGATAATCATAAAAGAAAATTTTAATCACATATTGATGATCAAAATAATCAAAAATCAAAAACTCACTCTTGAGTTTGAGCGGGAGAAACATTTCTTTTTGGAGATATAGTGGTTAGAAGGAAGAAGTTTCTCAGAGAATGTCGGAAATAGTGAAGTTAATGAAGAAATTACGATAAAGATTGAGTTGCAGAAGGAGTTAAAAAGGAAGAAGGTAAGTTAGAGAATATAGGAGTTATAAAGAAGAGTCCAAGAGAAGCCACTTAAATATCCTAGGTTACCGGCTTAAAAGGTGAAGATGCAGGAATCAAAGGGACGTGTCGGTCATAAAGGGTAGAATTGAAGTCGTGGAGGCGGTTTCACGGAAATACTTAGAATGTGGCGATGGTTGCAATCTCTTAAAATTCCCTTTCCATCTTACCATGGATCGGATGGCAAGCGAAGAGGCAAATGCGAGGACATAAAACCACTTCGCCACATGACTGAATCTTGAAGCATGAATACAAGCTAGAAGAACACAAGGCAAACACCAAAGACATTCTCAGCCAGTATGGGGATTTCCGTCTATTTTCTGAGAGGTAGGCACAAGGAAAGCACTAGATATTGATCAACGACCAAATTTGAGTTGGGTAGTTGAGCATTAAATGCGCGATCAGAGTGGTTATATCAACAGTCTGTTAGTTGTCAGGACAAATGACGCGATATGGTTTAACAAGGAACGGAGCTACAACAAAAGTTACGGTGAAGATTACTTGGCGAGTATATAGGCGAGATAAGATCAACGAAGTTGGATTCTTCCCCAAGAAAGCGTTAACGAAGAAGCTGCCTGCGAAGGTAAAATATGCGAAGATGAATTCTTTCCCAAGAAAACTCTAAGCGAAGGTAGTTCCCGCGAGGTGACATACGAAGTAAAGTGAGTTGTCATCCATTCTCAAAGTTTGTCAATAAATATGAGCGAAAACCTTGTAAAGGGGAAGGAGATTCTGAGTAAGGTATAACAGGTGAGAACTGGAGAGAGTACTGAGAACTTGTAATTTTCTTCATATTCATAGTAAAATCATCTCTGTTGATGTAGATTTTAACACCGAATCACGTAAAAATCTATTTTGTTCTTTACTTATTTGCAATTGTGTGAATTTGGATCATTAATTTAACTTAGACGTGAGAAAGTTTTTATGAGATAAGAATTTAGGTATATTATGAGAAATTTTACAACTACAGTTACAATATTACATGGTCCTCTACTGATTTTAGTGAAATACAAGAGTTCCTAAGGGCTACAAGACTAAATTATGATTTGATCTTAATACCTTTTGTAAGCTTGTAACCAATAAGAGACGCAAATTAGCGAAGTCATAAAACCTTCGTATTTTTGGTAGTGCAAAATTATCTCATCATTTCTTCTCACTTTAATCCACTCTTTGATAAAATAAAGAAGTTTTTGCCTGTTAGATGGTGGCTCTGCTGTTGCCAGCTCTGTAGCATTTGCTACATTTTTAGCAACCACTATCACAACTGTAATATTCTGTTTTAACATGGGACAACTCTCCCACAACCTGTCTCATCATATCACAATTGGTCCAAAAGACTCCTCCAACCATGAAGCTCAACAAGTTTACCAAAAAATAAATACAAAAATGAATACACGTTTATGAACGTCAGCGACTTAATTTCAACTGATCGATCAAAAAAGTCTACAAAGATGGTCGTGGAGATGTCATGTAACTAAAGAATAATAATTTATATATATCCAGTTCTTGGTCCAACTAAAGTATTTAGGACTCGGACAACCTAGCATTGGCCCAAAGGTTTTGGAAACTAGTTGAAAACACGTAGACTACGTGGGTGCCGGCTCACGTGCTATTGAAAGCCGTCTAAAGTCATTAGCTACTAACAGTCAAATCCCAAGGCGAGGAATTTTTCATACCAGATAATCTAACGGTGATGATATGGCTATGGCTGTCAGCCAGGTCATCCAATGTTTTATCGTGGTTGAAATGATTCTACAACTTTAATTAATTCAAATTATTGCTACAATTATTTATCATTAATCCTCGTTTTACAACCACCTCCAATCTGTCATCCTTACATAAACACCGTCAATTAATCCTCGACCGTTGTACGACTCTATTTATTAAATATAATCGACGGGTATAAGTGAAGGATATTAAATTCCCTCTAAATTAAATTTGATTTTCATTTCCCATTCCACATCAAATTAGCCGGCTTGTATATAAATTTGTCCATTTCATTCAATCTCTCTCTCTCTCTCTCTAACATCGTTTTCTTCAGCTAGAGGGACGAGATTCGAAATCTAGACAAACAAAGTCTTTCCTTATCCAAGAGAAGATCCTGTTTTTTCATCATCTCTATTAATCTCAATGTAAGTTTTCAATTTCCTTTGAAAAATTGATAATTGAGGTTCGGAATTTTGTTTCGAAAGTAAAGATTCCGTCCTGATCTTATTTTTTATTGTGTTTACTGCTTAAACTAGATTAATTGAGTTCGATCTATACAAATAAAAGATTATATACTATTTTATTTCTTGATGTTTATTAGATTTGTGTATTGCATATGTGAATCTGATCTGATTTAGTTCTTCTTACTTGTATGTATTTTTTAGTTACTCAATTTTGTTATTGGAATTTAGTACTTCTAGTTTTCTTTGATCATCTGTAATATAGATACATATGAATCATGACAATAGTGTTGTTTGCTAGGTGTATGAAGCTATGAGTTATCCATGAGACCATGACCTCTCAGCGTTGACCATTCACCTATTAAAACTATCTGATTTTTGCGTGGAACATAAGTTTTCAGTATAGCCGACATTTTTTATTTTATTTTTTATTGTATATATATATATAGATATAGATATATGAGCCGATGATGAAGTAGCTGGCTATGGAATATTGTAATTGTAGATATATAGAAGTCTTTGTTCTGAACAAGATTCTGAATTAAACTTGGTCATGTTAATGAACCAGAATTTAAAGCTTAAGGCTCAGATTTGTAATTCAAATGATTTTATTAATCTGGAATTATAAAAGAGATGAGATTTTGGAAGGGTTATCACTTTCAAAAATTATTTTCGTCTCATTTTATCTCAACTCATGTGTAGATATGAACGATGGCTGATGCTGAGGAAATCCAACCTCTCGTTTGTGACAATGGAACCGGAATGGTTAAGGTTAGTTACCCTACGAATGTGTGGTACTGATTTGACAATTCTTAATGGGAAAGAGATAACTGTTTCTTATTATTTTAATTTTTCCTCATTTCCAGGCCGGATTTGCTGGTGATGATGCTCCTAGGGCAGTGTTCCCCAGTATTGTAGGCCGACCTCGGCACACTGGTGTCATGGTTGGAATGGGTCAAAAGGATGCCTACGTGGGAGATGAAGCCCAATCAAAGAGAGGTATTCTTACCCTAAAGTATCCAATCGAGCATGGTATTGTGAGCAATTGGGATGACATGGAAAAGATATGGCATCACACCTTCTACAATGAGCTTCGTGTTGCACCTGAAGAGCACCCTGTTCTTCTCACTGAGGCACCTCTCAATCCCAAGGCTAACAGGGAGAAAATGACTCAAATCATGTTTGAGACTTTCAACAGCCCTGCTATGTACGTCGCCATCCAGGCTGTTCTCTCTCTATACGCTAGTGGCCGTACAACCGGTTCGTACTTGATGATCAGACATAGTTAATTGTAAAGAATATTGTTATTTGTTTCTTTTTCTTATCGCTTGGTTACTTCCTTTTGACAACAGGTATTGTGTTGGATTCTGGTGATGGTGTGAGTCACACTGTGCCAATCTATGAGGGTTATGCTCTCCCCCATGCAATCCTTCGTTTGAATCTTGCTGGCCGTGATCTCACGGATTCCTTGATGAAGATCCTTACGGAGAGAGGGTACTCATTCACCACCACTGCGGAACGGGAAATTGTCCGTGACATAAAAGAGAAGCTTGCATATGTTGCTCTTGATTATGAGCAAGAGCTAGACACTTCCAAAGGCAGCTCTTCTATCGAAAAGACTTATGAGTTGCCAGATGGGCAGGTTATTACAATTGGGGCTGAGAGATTCAGGTGCCCAGAGGTGCTTTTCCAACCATCCTTGATCGGAATGGAAGCTGCTGGTATCCATGAAACTACCTACAATTCCATAATGAAGTGTGATGTCGATATCCGAAAGGATTTATATGGAAACATTGTCCTCAGTGGTGGGACTACTATGTTCCCTGGGATTGCAGACCGTATGAGCAAGGAGATTACTGCCCTTGCTCCCAGCAGCATGAAAATCAAAGTGGTTGCACCACCAGAGAGAAAATACAGTGTCTGGATTGGTGGGTCCATCTTGGCATCCCTCAGCACCTTCCAGCAGGTGGGTTATTACTGCGTGATCTCCAGAATAGTTACTTTAATGGTGCTCAATTAGCTAGTCATATGATTCAATTTGTTATCCGAACTCAGAAGACGGTCGTAAATTTTCTAAACACTAACGTTGTTCCGAAACAAAGCCGTAACATGCTCAAATTAATTTTTTTTTTAAAATGTGATTGCAGATGTGGATCTCCAAGGCTGAGTACGATGAGTCTGGTCCAGCCATCGTCCACAGGAAGTGCTTCTAAGTTGGTTGATATAGGAACAACAGATGATAATGGTGGGTTGCTATTTTTATTTGGTTGACATTCAGAAGTCTTGTGTATGTGAATTACTTGCTACTCTGTTTGGGTTGTTGAAAAGAGAAAACCAATTTGTTTGTGGTGTTGGGGGAAAAGGGACTGACGTTCGTCAATAAGTGGGGAGGCGTTATGTTATACTATTACATTACAGATTTGCTGCATCCACATCGTCTTTTGAGAGAGCCAGATGATTCTTTTTTCTTTTAAAACATTTTTTTTTCTCTTAAAACTTTTTAGTGTGCTAGCTAGCTATTGCTGCTAGATTTCATGAACAACAGATGAATATACCTCGTGCGATATTGTTGTTTCTTGATATTTTATATTTCTTCAAGATATGGTGGTAATGCTTATTAGTCATGTTATAGTCGGGGACAATTCTCTGTTTATGTTTATTTGTATGAAAAATTTGATTTAGTCGCTGACTTTTTCTTATTTTTCTTCGGGATTGTATTTTTTGCTTTCCCCGAACATAAAAAGGGTATTTGAAATGTATAAACGTAAACATGAACAAAACAACAAAGAGTATGCTATGCAGTTGTGTGACTTCATACTTACTACATGAATCCTGATCAATTTTTTTTTGTCAGAGTGACAAATCCGATCTCAAATTTTTATATTCCCTCTCATTGTATATCATGCTGCCTTAAAATTTTCTAACCAATTGATCAAACTAGCCGTGCTAGACTGGTTACTTTATACTACTTTTTACTCTGTGTTGCCGAACGCATCTTTAACCAAAATCAGCTGTTCTAAACGGCGAGCACGATATACTCTCTACCCACTCGGTGTCAGAACCAAATCAATTTTTCCTTGTCCAAAAGAAGTCAATTTTAGGACCAACTAATATCCAATTCCAAGTTGGTCATTTTAAGGAAAGCTCTTCATGTATTCTCTGTAGCTGTACAAATCTGTGGCCACGGCCACTTGATTCACCATAGCGCCAGTAGGACAGTGATATCAAGCCATCAGCAATCTCTTGATAAATTAGGGCAAGTATTCTATTAGTATTCCATATGTTTGCTTAGTTCTTTATTCAATTTTTTTTAATTCCACATATTTTTTCATCAGTGTGGTTGAAGTGTATAGCTTAATATCATAGTCTGAACTTTCTTTCACGAAAATCAAATACAACAGACCAAAGCAAAGTAGCAACAATTTTTTGCATGTGTATGTATTGTACAGTACTATTTATTAATGCACATCTCATGTATGTAAAAATTCTTCAGAAAGTCACTATAGACTAGCATTGGAAAGTAACAAAATCAGTATAGCGTGAATTCTGTTTGACTTGTTTGTATGTGAAACCTTTTCATGTTTGATCATCTTTCATTAAACTGGCTCTATAATAGTCAAAGTTGCAGTAAAAATTGATGTTCTTAAGGAAATCTTTGTTCTGCAGGTGTAGTTACAAATCGAAGTCTTTATAGTCTGGCCACAATGAACATCATTGGAATTACTTCGAGATATTGGATAAATGGTGTTTTAAAATAATCTTCCCACCATCTTTACTTGAGTTGTCAAGGGGAAGAAATATTTATATGCGTCACATGTTAAGCTTCGTGTCACATCATTAAGTTCATAGAGAGCCATGCAGAGAGCTGGTAAAATGGCGGTTAAGAGATTCTCAAAAGATTTCTGGAACACATGTGATTTTCTCTTTGCCGGCAAAACTTCTCATTTCCGGAGGAAGCTTCTCTTTACAGTCATCGCAAAAGGATCCAGCTCTTGAATTGTCTCTCACTCGGAGCCGCAGATGGATAGTCAACAACCAGATCAAGAATATCATTCTTCGATACCCTAATCAGGTTGTACCAATTTGGTTTCTTCAAAAGAAGTTTAAGACTCTCGACCTTCATGGTAAGGCTCTTAATTGGGTTAAGAAGTACCCATGTTGCTTTGAAGTCTATCTAGAAAATGGTGATTACTATTGTAGATTAACGAAACAAATGATGTCTCTTGTGGATGAGGAGGAATCTATTCAGGATGAGCAGGAACCAGTCATTGTTGAACGGCTAGCTAGGCTATTGTTGATGAGCTCCAATAGGAAGCTAAATGTTTTGAAACTTAATGAATTAAAAAGGAATTTTGGGTTTCTGATGATTTTTTGGTTCGGATTTTACCCAAGTACCCAGAAATGTTTCGACTTGTTAGTTATTAGTGGGAGACAGAGTTCAATGGAGATAGAACTTGTTTCCTGGAACCCTACTTTAGCAGTTTCTGTGATAGAGACATTAGCCAAGGAAACGAAAAGCCAGCCTTCTTTTACTTGTTCTTTGCCTTTGAGTTGGGTTAAAACTTGGGAGAAGTTTCACGAATTTAATGCAACCCCATATATTTCATATAATATGAATGTTAGGGATTTCATGGAGGGATCAAATGAGATGGAGAAAAGGGCAGTAGGTTTGGTGCACGAGCTGCTTTCGTTGACGCTGTGGAAGAAAGTGTCTATTTATGAAATTGGCTCATTTTAGAAGAGAGTTTAAGTTGTTCGAGAAGTTAAATGTTATACTGCTTAAACATCCTGGAATTTTTTATACTTCCAGTAAGTATCAGAGTCCCCTTCTTCTTAGAGAAGGATATAATGGTTCAGCACTGGTGAATAAGGATCCACTTGTTATTGTGAAAGAGAAATTTGGTGACCTGATACAGGAAGGTCTTACTGAATTTAATCGGAGGCAGCAAGCAGTAAATTTGGAAAAGAAAAAGAATAAATATATGCTTTTGATAAGATCAAGTAATAGGGGCAGTAGAGGTACTGCGAAAGCGTCTGCACAGGATGATCCTATAGGAAAGCAAGGATCCCTGTACGATCCAGAAGAAAGGGAGAGGTTCTATAAAGATCTCTTTGATAGATGAGGCTCCACCATGAAAGTAAATGAGGTAATGCATAGGCAAAGCTATAATCCATGCTCCCGCTGGTCAATTATCGGCTATGTATAACCGATTCGAGCTTTTTTTTTGATGGTTTCTTTGTTGGATGTTCACATTTAATACATTTATTCACCTTTTCCCCATTCAGTTAAATAAAGTCAAATAGTTGAAAATTAACCCAGAAAATAGACTCATCCCTTAGCTTTTATTACCTGTAGATTATTGTTTCCAGTTTATGCCCACTATATTAATTGCTCAAGTTATTTGATTCGGATTTTATTCTGTTAAAAGGTAAAGTTGTTCATTAAATTTTTTGGTTTCCAGAGATACTCCATCCATGTGATAGTACAGTTTTTGTACTCTTTTTTCAGCTTAACCTCAAAGCGAAAGGATGGAGTAATTACTGTTTTGGCTTACATGAAGTCTGCTTGGTGATTCAACGAAGGTGGCCTGGTCTGTGTACAAGAAATATACTGTCTGTAAGTTACCAACACTAAACAACTTCACTTGCAATAAAATTTGGTTACTAGGAAGAGTTGACTCTAAAATTGTGGGTGAGCTACAATGAATGCTTCCAGCCGCTGGGCTTACACTGTGAAGGACTTAGCTGCAAGTAAGTGGAGCTTCATTTACCTTATGAGTAATTGTCTGCTTTCTCCTTTTGTGGGTACAAAATACTTGAGCATACAAGCAGATTGGGAAACTAGGAATAAAGACGATCTTAATCAAATTATAATAAATAAAATGATTTTTAAAGATTATCTTCTTTACAGTTTGAAATTGTATGTTTGCTCTCTAGTTGAGCATATTTAGCTCTTTCTTGGGCAACATTATGTTTCAGATATTGCTTGCGCAAAAAACTCATAGTTTCTCCTTCACATACTCATTAAATAATGTGAATTTGGGAGATAAATGAAGGAAAAGAGCCAAGGAAACAAGTTAATTATTAAGGATAAACTCGATGATTAGCAACTGGCACTAATAAATGGTGGTTTGGCATAAAGACTTTCCAACTATCCAATGTTTGCTTTAAACTTTAAAGTAATGGGAACAGAAAGTTTGAGCAGGATTTCTGTTCTCAGAAAACATAGAATTTGAGATGAATAAGGAAAGGAAATGAATGAAATAAAGGGCACTATAAACCTAAACCACGGATCACAGAAAATGCCACTTGAAAATAATCTTTCTAGTTTGCATTTCACATACAGGGTTAACGGGGATGCTCATGCTCTTTATCGTCCAATGTGTTCACATTGTCAATCAGCGAGTGTCAAGATGGATGCCGAAAGGGTTTATAGTTATCCCTTAAAAAGTAAAACATGCAGGTCCTACAACCATTATAGATCACAAGTTGGCAGATGACTAGCTAATTAGGACTAACAAAACCTTCCTTTTCATTGATATGAAATTGGAGAAACCACTAACTGGGGTTATTCTAAACTTGGTAATACCGAGATAAGAAACACTTTTCCTATTTTTGCTTTTCAGTTTGAATGGTATACACGGATTCATTGTTTAATGTTGATTTATTTTCTTGTTCTTTCTTTACTGGATTGATTGATAGTCAAAACGTGCCACTATATTAAAGATGCAAATATATAAATCAAAAAGTTTCATATTTCTCAAGTTTCTGTACAATGGTGTGTTTCCTGGGTCCTGTGAAGCACCTAGCTAACATGTGTATACAATTATATTTAACAGATATCTGCCACATTCCGTGTCATTCCTTCCCGTTCTGATGGAACAATGGGTGATGGTGTCGGTATGATACCTTCATGTTCTGACAGAACCACTCTGCTGGATGGTGGTGGTGGAGCAGGCGCTTGTGGAATTAAAGACCTTGGTTGGTTACCACCATTAATAATTTTTTCACATGTCTCAATCAAACAATGCCTGCAAGTTGGGCATGATGAGTGTGAACTAAGCCATTTATCGATGCATTTAATGTGAAATCCATGGTTACACTTGGGTAGAATTCTAACTCGCTCTCCTTGAGCTAACTCTGAGAGGCAAATAACACATTCAGTGTCTAAACCTTGTAGCTTCAACCCAGATAAGTATGTAACTACAGGAAATGTCTTGAGGGCTTTTTCCTTTATTCCAGTATTAGCTGACTGAACTGGGGGGGTGTCACCTGAATCATGCGCAACCCGGTTTGAGCAACTCAAAAAACATCGAATGATGGAATTGAGCCCTAGTGCACAAATTAGAGCACATAAAAGAATTGAAAGAACCATAACTACATTTGTATCGAAATTACTTTGGTGTGTGTTTGAATGTCTACCAGGATGTGACGGAATTGGGGAATCTGCTGATAGGTGCGGTATAGCACGTAGTAGCAGCAGCTTCCTTGAGTAAAGTGTTGAGGAGTAAGAAGAAGAAGAAATGGGAGAAGACATTGTTGGCTATTTGAGTTTGTTTCTAGTTTCCTTCAGAAAAGAAATTTTGAGTTTGTTGTTGGATTTATTGGAAGTTGGTTGTGGAGGATATATATAGAGGGTTATAGTGTTAGCTTTTTGATGTTTAAAATACCTGTCTAGATGTCAAATCAAAAAATATGTTTAATCGAATATTCAAAACATAAACATCACTTAAAATCATAACTAAAATCGAACAAAGGCTAAGCTTTTTATGTAGTATTAAATACAACGAATTTGCATGATTTGGATTTTCCACTACCGTCTTCATTGCTAAGTGGGGGCTAGATTTAAGACTGAGGTGGAGTGAAAAAGTAGTTAATTAAAGCTTACCAAAAAGAAAGAAAGTAATTAATTAAAGACTAATCTTATCGGATTAAACTCTCTAGCCAGTGTTTTCTCTCAGAAATCTCCACTCAAAGGTCTTAGATCCAATTTGTGTCTTATCCTCTCCGTGAAAACAAGTGGAATGTCCGTTGTCACAGGGGTGCACCAAATGGCTCAACACATGGCTAATTCACCCTTGTGCACCACCTTGGCTAGCCTTTTTGGCTAAGTGGCTAGCCTCATTCTAGAATCTTCTACCATTTGTCCTTTTCTTAGAACATTCTAGAATAGTGTAGATATTTGTGGATAAGATTGGAATAATCTAGAAGTAGATCCTAGCCATACATTTGTATAGATCTTAGATAAGTTTCTAGAACATTCCTGACTCCCACTAGTATAAATAGGGATGCCATTCTCATTTGTAATCATCCAACAATCCAATTATTCAAGTAAGAGAGTAATACAAACTTAATTCTCTCATTCAATCATTCTCTCTTGTTCTTGAGTGTTCTTGAGCGTTCTTGAGTTTCTTGTGAGTTTTGATCTTGAGTAGTTACACAAAGTTGGTTAAACTTTGTTTGGGAGGCTGACTTGCCTAGTAACGGAATTCTAGTCAAGTGCCGCACGGAGTAAAGTCGAGGCGAAGGACCGACCCTGTGACACTGTGCATTATACCTCTCCAGTCCAACGTCTCAGTTTAAAAATACATACCCCCGATGGTGTTTAATCCTTTCTGCGATCTAATTGCTGATTTTAAATTTGTAAAATCTAGTGAGTTAATTAAGAACCACGATGAAAGTTATTTGATTTGTTGAATTTTCTTCCCAATTCGTCCTTGGGGACTAAAAAGGAAAAAAAAGTAAACTTCAAGGGTAGAAAATTATTTTTGTTACCCACCTGAAAATCGTTGGATCTGTAACAATAAAAAATATTAAACAAAAGATGTTAACGTTAATAAAATTTCTGAATAAATTTACACATAAAGGACATAGTTACCTGCTCAACAAATTGTCCTTAACACAATAGTCCGCGGGTACTCCTCAAGAATGAGAGATGCTACACCCTCACAGCGGAGATATGTCCAGGATAGGACTGTCCGTTATGACTAGTATAAGCACAATACTAGTCACCACTCAAACGAACTCAACAGCAATTGCAGAAGGGAAGTAAACATGCAAGCGCAAAACAAAGCAGGAAAAGGGGAAAAGAAGGTAGAATAGTAGTTGCTTCTAGTGTAAGTTGAAATGAAGAAGTCGTTTTTCTTTTATAGGCATAGAGGAGTGAATAGATGTAATGGCAATTGAATGATACTTAATTCCGTGCATGAAGCACGGACATAAATTTTGAGACGGAATTAAACATGCAAATTTAAATCAATTCAATTCAACCAAATTTTTTAAGTAAGTAAAATATATTCCACCGGGTCAGACGCCCCCCTATATTAAAAAACTAATTTAATTTTAAAAATTCTTTAAGGAAATAATTCAAAAATATTTCGTCCAAAAAGATAAGTCTTGGTTGACCCGAGCCCGGCCCGCCCGACTGACCGGGCGACGGCGTGCGTGCTTCGGTACAAAGCATCGCGCGTGTGTGAAATGTGTGGTTGCACCAACTAGCCCATAGCCTAAGTCCTCTCCCATACACAAAAGTGTGTTAACCCCTAAGGGGCTTCCCTTAGATACAAATTTCTAAGTAATATGGAGAGCAGGAGAGGTAACATCTTTAGTTTCTCTTATGTGGGGCTAAAGGTTCATTCACAAATAGTGAAAATGAACTAGTTTCCTTAGTGACTTCTTGGTCCTAAGTTTCAATTAATCCAAGTCCAAAAACAAAACAATTAAGCGCAAGATAAAATTCTGGCCACTCTTTGTCCCCCTTAACTTCTCAAAATAAAATTCTCAGCCACCACTTATAACTACGTTGTGCTTTATATTCTTGACATGAGGTTCTCTATTCATAGTGAATGACCAAGGTTTTGTGCTTAGATCTTAAATTAATTAGTAATTTATAATAAAAGATGGAAATTACAAAATTAATCAAGTTAAGTAAAATCTTAAGGCAAACCCTTTGGAAAAATCTCATTGATCATAGGATGAGAGAAATCTAATAGCCCATAGTTATGCTGACATGGAAACATAACCTACTTCTTATTCTACACAGCTCAATTAGCCAAGCCAAATTATTAAAACAAAAACAGAATTTTGGCTATGAAAACCACCATATATTAGGATATTTTTCTGGTTATTTATATTTTTCACTTTTGTGTTCTGAAACTAGTTACCATTATGATTACACTGAAAAAAAAAACAACTCAAATTGCACATAATCAAATATTCATGGATCCTTTTTTAACGTTTTGTCTGTATAATTAAGTGGCTCATTTTCTAAACCCTCTTAATATGATGGAAGACTTTGTCTAACGCCAAATCTCCATCAAAATCAGGCTTTAATCAAGGAAATAACTTCGTCCATGTCACACAAATCTTTCTAATGCAATGTTGCATTAGTGTCTCTCGGTGCACTTCCATGCGAACTTCAATTATGTTCCTCAACATTCTAATTTCTAAGCAGAATTACCCAGAGGATGAGTGTACAAATCTAGTCGATTATCTTCTATTCGGATATAATTTCCCTTCCAATCATAACCCCAATACTTTGAATAGAATCATCAAAGAACGTGCAAGATTTGACAATGTCACATTTTTTGTAGTTTTAAACAAAAACTATTGATGATTGATAGATAGTGTTTTCCTTGTTGAGTAAATGTATATTAAGTTTTTGTTTTTGTTTTTAACAAAAAAAATAAAAAGAAATTGGCTCGGCTAATTGAGTTGTATAAAAAGTTATGTTGACGTGAGAGCATAACTATGTGCCTTTAGATTTCTCTCACCTAATGGTCAAAGAAATTTTTCAAAAGGGTTTGTCGAACCCTTTTGTCATAGAATCCTGACCCTAATATAATTGCATGTACTAACTGCTTCTACCTTACCAAAATTAGTTTATGCACAATATTAGCTTAGCTTATATTCCTTAATACAAGCGTCTTACCCGGTGTATACGCACTTGTGTTAACCGTATGTGACTAAAGTTGTATTAGTAGACCCTAATGCGGGATTATTATCGAAGCTCGTCAATTGTTGCTTCGTTTCAATAAATATAGGCTATATATTTTGTCTAATAACCATATCGTTATTTTAATTACTCTAAGCCATTGTATCGCAACTGATATTTGTTTGAATTACAAAATCCAAATTAACTCAATTTTGAAAAATTTAGACATTGATATATAACGGAGTTGGTAGGACAATAAAAAAAATTATTAAGTAATTTTGATACAAATTTTTTCCAACTATGGTTTTAATGGTCTTAATTACTTGTGATACGTCTCGAAGGATACAATGATTTTTCTTCTATTAGTAAAAGACACTCCAAACTAAAAGAAAAACGACGAATAAAACTTAATATTTATCTCCCTCGATACTATGACTATAATGAATGTTAGTAAAATCATTATTTTTTTTCTTCAATACACCGTTAAATGAGGTTTATACACATGATTGGTGATTCTTATAAAAGAGCAAAGAGTCTCTTCACAAGAGGTAATATCTTTTGGAAAAGTCTTTTCATAAAAAATCACATCTTTTGGAAGAGTTGTTTCAAATTTAAATTGAACGCATTTCATTGATGGATGCAACCCTTCACTTTGATAGTTATAACTAACTTAAACTCATTCTATTCAAATTTTTAACAATCCCAACATTAAATATAAATTCAAAAAATACAAATGTTATGCAGACACTCAAGAGTTTAAGTGAAAAACATGAAGATAGGTAGCTTATGGTATTAAATCTTCCTTAGTAAATAACTACCGGATAACCATCCTTAAGAATTTGAAGGCCCCTAGTACGCATTTATCTTAAATCACTGTGTTATATATATGCTTAGCCATAAAATAACTTTTTGATGTTGCTAATTAAAAGTTGTTTTGTAACACCGTGGGATTCATAGCTCCACAATTTTTTAGCTACAGTTTATTTGGTAAATTGGGTTAAATTATAATAAAATGTCCTAGTAATTGCAGTGGTTGAAGTGTAGGACTAAAGAATAACATTCTGGAATAGGTTATTAATTTTAAACTTGAGAAAACTAATAGTCTCAGTAGATTTTGTTACACCGCTTGAATATTTTCTTGAAATAATTATTATAATATTCAGTCTCTGGGTGTTTCATCTGATTTTACTGGAACTCACTCGTTTTTCACCCATAACATTAAACATAGAGGTTGTTAAATGTTGATGGAACGTTGAAATGATGTTGAATAATTATATGGAATAATAAGGTACCTACTAGAGTTAGCTTCTTTTTGTGGCAAGTTATTCCTAATATAGTTAAACTCTTGATACTCGAAAGGCGGAGAATTGCAAATTCAGGTAGATGCTTGTTGTGCAATCCTGGTTTAGAGTCATTCGACCATGTTTTTCTCCATTGTTCATTTACCTTTCAAATTTGGCACAATTATCCCCAACTTCCGTGGTTCAACTGATCTCTGTTGTTAAATGCAAGCCTTAACAATAAGTTTTGCGGAAATGTGCGGATTTTCTGGAGATAGATGATTCCTGCTACCTTATGGATGATTCGGAGAGAACGTAATAATCGAAGTTTTTATAATAAGGAAACTCTAGTTAATGCCATGGTTTGCAAGATGAAGGCTTTGATCTTTTCATGGGTTAAGGTTTATCATCCAAGTCTAAGGTCCAATTTTATTTGGAGATAGGTGATTCCTGCTACCTTCCGGATCATTTGGAAAGAATGTAATAATCGTTGTTTTCATAATAAGGCAGCTCTAGTTGATGCATTTGTTTGTAATATTAAGGATTTTATCTTCTTATGGGCTAAGGTTTATCATCCAAGTATGATGTCCATTTTTGATAGCTGGATTTTCAGTCGAGATTCTCTGTTTGAATGGAATCCCCATTGAGTGCCTCTAATATTTCTTTTGTGCCTGATTTTTCTTTGCTTTTATTCTTTTCGGTAGAGTTTTGGAACCTCTTGCTCCTGTACTCTTCTCATTGACACTTCTCTTTTCTTTTTAATACAATTCCACTTCAAAAAAAAAAATGAATGCAATTAACTTTCGTCGATGGCTAATTACACTCACACAGTAGTTGTTTTGATGTAGTGGTTACTGGTTAGTTTGAATATGGGAATTGAATGTATCTTTGTGAAAGCTAGTGTAGACACCCCAAAAATTGTAAAAAGGGTAAAGTTAGAATATATTTTAGAGATGTGACCAAAACTAAAAAATGATAAAAAAAGTCAAGGAAAAAATATCCAAAAGAAATGAATAAGAATGGACGAAGAGGAAGATAGAGAGGTGACACAATAAAAAATAAAAGGATTAGCGCACACCATAAGGGTATGTTATAATACCCGGTCTCAATTTTAAGGGTATTTTTTTTTATCATTTTACTAGTGAGGATAAGATAATCTTTTGTTTAAAAAGATATTTTTATCATATAACGATATTTTTTCAATATATATTTAGTTTTAATTAAAATAAAATTATCAAAAATATTATCACGGTAGCACTAGACCTTATATTATTTTTCTTATACTAATTATTGTTAAACTCAGTGAAAAACGGAGCATATATCATCGAATTGGTGGAAATAAGTTCATATGATAGTATATGATGACATGTATATTTGGGACTTAACTAAGTTAATTAAATTTGTTTGGATTTGGAAGAAATGGAATGGTGATAAATATTCTTTAATCAGAGAAAATATATTGCATATAATTAATGAGACGTAGCAGAGTATCACCATTAATTGTTTTTCTCATGGAAACATTCGTGCAAAGAAAAACCTAGAGAAGAGTTCGACTGATTTGTTCAATTGGATGTATTTTGGTGCCACTTGTCAAGATGTGATTATTCAATTCCATTTTACCTTGTCACAATTTTGTGTTGCCTAGGAAATAATATGGAAACTTGTTAACAGACTTTTTTTGGTAGAATTAGTCTTACAGGCCACGTATCAAGCTTGTATTAGTTGTGCAATTAAGTGGAGATTTAAATTGGGATCAGTAGGTTTTTCCTATGGGTTAGAACGTGTTAGTTAATTGACATAAATTAAGGAGGTGGTGACCGGGATTTGTTTTTGACTTGACTAAATTAGATTTGTAATAGTTATCAGTCGCAGAATTATAGCTAAGATGGAGCAATCTTGTTTCACGCAACTCCATTATGTTCAGTAACAAAACTTGTTTTGGTTAGATATTTGGCCAAGTGTTACATGGGCATTGGGCAGTCAATATGTACTAAATTTCCGACCTCGACCAGGGGAGACTTAAATTGGGTCAGACTTGAGTTTTCTTGGTTTTTTGGAGGGGGAGGAGATACATGTTACAGAACTTTGTGAAAGAGGGGAAGACCAGAAAACCTAGCTTAGCCGCACCTTCTCTAGCCGCTTTTTCTTTTTTTAATTCTTTTCTTAACCAATGGATTGTGGATCGTTGCTTGGATTTTCTCGATTGTTATGGCGATGGTGGTTTACATATGAATTTTGGATTGTGATATGAGGTAGGCGTAACCCAAATCAGAATCTATTTTTAGTTATTAAATTTATTTATATTTACATATGAATTTTGGATTTTGGATTGTGATATGAGGTAGGCGTAACCCAAATCAAAATATATTTTTAGTTATTAAATTTATTTATATTTACATATTTTTATTACCATGTTAGATTTATTGTGGTTTAATCAAATTTATGGTTAATGAGCGTAATTGATGTTGTTGTTATGAGCATGATTATATATTGGGCTTCGGTCAATGGACATCGATCCCTAAAAACCTTATTGACGGTATACGAGTTATCCTTGGGAGTTGATGGTTGTCTCTCTAAACCAATTGGGCTCATTAGAAGTTGATGGTTGCCTCCTATATGATTGCTAAATCCACTTGGGACTCCCTTGGCACGAGTGGATTTTCTTTGTGTTGATTAATAACAGACTCCCGAAGTGTGAGCAGGCTTCCAGTAGGCAAGTAGTATTTTAACGAATTGTACAAACTTATCAGATAAGGATGGATTTAATGGTTTTGACCATGTTTTAATCAGTGAATTGTTTGATGAATTACGGTCATGCTTGATCCCTTTAGATACGTAGGCACCCGCATGGCGGTTCAACACTTGTTATCAAAATAAAATTGGTGGGTTGTTTTATAGATTCGAGTGAATATGAATTAGCGATTTTTGATGTGTTAATTTAGTCGTGTATGCTTAAAATTCTATTTTTAAGATGTAACAAGTAGTACATCAAAGTTGTAAAATCTCGTACGACGTTGTGTGGAATGTTATTATCTTTTAATCCTTAATATATTTTGGTATGATTGTTTTTATAGAAAATACAAAACATCTTCATGAACATTTGATGTAAAGCGTAGAATTTTCTTAATTGCATAAGTATTTGAAATATAATTCTTTGTATTGGTGTTAAATCTATAATATATCTACAGTTTTAAATGTATCATGAAAATCTTGTTTTTAAACGATGATCCACTGATTTTTAGACCTTAATATTTTATGAAAAAATAAACATCAATCTTATTTTTTTTCTAATTCTAAAATGATAAGCCTTATTCAATTATAGGTAGTGTGATTAAATATAATTTTTTTAAAACATAATGTCACGATTTTGATTTCTGCAGGGCTGATCAATTACGTGTTTGACCGTGGTCTTATGCTATTCAACTTCGTTTAAAAATTATGAAAAACTGATACCTAATGGTATTTTCAATAAGGATTGTGTCCGTATAATTATCATACATTTTAGAACTCGTATGAATACGATAAAATTCTAGGATACCTTTGTCAGTTTTTCAGTTTTACAATTTGGTATTGAAATCGTTATTTATTAGTTAAACATTAAGACTTGAACGGTGTTAATATATTTTATTTGAAAATTAAAATGTATTGTGTTTCCAGGATATAAAACCAAGTGAAATCAATTGCTAAATTTCTCTGAATATATTTTTTAATTTCCTGCCATAAAAATGTCAACATAAACATAACTTAATCTAGCCCAAATAAATTATTTATTAGGCTTGGGCTTAGTAGATGGACTTTGGCTATGATATTGATGTAGCACTTTGGGTTTTCGTACTTTAGATTCGGGCATAATCCGGATCCAAAAATTGAGGTGTTACATATATTGTGCGTGAGAAATAAAACAAAAAAATAGAAGGTGGACAGGAGGGATAAAGGAGTGAGGAGAAGACATAAGGGGGGATGAGAGGAGGGAGTAGACGTGAAGGGAAGATGGAGTAGGAGTGAGAGGAGGGAGTGGAAGTAAGGGGGAGTGAGGGGGAGAGGGAGTGGGAGTGGGCAAGAGAGAATGTGTGGACGTGAGAGAGATACAAAAAGTGGGAAGGAGAGAGAGAGGGTGGAAGAGAGAAGAAAGGTGGTGAGAGAGAATAGATGGACGTAAGGAGGAGATAGTGGATGGGAGGAGAAACGAAGAGGGAGTGTGCGCATAATATACCCGTATGTTGTGCGTACTAGATGTTTACTCAGTGAGATGGGAGTAGTAAGAAGGGAAGAAGATGTTGCTGGCATACGTGCCATCGTGATTCAATCTCGTTGAGAGATGTGGGCATCCAAAAGAGGTAAACTGAGGTTGCTGACATCTAACATACGGGCGCCTAGAAAGACAGAAGTGGTGATGGAGACATGTGTATGGAGAAGATGCGAAAGATTGGAGAGAAAGGCGGAAAAATACACGTGTCCTTCATCAAAGATCAAGTCTCTACTATAAATAATTATGCAAAAGGTTGACAAAGAGAGGTTCTAATTCTGATGTAAAAGGAAAAATCATATGTACTATTATCTGAATCAAATTTGTACCCATTATATTTTACTCTAATTTCTTTTGGCGACTTCACTATACTTTGATTCCAAAGATAGGACATAAAGGATATAAAACCAATGAACAATACTATACCACCATATCCACAAGTAGAAGGAGAAACTGTCATCAAGGATACCATACCACCAAATTCATAAAACAACAAAAAAATTGGACGATCTGCAAGAGACGGAACAACGTCGACAGGCGTTAGTGGTACTATTACAATATTACCCCTCCCCCTACGAATGAAGAATTGTTGGGAACGGTGAGGATCATGGTGATGAAGGGACATCAAGAGAAAAAAGAGATGGACATGGAAACCGAGGGCTGTCACATCAGTCTACATTACAAGAATCAACCCGAAAAGATTATACGAGCCATGCAAAGGTCTCAGATGATGACATGAAGATGTTGAAGTACATTGAAAATCGATATGGATTTAAAGCAAACTCTCGTTTCTATTAACACCAGCGCATGATCTAAGAGGGGGAAATCATTTGTATGTGCTTCAATACATACCTCAGCAACCTCTGCAAGGCGATTATGTCGAGTACAACAAAACTTTACACGGAGAGACACAAGTGGCTGAGTACATTTAGGAAGACTATACCCTTGATCCAGAACATAGAAGAACATGCCACCACAATGTAGAAGATGGTCCTCAGGACGGTAGAGGATTATGACACCAGACCACCTAGCAAGACTTGAAAGATATTTCACCAAGTTATGTTTCAGGTGAAGGGATTATTAGCATTTATCTTTTGAAAACTACCAATGGTGAAGATGTCGCTGATTGACAATGTTCAAGAGTTGGAACTATCAAACAAGAGCAAACAGATTAATAACCTCCATTGAGTTACAGAAAAGAGCAGCAGCACTCGCACCACCAGTTCGGTCCACAACAGTATTTTCACATCTATATGCAGACATAAAGTTAATACAATGAAGACGAGACAGTGAAGCACCTGCTTGCCACATCCACTTAAAAGATTACTAATTCTCGAAGTTTACTTGAAAGCAAGCTATGATAATGGTTCAACAAAAGGTTACCAAACAGGTATAGCTATACGAGGTGCAACATCTGTTAGAATTAAAAATGGATTTCTTACTTAAAATTAATTTTATTACTTAATATATCTTAAAGGGACCTAGGGTCACTTGTCCAAACGTTGGGTGGAAAAATTGAGCCATCCATTTTCACTTCTTAGTGAATGAGAAACCTTTGGTTTGTCCCACATTGGGCAAACCAAGGAGGAAGTTTATCCTTATTACCACAAACGTTCTATATAAGGAAAAAGAACTAGTGGATTGGATATGGACTTAGGAAATGGACTAGTGGGCAAATGCACACATGTGCGGTGCTTCGCACCGAAGCAACGCGGGCCGCGGGCTTGCGGAGCTTGCGTGAGCCTTGGTGTGAGCCTTGCGTGTGCCTGCGAATGCATACGTGTACCCATCAAAGATCCAACGGTTTTATATTTTAATTATATACAATAAATATTTTACCGTTTTATATTTATAAAATTAAATCAGGTTTAATAAACAAAATCTTTTAATTAAATATCTCGAATTAAATATGTTTAATTAAATGAATTTTGACCGTTTGAAAAATTCAACAGTCTTCTTCTTCTTTAAAAGAAAAAAAAATCAGATTTTTACTTACCCCAGTCGCAGCCACTGACCTGACGACTTTTCCCCTCTTCTTGCTTTGTATGCGCACTAGTTTATTTTCATTTTCTTCTACTGTTAAGTTCACAACGGGCCAACGAGTCTTGCTAACTGGGTTGGTATCAGGTGGTTTTGTCCTGGATTCGATTTGTCATCTCTAAAGGTATAGCAACACCTTTCAAAGGTGTACCTGACAAATATCGAGTTAAGGACAGTATGTTGAACAGGCGACTCCATCTCTCTGTGCTTGTGTGATTGTCTGAAGTGTGTTATCTGTTCTAACCCTTAACTCTTTTCAAGCTTTTGTTTGGTTTGTTCACTGTTACAGGAATATTCTCCAACATTCTTAACTCGATAATTGTTTAATTTGAAAATTTTACTTCTGTAACAATGGGTAAGACTGATGTTGACAGACCTCAGAAGTTTTCTGGAAAGGACTTCAAGAGATGGCAGTCAAAAATGTTATTTTTCTTGAGTTTCCACATGCTATATGAGATGGTTCTGAAGCCGTTTGATGAGTCTCTGAATGAACCTGAAAAATTACAGGACTTAGAAAGTTGGAAGAGAAGTAATTATATGGCCAAAAATCATATCTTAAACTGCCTAGAAGATGCTTTATATGATTTTTAAAATGCTAAGGATAATTTCAATGCTTACAATTTATGGAATGCACTACAAGATAAATATGAAGCAGAAACAACAGGAAGTAAAAAATTCCTGGTTGTACGTTTTCTGGAATATAAAATGATGAATGATAAATCAGTGGTTGATCAGTTTCTGGAGCTGCAAAAAATTATTAATGAAATAATTGCTGAAGGAATGGTTATTGACGAAACATTTCAAGTTTCTGCTGTTATTGAAAATTCCTGGGATGAATACAAGAGAAGACTAAGGCATGAAACTGGTGAAATTTCCATGGTAGAATTGGGCAAGAAAATCCAAGTTGAAGAATTGCTGTGTTCAAAGGACAAGAATGTTTCTTCTGCAAGAGACATGTCAAACAAAGCTCATGTTTTCGAACACAAATTTGTTAATCTAAGTCTGGACCACAACAAGCGCAAGCCTGGCCCCCAAAGAAAAGGTACCTTTCAAAAACCAAAATCTGCTATTGGTAAAATTAAGGGAGCATGTTATGTTTGTGGTGTGTCTGGCCATATGGCAATTCATTGTAGAAAACGCAAAGATGCAAATTTTAAGAAAACAAATGTAAATTTAGTTGAATATAGTAAAAATGAGTTTTCTGGCACGGTGTCTGAGGTTAACTTAGTTACCGATGTGAAAGACTGGTGGGTAGACTCTGGAGCTACCAAACATGTCTGCGGAAGTAAAGACATGTTCACCTCCTATCAGACGGTAGGAGAAGGAGAAAAACTCTATATGGGTAATTCATCTGCAACACAGGTTGCAGGAAAAGGAAAAGTTTCGCTGAAGCTCTCCTCTGGGAAAATCCTCACATTGAATGAAGTTTTACATGTACCAGACATCTGCAAGAATCTCGTTTCAAGTGGTGTGCTAGATGATAAGGGCTTTAAGATTGTATTTGAGTCTGGGAAAGTGATTATCACTAAGGGAAAGGATTTTGTGGGAAGGGGCTATAAGGCTGAAGGCCTATACAAATTATCTGTAACCTCTGTTGAAGTTAATAAAATTGATTCTTCTTATGTTGTTGTCTCATTGAATATCTGGCATGGTAGACTTGGTCATGTAAATTATAAATCAATGAACAAATTGGCAAACTCTGGCTGCATTCCAAAATTAAATTTGGAATATGAACATAAATGTGAAGTTTGTGTAGAATCAAAATATGCAAAGAATCCCTTTAAGAAAAATGTCCATAGAAATTCTAATCCCTTAGAGTTAATTCACTCAGACTTAGTTGAAATGAAATCAATCCAAACCAGAGGTGGTAAAAAATGGTTTGTCACTTTCATAGATGACTGTACTAGATACTGTCATATTTACTTGCTTAAAGGAAAAGATGATGCTTTAGAAGCATTTAAATTATATAAATTAGAAGTAGAAAACCAATTGAACACCACAATTAAAACCATTAGATCTGACCGTGGGGGTGAATATGTAATCCCTATAGGAGACTTTTGTGCACAACATGGCATTATTCATGAGGTAACTCCTCCTTATTCACCACAATCTAATGGAGTGGCTGAACGGAAAAACCGAACCCTTAAGGAGATGATGAATGCCATGTTAATCAGTTCAGGACTACCGACGAACTTGTGGGGGGAGGCCGTCCTCTCAGCTTGCTATATCCTGAACAGAGTGCCCCTTAAAGGATCAGTCAAATCACCGTATGAATTATGGAAAGGCAAACAACCCTCTTATGGATACCTCAAAGTGTGGGGGTGCTTAGCCAAGGTCTCTATTCATCCACCTAAGAGGACTAGAATAGGACCTAAAACAGTTGATTGTGTCTTCATAGGATATCCCGAACACACCACTGCTTATAGGTTTATGGTTGTGAGTTCTGAAAACTCAGAAATTGGTGTGAACACCATTATGGAATCTAGGGATGCTACATTTTTTGAAAATGTGTTTCCGTTGAAATCTGAATCTCGCATGATATGTGATGATCCCCTAGATGTCCCTTCTTCTAGCCATATTTTACCGATAGAAGAAGATGAATCTGTTTATGAACCTAGAAGAGGCAAAAGACTTAAAATAGAAAAGTCTTTTGGGCCAGACTTCATAACCTGTTTAGTTGAAACTGATCCACAAACCTATAAAGAGGCCATGACTTCGTCTGAAGCTCCATGGTGGAAAGAATCCACTATTAGTGAGATGGATTCTATTGTTCAGAATGAAACCTGGGAGATAGTAGATTTACCTCCAGGGTGCAAACCCATAGGCTGTAAATGGATCTTCAGGAGAAAACGTAAGGTAGATGGAAATGTGGAAAAGTATAAAGCTAGACTAGTAGCTAAGGGCTATAAACAAATAGAAGGTGTAGATTTCTTTGACACTTATTCACCTGTCACTAGAATTACTTCCATTAGAATGCTAATTGCAATCGCTGCAATTCATAACCTAGAAATACATCAAATGGATGTAAAAACTGCGTTCCTAAATGGTAAATTAGATGAAAAAGTTTATATGGACCAACCCGAAGGCTTTGTAGTGAAGGGTTATGAAAAAAAAGTGTGTAGACTTAAAAAGTCTTTATATGGCTTGAAACAACCACCGAAACAATGGCATGAAAAATTTGATCATGTAATGTTCTCTAGTGGATTTAAAATAAATGAAGCTAACAAATGTGTGTACAATAAATCTATAAATGATGCCTGTGTGATTGTATGCTTGTATGTTGATGATATGCTTATACTAGGCACAACCTTAGAAATCATTAATTCCACTAAGAACATGTTGAGTGAGAACTTTGACATGAAAGACTTAGGTCCTGCTGATGTAATCCTAGGGATGAAAATTAGAAAGGAGTCTAATGGATTCAGTCTTAGTCAATCTCATTATGTTGAATCAGTTCTTAAAACCAGTTTGATAGTAAACCTGCAAGTACTCCAGTTGACCCTTCTTGCAAACTCAAGAAAAACAAAGGCAATGGAGTCTCGCAACTTGAATATTCACGAGTCATAGGAAGTCTGATGTATTTAATGAACTGCACAAGACCAGACATTGCCTATGCTGTGAGTAGACTAAGTAGGTATACCTGTAATCCAGGACATGAGCATTGGGATGCACTTTTCAGAGTGTTGAGGTATCTTAAATACACTTTAAACTACCGTTTGAGTTATGAAAGACACCCTGATGTTCTTGAAGGATACTGTGATGCAAACTGGATAACAGACTCAGAGGAGTCTAAGTCTACGAGTGGATATGTACTCACTCTAGGCTGTGGATCAGTGTCTTGGAAGAGTTCCAAACAGACCTGTATCGCTCGATCCACTATGGAATCCGAGTTTATTGCGTTAGATAAAGCAGGAGAGGAAGCCGCTTGGCTAAGATGTTTTTTAGAAGACATTCCTCTCTGGCATAGGCCTGTGCCAGCTATATCTATACATTGTGATAGTCAAGCTGCAATAGCTAATGCTAAAAACAACAACTATAACGGAAAATCTATTAATATTAGGAGAAGACACAATTTTCTAAAACAACTAATCTCAACTGGCGTTATTTCTGTTGACTTTGTGAGGTCTAAGGAGAATATCGCGGATCCTTTGAAGAAAGGCTTGTCCAAGGAGATAGTTAGTAATGCATCGAGGGGGATGGGACTTATCTCATAAATTAAAACTTACCATGAAGGATACTCAACCTTGCTGACTGGAGATCCCAAGATCAAGGTTTTGAATGAGACAACTAATTTATGGCGGGTAAAAATTAAACACTATCAGGGAATTATTTTCTCTGTCCCTTCCCTATGGTGTAGACGTGATAGTGTGACTGCATGTGAGGATGACTTATAATAAAGTCTTAATGAGTTCTATAGTTTCAATTTAAGATTGAAATGGGGTGTAGCAGTTAACACTCTTGATAGAACTCACCTATCTGAATGAGGAAGTGGGTCATTTCCTATGAGAATTGAGCTGATTCTCTAGAGCATTCTGAGAAACGGGATATGTCCAGGGCCAAAACGGACACAACAGCGTGAACTTAATAGCACTCTTGAGAGATATCTCGCGTAAGGAGCTATTGATGAATTACACCAAACCATGGAAGTTCAAGACATCGCGTTCAGTGTCCATCAAGTAGTTCCGGTACTTCTCACTAAGCAGAGGTTCAATTCCTTATGGACACCTATTGCTTAAGAGGTATTTCTCGTTTTCCGGTTTTCTGATTTATCGCCTTCTTCATTCATGTGGGGGATTGTTAGAATTAAAAATGGATTTCTTACTTAAAATTAATTTTGTTACTTAATATATCTTAAAGGGACCTAGGGTCACTAGTCCAAACTTGGGGTGGAAAAATTGAGTCATCCATTTTCACTTCTTAGTGAATGAGAAACTTTTGGTTTGTCCCATATTGGGTAAACCAAGGAGGAAGTTTATCCTTATTACCACAAACGTTCTATATAAGGAAAAAGAACTAGTGGATTGAATATGGATTTAGGAAATGGACTAGTGGGCAAATGCACACATGTGCGGTGCTTCGCCCCGAAGCACCACGGGCCGCGGGCTTGCGGAGCTTGCGTGTGCTTTTGCGTGAGCCTTGGTGCGAGCCTTGGCGTGTGCCTGCGAGTGCATACGTGTACCCATCAAAGATCCAACGGTTTTATATTTTAATTCTATACATAAAATATTTTACCGTTTGTATTTATAAAATTAAATCAGGTTTAATAAACAAAATCTTTTAATTAAATATCTCGAATTAAATATGTTTAATTAAATGAATTTTGACCGTTTGAAAAATTCAATAGTCTTCTTCTTCTTTAAAAGAAAAAAAAAATCAGATTTTTACTTACCCCAGTCGCAGCCACTGACCTGATGACTTTTCCCCTCATCTTGCTTTGTATGCGCACTAGTTTATTTTCATTTTCTTCTACTGTTAAGTTCACAACGGGCCAACGAGTCTTGCTAACTGGGTTGGTATCAGGTGGTTTTATCCTGGATTCGATTTGTCATCTCTAAAGGTATAGCAACACCTTTCAAAGGTGTTCCTGACCAGTATCGAGTTAAGGACAGTCTGTTGAACAGGCGACTCCATCTCTCTGTGCTTGTGTGATTGTCTGAAGTGTGTTATCTGTTCTAACCCTTAACTCTTTTCAAACTTCTGTTTGGTTTGTTCACTGTTACAGGAATATTCTCTAACAACATCAACTGTAAAAGAACCAAATATAATTATGCTAAAAAACTCTAGAATCGGATACAATTTGAGCGTCACCAGCATATATCCCTGTTTAATTAATGGCACAAGTGGGAGACGCTTAAACACAAGATGTCAACTGCTATCACCCCTACTTTCATAAAATATTAACATACTTCACTGGCAACCCTTTCAAGAAAATGTATCCCACTGACGGTAAGACCGATTTCCAGCTGCAACCAACAACCCCCTGCTCGTTGGTTAGTTTCTAATAGGTTAAGTTGTCAGCTTGCAACAGAAACCCAACAACACCCATCTTGTACAAACCAAGTATTACCCTCCTTGAATGAATATATGGGACGTCATATACCTATGGCACAAAGTCAAATACCATTATATCCACCAAAGTCATCGTTGTCAATGACAAGACTACCACTCACCGCCTCCACCCCAATCTTTGTGAATGTATCTTCTACAAGACTACAAAACACAATCAGTGCTTCGAGAGAATTAATTGTAAGAAGAAAGTGTAATGACAACATGTAGAAAATACTTCTCATATTAACCATGTTAAACCATTCCCAAACGTCACCAACATATATATATATATATAAGTGTCTCATAGAGGAATAATCATCGATAGAGGATATAAGCACGACGTCCTTTTAGTTCTTATTCGAAATCTCTTCTATATAAGCTCCATATATTGATGACGGTAAATGGATTCCATGAAGTACAATCGAAATTCTCAACAGAAAAGACAAAATCAGTTCCATGTATGCTCATCATGCGCTCCAGCTGCAATATCCGTCACCAACTCTGTATTTTGGTCTACTCAAACTCATATAATAGCTGAGCTCATTACAATTATTATTGTCAAAGAAAGTGTCACTAGATGGGAGGATGCCACATAGCAAAAAATCAAAAATAACACTTACAACAGTCAAGGGAGAAAATGGTTAGGTGTACACGATCATATTCCATACCTACTCCACGTCCACAATACCACAAAGCGAAAAGTAGCACTCCGTACCTGCTCCACATAAAACAAAAAAGCAAAAAAATAATAATAAAATAAACGAAAACGATGAGAATACATCAAGACTGGATGTTGATGGCTTTAAAATGAAAGAAAGCGAAAGCGATGAGAATACACAAGACTGGGTGTTGCTTTCTTTAAAACAAAAGAAATCGAAAAGCGATGAGAATACACCAAGGACGGGTGTTGCTTGATTTAAAACAAAAGAAAGCGAAAAGTGATGAGAATACACTAAGATTGGGTGTTGCTTGCTTTAAAACTAAAGAAAGCAAAAAACAATGAGAGTACACCAAGACTGGGTGTTGCTTGCTTTAGGGCGATAGAAAGCGAAAAACGATATGGATACACCAAAACTGGGTGTTGCGTGCTTCCGAACGAAAGAGAATTAAAGTGATGAGAATACACCAAGTCTGGGTGTTGCTTGCTTTAGAATAAAAGAAAGCAAAAACGATGAGAATACACCAAGATTGGGTGTTGCTTGCTTTAGAACGAAAGAAAGCGAACCCAAGGTTCGCCTACCAATAAGGGGGACGATATTTGGGATATATACCAAGACTGAGTGTTGCTTGCGTTAGAACCAAAAAAAAAAAAAAACGATGAAAACACCTCAGAACAAGAGGAGCTTAAAATATACACTTCAGTATGAGTGAACACCCAGACGGGGTGAAAGAAACCATACTTCTCAGAGAAAAAAAAAAGGAAGTAGGAAAGAACCTAGATCCTTCACTCTTCCTTATACGAAACACAAAAAATAAAAGAAAAACAATCTTTTCACATAAAGGCCCAAATGTGGCTACATACAAAGACAACTATTAGCATGACTTAGCACAGACTCTAACAAATGAGGTCGCCAAGCATATGAACGTAAACTTCCATGACCAGTGAGGGTGCTGAGCATAAGAACAAGAAGTTTTCTTGACAAACGAGGGCATTGGGAATACGAAAATGAAGCTCCTCTGACTAATGAGGTCACTGAGCATACGCACATGAAGCTCCTCTGAAAAATATCTTAAGTGCACAAGTCCATAACACGGCGATACCAAATTAAGTCGTGTCATAGTGATACCGAAAGAGAGAACTTAAGCCTTCCTATAATATAAGTACCCAAAACGCATTGATCCATCATTGGGCGATACTAAGGACTCGAACACAAACGAAATTGATAGGAGGATCTATTCGTTGTGGAAAACCCATGCCACAACAACCAAATTCTCGTTGAAGCAAGACTCGTCAATAAAAAAAGAAAGAGAACCTAAGTCTTCTTCAAACAAGGAACACAAAGGTGCTCGAAAGTGCACTAATAAAAGTTATTAAAACGACACGAATAAGAGGACTCACCTGTTAGGAAATAAAAGTCAAGATAACACAAGTCAAACGATTAGGCAAAGAAGCAGAGATTTATAAAAGAGCGAGAAACACACAATCAAAACCTTATAAAAGTTCGAGAGGTTGACAGATGTAAAAGACTGAAAATATCATTGCATGATCGACACGTACGATCGGGAAAGTGTTAGTACTCTGATCGAAACAGAAAGCATTAAATGCAAATGGAACGGGAAAAACAGGAGCAATAAATGCGCATAGAGCGGAAAAGTGAAAGCATTAATTGCTTAAATTACTTTAACTGCATAACTGACACTGAGGATCGGGAAGAAGATGACTCATAAAGTACGAAGAGCACGTGTCAATAGTACAAGGTAACGGGCCAAAAAGGCAAAAGCATGACAATGCATAAGAAAGAAGCTGCATGTCAACCGCACGATCATCCTGATCCAAAGATAATCATAAAATAAAGAGAACGCAAGGAAGTAACAGGACAAGAGGTATCAGACCAAAAGAATACAATGGAACGATAATCAATAAATTGATAGAAAAGATCGGGAAAACATGACTCATCAAACATAAAGGATAGAAAGAAAGGAAAAAGACAGGGACCCATTGAACAAACTATAAATAGAGAAATTCATTCAACAGAGAGGGGGTCAGAAAATTTGGAAGAGAAAAAGACGAAGGAAAGATACTGGAATTAGAGTAAAGCTATTAGGTATGTATTTACAGAGTGATGTAGTATGAAATTATTGATGTATGAATACACTTTTTTCCATACTTGTAAATATCTTGAACTTGATAGATATAATTTAATAGAATGTCCAATTTGGTGAATTGTTGTTCTTTAATCTTCTTCATAACTGATGTGCTTATATGTCTTGATTTGAATATTAAGGTGATATAGTGTAACAAAATGAAAGATAAGGATTTCAATCTAGATCTTTTGATAAATCATTGGTTGTTCATGCTGATGAGAATTTTGGCATAAACAATTTGGCGCTAGAAACAGGGACTGTGTCAAAGGATTTATCCTACATGTTGTAGAAAAATGTTTTTTTCTGTTACTTTTTGTATTTAAAAGTAGAGAAATTTAGTACCAGGGGATTAGTAATCATATGGAAGATTTTCATTAAAGTGAAATGTCAAAATTTTTGGCTTGAATGAATTTTTACTAATAGAAGAGTTTTATTGCAAGAAATTCCTTGTATGATTTTTAAAATTAAAGTTGAATTTCGATGAAACTTGGGAATCTTCAGTCTGAATGAACTTGTCCTAATAACTGATTTCTTTTATTTTGCGTGTAAATTTTAAGATTATAAGTGTTATGATAGACGTTGTTTTTCTCTCCACCAAAAATATAGTTAGATTTCAAAAGAATTAGAAGATCCATAAATCTGTTTTTATTTGTTTCTTTGATCAATTAGCTTGTTGAAATTATATGACTAACTTTTTAAAGCTATTAACACAAGGAAATTTTTCAAAAAGCATCTAAGAAAGAAAAGAAACAACCAAGGGAAAACAAGCCAGAAGAAGATATGTCACAAGAAGCAAATTCTGGAGATCAAGAAAGTAACACAAGTGGAAATTATCACCAAAGGGAAGAAGAGAGTGAGACAGAGGTTCAACAGAGTAATTCAGGAATCCATACACCTTTTCAAGAATATACATCAAATACTATAGCCCAAAATCATTCTCCACCTCAGGAGGATACTCGAAATAATGTAAATTACTTACAAAATTTTATGGAGGAAATGAATGGGATGCGAAGGGAACAACGAGTCTGTGCTGATCGAATTACATCTCTGACCAGGGAAAATCAAGCATTAAAGGATACAATTCGACGTGGGGTGAGACCAGCTACAACAAGACCACGAGACCAAGAAGTAACTTCTAGGAGACAAACACCCAAAAGTGTAAGGGACAATCGTGATCAAAGAATGGTATTAGCGGGATCATCATCTCGAGCAAGGATGCAACGGGAAGGCCAGGAGATACAACGTACACAATGGAAAAGGTGTTTTGAAGCAATGGAAAAAACGAAGGATGAAATAAAAAATTTGAAGAATAAAGAAGGAGGGAGAATAGAAGAAGTGTTGAAGGAAGCCAAGCGAACACCATTGGCTCCACATTTAGCATGTGCACAATTGCCTAGAGAATACAATATTTCGACGTTTGAATGTTACGATGGGACAAGGGACCCGACTTCGCATTTGAAGTATTACAATCGGGTGATGTCACGTTGGGACCGAAATGATGCTATAATGTGCCGGTGTTTCCCCTAAAGTTTGAAAGATTTGGCATTAGCATGGTATGACAAATTGCAAGAAAATTCCATTCAATCATATGCGCAATTAGTTCAGAAATTCCTCGAGGCGTACATGTATAACAAACCCGTCGATTCGGGGATAGATAGGTTATACTCACTTGCTTCATGGACAGAAGAATCAATTCAAGATTATACAGCCCATGGCATGCAATTTGCCAGGCGATCAGAAATATTGAGTCAAATGCTGCGGTTAACCATTACAAGTGGGGAATAACAGACAGAAGATGCCAGCTTTTTGTTGACATTCATCGCAATAACCCGAAAAATGAGAGGCAACTCAGAGAAATAATAGAAACATGTGCAAGGCTGCAAGACGTTCAAGAACAATGTCCAAGGATAACCTCACGACAGCAAGGTAGTACAAAAAGAACAAATTCAATTGAAACATCACCAGAGCCAAAGAAAAAATTTTCTAATAAAGCTGAAGCTAGCGAATCAAAACGCCCACGAATAGGGGATAACAAAAAGTTCATTCAGCAATTTCAAGAAAGAGTGTTTACAAAAATTAACATTTCATATTTGTGAACTTTTCAAAATCATAAAAAATAAACCAGAATTTCCGTGGCCGCTTTCAAAAGGGCGACAACCGAAGTTTACGCAGAAATCAAAGGACTACTGTGAGTATCATTGCTATAAAGGGCATACAACAGATCGATGTAGGAACTTCATTATTCTGGTACAAAGGATGATTGATGCAGGAGAGTTGAAAGAATTTATTCAAACACCCGAACCAACAACAAGATCTGATAAAGGGAAGGCAGTTCATATCACATACAATAAACAAACTATCAATATGATTTCTTTTTCTGAAAAAAAGAGATACAAATGTGAATGCTACGATCGACAAAAAATTATGCAAGAGGGTCCGAGACCATAAATTTTTTAAAGTATCAGGAAGGATAACAGAATCATGGGAAGACTGGATGGCATCCCCCTTGACTTTCTCAGTGGAAGAGGTGGATAAAGAAATCGAAATGCATAACGACCCTCTGGTCCTTACTTTGCCGATGTCCGGATGGAATGTCAAAAAAATTCTTCTGGATGGGGGAAGTTCTTTGAATGTCATGTTTTATGATACATTTCGCAAAATGGGACTCAGTGAAGATCAATTAATTCCATCTCATTATGTAATCTATGGATTCAACGGAATAGCTTCAAGACCAAAGGGAGAAATTGATTTGGAAGTCTCTGCTGGACCGATAAACATTTTGACAAGGTTCAGTGTTGTGGATGCTCCATCCCCATATAATGCAATTATCGGAAGACGATGGGTACACCAGTTGAAAGGTGTCATCTCAACCTATCACCAATACTTGCGATTCCCAACACCACAAGGGGAAATGGAGATAAAAGGAGATCAGGACGATGCTAAATTATGTATTTTGGCGGAAGTACGGATGAATGAGGAGCGCGAACAACAACAACGGGATAAGAAAAAAGACCGCAAGGCAAAAGCAAAAGAGGAAATAGACCGATATTTAAAACAGAGTATCGGACCAAAAATTACAAATGAAATAGGGGAGAGCAGCAAAAATCAAGGAAATTCATCAAACCAACAATCTGAAGGACTACCATCATAGCAATTAAAAGGAACTCCAACATCTATCGGAGTTCCCAAACCTGTTTTCACTTCTATAGAAGAAACCAAAATTATGAATATTGGCACTACAGAAATTCCCAAGCAGGTACGAATTGGAACGCTGCTGAAGGCCGATACGGAGCAAAATTTGATAAAGCTTCTTCATGATTTTGTGGACGTATTCGCATGGAAAATGAAGGACATGCCAGGGATAGAACCCAGTATTGTACATCATGAATTGCGAATACGAACCGATGCAACACCATTTCAGCAGCGGATACGCAAGGTCGCTCCAAAATATCACGATTATTTGGAAAAAGAATTAACAAAGCTCTTAAATGCAGGATTCATTCGTGAGGTACGATACCCAACATGGATTTCCAAATTGGTGATCGTTCCAAAGAAGAACGGTGGAGTAAGAATTTGTATATACTTCACCAATTTAAACGAGGCATGCCCAAAGGATAGTTATCCACTTCCCAATATCGATCAGCTAGTGGATGCCGTGCAAGGCCATGAGGCATTGTCCTTTATGGACGGTCAATCGGGATACAACCAGATTGCACTTGTGGAGAAGGATCAAGAACATAATGCATTCTTCACCCCACGAGGGTTGTATTGTTATACCAGGATGCCATTTGGATTACGAAATGCAGGAGCAACATATCAACGCTTGGTGGACGCTATATTTTTAAACCTTGGATTGGGCGAATTTTAGAAGTCTATGTTGACAACATACTGGTAAAAAGTAAATTATCTGCAGATCATCTACAAGATATCACTGAAATATTTGGTGCATTGTGGAAATTTAAAATGAAAGTCAATCCAGAAAAATGCATTTTAGGTGTGACATCGAGACGTTTCTTGGGATATTTGGTTACAAAGAATGGAATTGAAGTTGATCCCGTAAAAATTCAAGCAATAACGAACATGACATCCCCAAAGAGCATTAAAACTGTACAGAAATTGAATGGATGTTTGGCTGCTCTCAGTAGGTTCATTTCCAGATCTTCAGAAAGATGCAAACTATTTTTTGATATACTCAAAAAGAAAAATAAATTTGACTGGAATGAAAAATATGACCAAGCTTTCCAAAACATAAAGATGCATCTTGCCACATTGCCAGCGTTGCAGAAGCCAGAACCTGAAGAAATAGTGACTTTGTACATTGCGGCAACGGAGGATGCAATAAGTGCAGTGTTGGTGTGTACGAATGAAAAAAATGGAGAAACCTTACATTAGCAAGACCATGAATTCAGCAGAAAGAAATTACACCAAAATTGAGCAACTCATTTTGTCATTGGTTTTTGCTACCCAAAAATTACGTACCTACTTTCTCACACATTACGTGCGTGTCCCGAGCAAAGCACCATTAGAATCAGTATTGAAGAACACCGTGAAAGTTGGAAGGATCGCAAAATGGAATGCGCAGATAGAGCAATTCAACATCATTTTTGAGTTGCAAACTGCACAAAAATCCCAAGTTTTAGCTGATTTCCTTGCGGACTTCCCGATTGAGGAAGATTATGAAATCCAAGGTCCGATAGACGAAAAAAAAAAATTTATTTCAATCACAGTTTTTATCATTAAAATTTTCATCACTTTAATTATTCACTTTTTTTTGTACATTTGTATTAAAGGATTGCCAAGATGTGAGGAAGAGGATCCACAGGATATTCTGAGCTCTGCAAATTCACAAAGGTGGGAAGTCTTTGTTGATGGGTCCCGAAATAAGGAAGGTGCGGGAATTGGCATCGTAATTACTGCACCCATGGGTGAACGAATGATACATTCATTTCGACTTGAGTTGGATGAATAATATAGTAGAATATGAAGCTGTGGTTCATGCTCTCAAGCTCATCATTGAGTTAGGAATCAGCAATGTCCGGCTCACAAGCGATTCACATTTGATAATTCGATAGGTTGAATTACGATACCAAACACTCGACGAAGATTTAATAGAGTACAACAATCTTGTGCAAACTCTAGCAAATCATATCCCAAGTATAGCTTTTTGGCATCTGTCCCGAGACAAGAATCGACATGCTGACGCACTAGCATTCATTTCATCAATGATAAGAGATCCCAATGTTATAGCCATAAAAGTCGGACGAATATTTGAACCATCCATAAAGTTAAAGACAACTGATAACATAGAAGAAGGTGTAACCAAAGACATTGATGATCCAGCAATACAAAACACCGCACCTATGCCTCAAAAAGCAGATGATGAGTTAAATGAACAAGATTGGAGGATCCCAATTCATTAATATTTACAAGATAAAATATTACCCACCAATTCTAAAGAAGCAAGGAAAATTCAACTGAAATCTGTTAACTACCAGTTGGGGGATGGAATCCTATACCGCAAGTCCTTTTTAAGACCATTATTTCGATGCCTGTCACATAAGGAGGGATTACGCATACTCAAAGAAATACATTATGGAGATGCAAGAAATCACAGTGGAAGACGCTCACTCGCATTGAAAGCCAAAATGCAAGGTTATTATTGGATATCCATGCTCAAGGATTCGGAAAACATGGTACGAAGGTGCGAAGACTTCCAACGTTTCGCAAAAAGAATCAAAGCACCTGCTACAGAACTTAATCATGTACTCAGTCCATGGCCGTTTGCGAAATGGGGGGTGGATATTGTAGGTCCGTTAGTTGAGGGAACCAAGAAGAGGAAATACTTAATTGTGGCCACTGATTATTTTACTAAGTGGGTAGAAGCCAAAGCATTAGCTCGAATCAGGGATTCGGATGTGTTCACATTTTTATTTGAAAATATCATATGTAGATTTGGGATTCCGGCAGCCATAGTTTCTGATAACGGAAAACAATTTCAAGGAAAAAATATTGATATGATGTTTGAAGATTTCAACATTCAGAAACATAAATCCACACCGTTTTATCCCCAGAGTAACGAACAGGCCGAAGCCACAAATAAAACGATCGCAACAAATTTAAAGAAAACATTAGATGGGCACTACAAACAATGGTGTGAACAACTTCATAACACATTATGGGCATACCGCACCACAAGAAAAGAATCCACTGGAGAATCAGCGTTCCTACTCACTTATGGAACGGAAGCAGTTATACCAACATAAGTCATTTTGCCTACAACTAGAACAGAAGCATGGGAGAAAAATATAAATTCAAATTTAATGCTACAAAAATTAGATGACTTGGAAGAAAAAAGAGAGGTGGAACTCCAAAAGATGGAAAATTACCAAAGAAAGTTGGCACGAGACTACCATAAGAAATTCAAGTTACGAAACTTTGTTCAAGGACAATATATCTTACGTCAAATTTTGGAGTACCATCGGGATAAAAATGCAGGCAAGTTCGCACCAACTTGGGATGGTCCGTACACAATACAAGCACCAGCAGGACAAGGATCTTATTATAAGCGAAACATGCATGGTGAAGTTTTGCAACACCCATGGAGCGCACAATATTTAAAGCTATATTATCCTTGATCGATAATGCAATTACGAAAGTACATTGCATTCATGTTAGGTAAAGCATAAATAATGCACCTTCTCTTGAAAATCGTTGATTATTAATACATTTGACAATGGGATTTCCTAATAAAGGGATGCATGACATGAAAATATTAATTACTCCAGGAACATCTTATTCTGGAGAACGTTTGCGATTAGCGAAACAATCGTAACTCAAACAGATAAAAATTTAGGTACGTATAAGCCCTTAAAGAATTTCCATAAGTGCGAGATTCTTATAAAGAAGGGATACCTAATGATATAATCAATGGTTATCGTTTTCAGGGTACGTTTGGGACTAACCTTGTAGCTTACTCCTGGCCCGGGTATGACTCGTATGTGTTGGGTTCCCGAATTACATGTTTTGAGGTATAAATACTTCGACGCAATGTACTCATGCAACAATTTGATTAACCGAATGATTTCATACAATATTTTTTATGCAGGAATAGCATTTTTCAAAAGGCTATCAAAGGTAGATTCCAACTCAAAGTTACCAGTTAAAGTACCAAATTATAAGTTACAAGATACGAATCAATCCAGCGGAATACAAGTTACACAGAAAAAGAAAATCAGATATCATCAAGCATCGGGAATGTTGCCTCTGGATGGCTGCGGAGGAACCTTCGGAACAGGAGCCCGACTATTGAGTATAGTGATGTCAGCTTGTGCACGATCCAAGGCAGTGTTGAATGACATTGCATTTTTGCTTTTGCATCTTGTCTCACCCACGTTGTATAAGCACATCTATATTCAATATCTAATTGAAGTTCTCGAATTTTTCGCTCACAATCTTTTACTTGCTTATCCAAGCGGGATCCCTGATCTTTTTCAGCACTCAATTCTCCTGATAGATTGTCATTTTTTGCTTTTTTATCCACAAGCATGTTTTCGCATGTTGTAACTTTGCTGGCCAATACACTAATTCGGGATTGAGCATCTCTAGCTCTGGTTGCGTAAAGAGTTATTTCACCTTGCAATGCTTGCACTTTAGAAGAATGTTCTTACATTCACTTTTTGAGATTTTCAATTCTCCCATTTGTAATAGCAAGATCTCTTTCCGCTTTCACAGCCCGAGCATTTGCTTCATTAAGTTTCTTTTCAAGGCCTAACGAACAAAGCCAGTGTTAAATACTATAAGAAATTTTATATACAAAAACATATAACCCAAGAATATACCTCCAGCGAGGGATTTAATCTCTGCCTCCTTAAGAACCAAAGTTTCCAGAGCTTGCTGATATTTTGATTCAGCTCTAGTGCGTCTCCAGGTGGCCAGGTCAAGACTATAGGACAATCTTTTTAACTCTGATCTAAAAACCCCCATTTCCCTATTAATCTCTCTCGCATGATCATTCAACTGAGTCATCCTACGCTCCATCCTAAATACAAGTTCGGAATCCCCCGCTGGTCCCAAAGCATATGTGTAAAAAAAATAAAAATAAAAATAAAAATAAAAATAAATAAAATAAAATAAAAAAAGTGAGAAAATATACCTTGATTCAGAAGATTTTGATTCTTTAGTTGTTGTTGGAGATCATCATTTTGTTGTTGGAGCTTTTCATTTTGTTGCTGCAGATTGACATTTTCCCACTGCACTTTCTCAGCTTCATTCTTATATACGGACTCCATCATAATAACCCGAGCTTTGTAAAACTTGAATGCAGCAAACAAGCAATCGGAACTATGCTTAAGCTGTGAAATTAAAGTCATGAGTATGGGAAGAAAAGATGAAACAAATCAAAAGTTCTAATGAACAGCAATACTTGAGCTAGAGCTTGCTTTGGATATAAATACAGCGGACCCTCTGCAAAAGTTAGAGCTTGATCCAAAGAAGGAGGAGGGTTCAGCGGGAATGTCTGTTCAGCGAACTCACTATAATACCAAGCTTCTCTTGTATCCTCCAGAGGGATAGTTGCCAGTGAACTCTCCAGCCTAGACATGGAACCACTATCGGATTTCCATGTCTTTGGACAAGCTGCAGTAGTCAGTAGATTTTTGCTAAGAACCACTTGTAGGCTTCATTTTCATCGCCTAAAAGATTTAATCCTTCTATCACCCTTCTGCCTTTATCAATCTGTGAGATGACTCCTTGCAAGTCTGAAGGCTCTGTATTGGGCACATCAGCATCGGGGCGAGGAAGAACCGTTGATAATATCCTGGAAGGTGCACTTGCTTCGCAGATGGCTGCGGGAATATCCTCTTCGGGATGAGAGGTTGGGATTTTTGTGGTTGAAGTGCTAGGAGCGACATTCTCAATATTTTCATCATAAGCATCTCCTCCTTCAACATCTCCTTTCACAGTTGGTTGATTATCAGTTGTCATGATATCCTCTTCGGGAGAGACTACTTCAACCTCAAAGTTGAAGGGAAGTGGAGACAAGGACAGATAAAAATTTATCGGTGTATCCTTAATGGGAGCAGCTTCGGAGCCAGCAACGGGTTCTGCCAATATGATCTGACTTGTAGTAGCAGCGGGATGGCCCGTAATAGTATCGGACACTCCCGATGTAACTTGACCAGAAGTTTCAGCGAACCGTCCCGCAATAACATTGGACTATTCCGATATAGCCTGGTCCGCTCCCGATGTAACTGGATCAGAAGCTTCAACGGACCGTTCCGCAACAACATCGGGCTGTCCCGATATAGCCTAGTCCGCTCCCGATGCAACTGGATCAGAAGCTTCAACGGACCGTTTTGCAACAGCATCGAGCTTTCCCGATATAGACTGGTCCGCACCCTCAACATAAGATCTTGAAACTGAAGTTCCCTCACCCCCAATGTTGCTGCGTCGGATGAGAGAATCTCTAGTCTCACCTTCTTCTCTATCATAGGGAGTGAGAGAAGCATTTCTTGACCTTTTCGATTTTTTCTCTTCTCTGGGGAAGCTACCATCTTACGCTTCCCTTTACCCTCAACTATTTCCACTTTATCAGTTCTTTGCCTGCCCTCATTAATCTGCACGCCGAGCATTGGGCGTGCTGGTGGCGCTTCAATATGGGGCTCAGTAGACGGATCAACCTGTAGCACAAAGTTCAAACTCAGTGAGGGAAACATCCAAGTACTAAAAAAAAAAAAAAAAATAAGGAGGAGGAGGAGCCGTGCGAACCTCATAATCGAATTTATAATCACTGAAATTTAATTTCCAGGGACAGTAATTGGGGAAACGCCCACGAACATCTTGAACTTCATCCTTGGAAATATGACCGAATACCCAAGGACCTTTTCACTACTGGAGTCCGGTACCACCTGTAGTCATGATCCAATCAATTCTTTCTTCTTGTTCCAATCAGACTCTCTCTCCACTTCCCGGAACATACTTCAGCTTCAGATCGTCAATTTCGCGCAACAAGGGGAATCCCGAACTGCACTTGCGAAGAGGACTAACACTCTACTTCATAAAATTCCTTATGGAAACAGTATCTGCATAGGTAGTGTAAAAATTCTCAATTGTATAATGTTGTTTCTCTGTGATGTAGTATAACATGTAAGGTTAGTTCGTCCTTCGCTCCGGAGGATGCATACATCAAGTATCCGCCACCAATTTCCGTTATACTGGATAACGGACCGAGCTAAATCGTGAGGAGTTTTGCAGCGGGATGCAAGAACCTCGAACTGATAGGGATGATCCCGTTTATATAGGGGAAGACGAAGCCCAGCCTCTAACGCACCAGCAGAGATCAGTAAACTAATGGTTGAATACTTAAATCTTTCGGCTGCTCCCAGAGTCATTACATTTTTATCTCCACCATAAAGAGAAACTTTGAATCCCTCGAGATGATGTTTTTCTTTGAACTCTTTAATATTCATTGATTTATAGCTACAACTGGTATGCTCACGCTTACTCTTGGGGGCAACATTAGCGGCCACATAAGGGTCAGATGCAGCATCACGAGTATGCCGAGTTGCGGCATATCTAGTTGCATTACTCCGAGACGATCTCCTTACTTTTGGCTGATCATCGTGTTGAGAATCAATCTCAGGAGCAATATTTTGAGTTCTTGAAGACATAGTGAAAAGGGATTTCTTATCTATGAAAAAGACAGGGAAGAATCAATGCATGAAGGAATAAAAAATTCAAGTTCATAAAAAGAAGCAATTAGGGAAGAAAAATCATAAACAATCACCATTTCAACCATCTCTGTTTTCATAGAGTCAATATTCATCATGATTAAACACCAAAACAAAATAGATACAGAAGGATCAGAAAGTCACTTACATGTAGAAAGAGGAGAAACAATTTCTTGATCGAAAGTAGAGCAAATATGATTGATGCAAAAAATTCCTAAATCGTTGGAGAATGAGAGAATAACAGAGAGATAATGAGAATATTTGAAAAGCTTAAGGAAGAGAAAGAGCTGCAACTTTAAGAGGAAAAAACAGAAGTAAAAAAGACTGAATCCTATTTAAGAGGGAGGGATAAACGAACCGTCAAAAATGGAAAAGGTGTTAATCGAGGCAAAAATTTGATTTTCTCGAAAAATGTTAACTGACACAAGCGTGATAATAGAAGTTACTGCTAGCAGAAAATCCGGGATAACGTGCGAAAAGAAGTTATGACAGATATAAAAAAGATGGAGAGTAATTATTGTTCTTCTACTTTTTTCAAAACTTTGGATCAACCGTTAAAAATTTTGAAAAAAGAAGAAGAAGGGGGCAAGTTGTTAGGAAATAAAAGTCAACATAACACATGTCAAACGATTAGGCAAAGAAGCAAAGATTTGTAAAAGAGAGAGAAACACACAATCAAAACCTTATAAAAGTTCGAGTGGATGACAGATGTAAAAGACTGAAAATATCATTGCATGATCGACACATACGATCGGGAAAGTGTTAGTACTCTGATCAAAACAGAAAGCATTAAATGCAAATGGAACGGGAAAAACAGGAGCAATAAATGCGCATAAAGCGGAAAAGTGAAAGCATTAATTGCTTAAATTACTTTAACTGCATAACTGACACTGAGGATCGGGAAGAAGATGACTCATAAAGTACGAAGAACACGTGTCAATAGTACAAGGTAACAGGCTAAAAAGGCGAAAGCATGACAATGCATAAGAAATAAGCTGCCTGTCAACCGCACGACATCCTGATCCGAAGATAATCATAAAATAAAGAGAACGTAAGGAAGTAACGGGACAAGAGGTATCGGACCAAAAGAATACAGTGGAACGATAATCAATAAATTGACAGACAAGATCGGGAAAACATGACTCATCAAACATAAATGATGGACAGAAAGGAAAAAGAGAGGGACCCATTGAACAAACTATAAATAGAGAAGTTCATTCAACAGAGAGGGGGTCAGAAAATTTGGAAGAGAAAAAGACGAAGGAAAGATACTGGAATTAGAGTAAAGCTATTAGGTATGTATTTACAGAGTGATGTAGTATGGAATTATTGATGTATGAATACACTTTTTTCCATACTTGTAAAGATCTTGAACTTGATAGATATAATTAAAAATAGAATGTCCAATTTGGTGATTTGTTGTTCTTTAATCTTCTTCATGACTGATGTGCTTATATGTCTTGATTTGAATATTAAGGTGATATAGTGTAACAAAATGAAAGATAAGGATTTCAATCTAGATCTTTTGACAAATCATTGGTTGTTCATGTTGATGAGAATTTTGACATAAACATCACCCAAACGATGAAAGTAACCTTACTCATGATTGCACTAGAGTATATAGCCCATAACAAAGATGGAAAAATCTAATCACGCTAATACTATAACTATCAGTTTCCAAAACTTTAATTACATATAAAAATACCAACTATCAGTCAATAGCTATGCTCCATTCATGAGGGTTGAGCTTCTCGCATCTTTGAGAAACCCCTTGGCTTCATGTTATCTTGATCGCCCAGTATTGATGATAAAACTGTTACATGGAAAAGATGTTAATCACTAGCTGACCTTCATGCTGGAAGAAAACTGTAACTTGCGGACCTGGGGACTTACTTTAAGTCGTGATGGTAAATTATCATGATGAGACGTTCTGATACTTAGAGATGGTACAAAGACTACAAAAGTTTGGACTACACTCATCATGATCGCCGTATTACTTTATGTGTGACCTAGACCTCATGTATGATGCTCTTAATGTCAAGAAGAATACAAGAAATAAGTTCACTAGAGACCACGACGCATAAGCTCACTATCCATTAGTTCATGTTCACAATTAAATATCTTTTCAAAACTATAAACTACAAATGAGAAGGATATTAAGTGTTACACAACATCGCCAAGCATGTAGTGCCATTAAGTCTATATCTCTAAGTATGTGGCGTTGTGAGGGTTGATCGTAAATGGCACGAGATATCACTGATCAAGGTTAAACAAGGAGCTAGAGAGGCATAACGCTAACAACAATGTATATTACTACTGAAGAGTCACGACATGAATTTTTATTTGGCGCATTATTATTCTGGGACTAGCGCCAAGAGATGAAAAGCGTGATATCAGAATGGGATTTTTGAGCATGTGACTACTGGATAATCCATACGCTTAACCAGAAAGTTAGGGGACTTAATATATATATCCCAAAATCATTATAAGGGTATAATGGAAATTATACCTTTGAGATTGATCACCAAATGCCAAAGAAGAGCACGAATAAGGGGATAAAGAGTTAGAGTTATGGAAGTAAAGGTGTAGAGAGCAAAATTTGATGCAGTGACCAAAGAAAGGTGATGGAACGTGTCGAGGCAAGGCTTGCGTCATTAAGAAAGAGCGAATTGGGGACTAGGTGTCTTACACCTAGTCACGATGGTAAACTACTATGAAAGGATGTTAGGATACAGAAGATAAGAATAACAATAATTCGTAATACCACGGCATATGCATGAAGACTATGATGATCGGGAAATAATAAGTATTATATCCATATACACATGCTACATCGCGGAAATCTGACTACTACTGATAAATAAGGTAATGAATAAGATGTGATCGTCCCTGCGGGTAGTTAGGTAGGGACTTGTCATCATAGATATGTACGGGGGGCAAGTTATTCGGATACCACAAGCCGCTTGATTTACTACGGATTGGGCTAAAGACTTACTACCACCAGAACAAACAAAGGTAACCGCTTCATGAGAGTTACCCCGTATGAAGAAGTACTCGAACCAAAGTCATCATCACCAGGTGAGCGGTGTTGGAACAGTCGTCATCAGAAGAGTTAATGGTAAGAGAGAAATGAAAGAAATGATAGAAGAACGTGATGAATGAAAATAAGAAGTGAAAGAATATTCATATGGATGAGGAAAATAAGAAAGGAACAACAATAGGCGAAGATAGACCACAACACTGCGGATAAAACAAAAGATACAACGTGTCATCTGATACAAAATCACAAGACAAGGTGAAAACAACGAAGTTGTGCTAACCCTTATATTATATCGGGACTGAAGACGAGAACAAAGGGCAGATATAAGAGGAATTTCGGGACATGTGACTACTGGATAGCCTGACGCCTTACCAGACAGTCAGATGACTTAATGTAGATACCCAAAATTGTAATAAGGGTAAAATTGGAATATTTATCTTAGGGATGTGACCAAAACCAAGAAATGATAAGGAAAAGTCAAGGAAAAAATATCCAAACAAATGAGTAAGAATGGACAAAAAAGGAAGATAGAGAGATGATGTAAGGAAAAATGAAAGTATTGGCTATAACATAAGGATATATTATGCGTGAAAAATAAAATAAAAAATAGAAGACGGAAAGGAGGAGTGACGCACAATATACCCTATGTTGTGCGCCTAAAGAAAGGATAGAAGAGTGAGGAGTAAACATGAGGGGGAGTGAGATGAGGGAGAGGGAATTAGGGGAAGGGGGAAAGGGAGTGGGCGTGAAGGGAAGATGGAGTGGGAATGGAAGTGAAGAGGAGTGAGAGGAGGAAGTGGAAGTAAGGGAGAGTCAGGGGGAGAGGGAATGGGCGTGAAGGGACTAGGGAGTGAGGGGAGGGGGAGTGGGTGATAGAGAATGAATAGACGTGAGAGAGAGAAAGTGAGCAGGAGAGAGGGTGGGCAGGAGAGAGAGGAAAGGTGGTCAGAAAGAGTAGATTGACGTGAAGAGGAGAGAGTGTACGGGAGGAGAAATGAAGAGGGAGTGTACATACAATATACCCCTTTGTTGTGCGCACTCGATGTCTACTCAGTGAGATGGGAGTAGTAAGAAGGGTAGAAGATGTTGCTGGTACACGTGCTATCGTGATTCAATCTCGTGGAGAGATGTGGGTACCCAAAAGAGGTAAACTGAGGTTGCTAACATCTAACATACGGCGCCTAGAAAGACAGAAGTGGTAATAGAGACACGTGTATGGACAAGATGCGAAAGCTTGAAGAGAAAGGCTGAAAAATACACGTGTCCTTCATCAAAGATCAAGTCTCTACTATAAATAGTTATGCAAAGGGTTGACAAAGAGAGGTTCTAATTCTGCTGTAAAAGTAAAAATCATATGTACTATTATCTGAATCAAATTTGTACCCATTATATTTTACTCTAATTTCAGCTAGCCATCAAAATGATGAAAAAAAAATGAAGACGAGGTCCAAAGCTCACAAGGATTAGATACATAGTTGTCCTTTCATGTTATGATTCTTGTGAATGGAAAAACATCTCTAAAACCTCAAAAGATCTACTATATCTATTGAAAATGTATACGAAAAAAATTAAAAAAAAAATGTATTTTAAGTCTTTTTGAATAATTTTTTTTATAATTAATAAAAAATTCTTATAGTCCGTGGGAAGGGACTCCACCAAAACCGTCTACTCACTTGAAATGGGTTCCACCCCACCTTAAAGTGTCCCCTGTTAACTCCAGGCTGGATAGGACCACTCCGATGTAAGTAGGTGTATCTAAGGAGTCCCACCCCACAGTCTATCAAGTACCAAATAGAGAAACCGATATCTTAATATTATATTATATAGCTTACTATCAAAGTTGTTATGAAAATATCAACACTGACAGTGATATTATATCCATTCGGATATTTGCTTCCAGTTACTCCTATTGAATAGGTTTAGTGTATTTTTGCTCTTAAATTATTTTTTTTTGTAGGTTTTGGGTGACACTCTTCGTTTTTAGTTAGTTTGTTTTCTTTAGAAATTTTATTTTCTTCCAATAAATCTTCATTTTAAGTATGTCTTTGTCGAGAACAAAAAAATTTGTTTGTACTTCCATGTATTTGGCATATATATAAAGAAGAGATTGAAGATAATCTAAAATAAAACTAACATTATAACTTGGCTAGAACATATCCATCTACCACTGAGTTGTCTAGTATGAAAGTGAATTAGGGCAACTGCAACGGTGAGACTATACCAAAGACTAAAGAGGAAAAAAATTTGGTCGTTTTTCAGATTTAATGCAACGGTTTTGAACCTAAATATGATCGCACACCCTTTTAAACAAACGTTTGTAATTGAGCGTTATTATAGATGAGATGACACGGACGTTCCTATGGTGTAACGTATGTTGTTGGGCGCACATTTTGGTGAGCGTTTCATATACTTGGAACCAGACGCACTTCTATGTTGCATACTCATACGCTGCCTTTAGCAAACGTATGTTTAAACGTCCACACAAGGTAGCGTCTGCTATCGAAGCGTAGTCATATGGGAACGTATGTAAATTGAGCGTTGTCTTGTGTAGACGTTTACTCACAGACGTCCTTCTAGTCAAACGCCGGAATCACAAACGCTCCTTTATAAGAACGCCCATATATGAAACGTTCCTTTACATGAACGTTAGAAAAATTTTACCTTAAAGGTTCACTTAAACATTCACTTAAACCTTAACTTTGCCTTAAACATTTGTGCACTTGAACGTTTGTGCACTTAAGGAACATTTGTGTACTTGAACGTTTGTGCACTTAATTATCTTTGCCTTAAACGTTCACTTATGTGAGCGTTAGTTTCATTTCGTCATATGGAACTAAACGTTCTCTTAACTAAGCGTCAAACAATAAACTTGTCCGGCGTCTTTTTAATAGAAAGTATGATAAATGGGCGTTATTTCAGCAGTACGTTGGCTTGCGTTTCTTCAACGAGCATTGTCCTACTAAAGCGTTACTTCATACGCATTCTTTTGTGAGCGTCTCATCAGGCGCTTCTCAGCTATTGCGTCTGTGTTTCAAAACGCTATCATAAAGAAACGTCTTTTGTTAACGCCCAATTAGAAGAGCGTGCGAGGATATATAGGAATTGGAGAAAATTTTCTCCCGAACAGTGGTTTTAGTCGCCTCATTCCTATATATAATCGTCCGTTGTGGTTGAATTTGGGCGACTAAAGAGTAAATTTCCTCTTTACTATTTAGTATAATCGTCTGTTGCAGTTGCTCTTAGTGTAACATACTAGCTCAAGCATATTAAATTGTACGGTGTAAACTATCTATATCTTCACTTCACTGATTAATTATGTAATTAGGCCCTCTATAAAATATATTACAATCACTCCTAGTCCTACTTCCTTGTCAACAAGGATCAGAAAAGTGCAATAAAAAAGTACCTAGGCAGATTGCTTTATATCCAAACGGACAAAAGTACCTAGGTAGATTGCTTTATACCCAAATGTTTCTTAAATATGGTAGGATCTATGACTCGAAACAAACCGAGTCAGTGGTTGCACACTTGAAAAAGAAAACCTCCTTAGAGTCATAGACAACCTTTTTCTTAGGGAAATTCTTCATGGAAAACTCTTCCAAAACAGTTACTCATTCCCCTCTTTTATGGCATAGGGTTATTAAGATCATCTTTCCACAACACAACTACTCTTTTTCTTAACAACAGTTCTAAACAGACATTGTTGGTAGGTCCCGCGTAGCCCCCACTTCTCACTCCACAAAGTTAACTGGAGGCACTATTTATGTGGGTCGGTTTTTCTGATATTTTTCTTTTTAGTTCGTTAATCATTTTTGTTTTTTTAATCTGACTGTTATACTGTAATGATCCAAACCTTCACCGATAGTGTTCTCACTTAACCACTACGGTCATCTGACAATATGGATTTTTCAACGGACACCGCTACGGTCATTCAGCAACAGCTTCCTGGGAGGTCACCCATCCCTGGATTCGAGCACGTTTAACTGCATAGTTTTTTTGCCAACTCTAGAGTCAACTATGCTGAAAAGGCCTCAGTGTTAAGAAAGGACAAACCATTACTTATATTCCATTCGGTGAACCCTACTTGCTAAATTGGGGGTATTACAATAGCACCACCTTAAACTGGATCTGTCCTCGGCTCCGGAATATATTCAAGCCCATATCTCCGACGTTCTCTGCCACTCATGAGACCAGTACCTGACACACCCCGTCCAACGTACTCTCCCACCCTCGACAGGTGACCCATCGTCGCTTCTGATACCATTTGTAATGACGCGACCCTCCGCCGATACTGTCCCCACTTAGACACTGCGGTCATCCGACAATGTGAGGTTTTCAACGGGCACCGCTGTGGTCATCCATCAACAGCTTTCTGGGAGATCACCTATCCCTGGATTACTCCTACCCGAACACAATTAACTGCAGAACTTTTCGTCAACTCTGGAGGTAACTATGCCTAAAAGGTTCCGGTGTTAAGAAAGAACAAATCATTACTTATATTCTATTCGACAAACCCTACCTGCCGAATTGGGGTATTAAACATATGTTGCATGGTCGTATTCGATTATAAATCAATCATCTAGTGCCAACTCAGTACTACCAAGGCAAGACAAGGGTTAAATAAATACATGAGAAAAGATAGGTGGAAAGTGTTTTTGGGTCAGACCTCATTCGATATCAAAGTTATACATTAATGTGAGGCTTTCAAGAAAACTGGGAAGACTAATAAATCTGGCTAATTTGATGTCTACCCTTTTTTATTGTAGGCCTACCCAATAAGTCAAAATAGGGTCATTTTGAAGTAACTTCAAAAAACCCTTGTCCAACTATTTTAGTTAATGGCTAATACACTTTTTGATTAATTATTGTTAATCATTGAATTTATTCTTAGATTAATTTAATTAATTAATTTTTTTATTTTATTTTATTTTTATTATTTTTATAAATTTTTCTGAAACTTTTTTTTTTTAATCTTTTTTTTTGAACTTTTTTTTTTTGGTATTTTATCTTTATTTTTCCTATTTTTTATAAGTACTTATATTTTTTATTTGATTTTTAAATTTTTCTAAAAATTATTTTAGTTAACGAGAATCGGTAGGTATTTAGTGATTTACCTGCCGGTTGTATTTGACAGAAGGACATGAACCAAAATCGACAAATACAGTAAAGAACAATTGTCGATTCTAGTATCAATATAATTTTCAAAATTTTATATAAACTAAAATCGTTAGGGTGGAAGTATTTTTTCAGTCGGCTAGTAGGTAGGTTCATATCTTCCGATTGTATTAAAAAAATACCAGAAAAATGAGTTTAGCAAATTCGAATCGGTAGGTATTTAGTGACTTATCTTCCAATTATGGATGTTGTTCTTCGTGAATGAAGAACATGAATCAGAATCGGCAGATACGATATAGAACATATACCAAATCTGGTATGAATATGATTTTTTAGAGTATAAGTTTTTGACGATTTCTTAACACATAAAACTTAGATAATGTGATGTTATATATGAATCAAACTAGACCTCAAAACTTATTTATATGAAAAAATAAACACTTTTTTGGTTGAATAGCCATTGGATTTGAATTCCTAGGTCTAAAAGATAAGTAAAATTAATTATTTCTTTAGTACCCAAAGATCGTTTAGGTACTTTTTTAATATCCTTGGTGGGTATGTTGTCCAAATACTTTTTTATCAGTTTACTACCTTCCTATTTTTCTCTTTTTTTGAATTTTTTTGTTGTTCCTCTTATTTTTCTTCTTTAATACTTGTTTTTGGGATGTTTTGATGGGGAATGTGATGGTCATAGTGGTGGATTTATTGTTTGAGATCATATGAACTAGTGATTTTGGTTGTGTATAATATTGCAGGTGATTACTAGGATAAACCTAGATTTATCCATGAAGTACATAAGATGCATTTGGGTGCATTCAATTTTAATTTAAGAAAAAAAAAGATTCACCCAGGTTCATTCAGTTTAAACTTGGATGAATCTGACTTTTTGTGTGTATGCACCTGGATGCATTCAATTCAATTTAATCCAAAATTATCATGAAATGCACGTCTGAGTGGTCCAAGATTTTGATAGTAAATAATATTTCTATCTTTTTTTTTAATTGAAAAAAAAATATAACTAAAAAGATCTGATTACATTATTACGGATATCTCTTAGCGAAATAAACCTTTTTTCGTCATCATTAAGAATATCAAATATAAAACTAGGAGGTTCGGTAACCTCCATAAAAAAAAGTAGTTGCATGGATAAAGTTAACCAAAGACACTGCTGATTTTAATCAAAACTAAGTTAAAATAGAAGTTTTTACAACTTTGAAGAAAAATCAAAAAGGGTTTTCCTTTGCTTTCCCATTTAGAGCTTCGTTTGTTGTTCTTTGTTAGGATATGGAGTGGCTTGCATCTTCTCTTTATTCGGATCGATATGCTCCCTGAGTCAGCTCCCCACTTTATAACTTCAATAACTGCAAGCATTTCCGTTTCTTTTCTATTTTGCGGTCTGGCTTCTCCGATCCTGACTTCCCTGCAAATTAAGACCAATATCATCTCTTAGGATTAGACTTAGCATTATCATGTTTGTGTCATTGTTCCATACGGAAACAAGATTATTTTGATCATTCCCATGGGAAGGAGAGTCCAGTGTTGGGTATCATCTCTGTTGTTGCTTCTCGTATGACCAGTCGTGATACATTAGTTTAAGTCAGGATGTATCCAGGTACATCCAAGCTATTTTTTTCAAATAATTTTGTCTATCTTAGTTTAAGTAGGGATGTATCCAGGTACATCCTATAGTTATTCTTAAGAAATAACTTTTCCTACTTTTAGTTTAATTCAGGATGTATCTGGGTATATCCTAGCAATTTTTTAAATAATTTTCCTACCTTAGTTAACTCATATGTATCCAGGTACATCTAGTAATTTTTTAAATATCATTTCTTCCTTAGCTTAAGATGTATTCGTGTACATCCCAGTTATTTTCAAATTAATTTTTCCTACTTTAGTTAAATCCGGGATATATCTAGGTATATCCTAACTATTTTTCCAAAAAAATTATCTACCTTAGTTTAAGTCATGATATATCCAGGTACATCCAGATACATCTAAACTATTTTTCCAAAAAAATTATCTACCTTAGTTTAAATCATGATGTATCCAGGTACATCCTATCTATTTTATAAATAATAACAAAATCAAATTTAATATCAACAATGATTTTTTTTGTAGATCATCTCAAACCCATTTTAAATATATAAATTTTATTATAATTCGATTTATATTTTTGGAAGTTGTGATTTTGTTCGCGGTTGATTTTAAATTGGCGAGAGAGAAAGATAAAAGAAAGAAAATAAAATAAAAGTGAAGGACATATTTAAAACTTTAAGTGTCTATTTAACCCAACCAAAATTTTTACATGTCCAATACAATATGATTTTATATATCTTTGGACATATAACCATTTTATGAAACTTAAATGAAAAGAGAAAAATTAGATGAAACAGAGAAAATATGGGCATGTGGGTAACTATCTTCATGAATGGACTTAGGACTAACAAGTTTTGAAAAAGAAACCTAACTACCATGAGTGGACTTAAAACTAACACCAACATTTTTAAAAAATCTATCCTCCTTACTAGAGTTGGGGTGTTTTTTTTAAGATTTTTGTTAAAGAGAGAGAAATAAATGACCTGAGGATAACGAAAATCGAATCTTAACTCGCAGATAACACCGATTTTTTTGTGAGTCAAATTAAATTTATTTTTGACCAAAATACCCTTTGTATCTTATCAAACCATTCTCTAGTCTTTACGGCGCTTTAGGAATCAAAAATTTTGGGTTTTTTTACTGATGTCATCGTCTGATCATATATTTTTATACATGAAAATCATGAAGCCTGAACCAGAATAAAGAGACAATGTATAGTTAATTAGTGAGAGAAGTATACTTCAAATAAGAATCAAAATAGACGATTAGATGGTATTTTGTTACATCATCTTGTTATCTGATTATAAAGGTCTCCTTACCTGTATTTAAATTTACATGATACTCTTAATCCTTAATTAAAATGTTAAGCGGGTTTCATTTTGATTTTTGTGCACCTTATGATTCTGATTCTTCACTGACTTCATGTTTCATTGTTATGTTTCAAACAAAGAAATAGATTATTATGATTCGATTATGTTTTAGTTTTAACTTTTATATTACTTGTTAATTTTGTTTTAATAATTCTTAATTATATCTTTAATGTGATTCAATTTTATCTTCGATCAATGTCTGTAATGATTTTGATTATGAAAATTTACCCCTAGGTTAATTAACAAGGTTAACAAATGTGTCTAGGTTGTAAGCATGTGAACAAATCATGTGTAAATAAAGGTATTTTGGTCCGAGCCAGAGACAATAAATTGAATCAACCTAGTAAGCAAGTTGACTATGATTTTCACTCTACTAGAATCATATTTTACTCTCCCTTTAACAATTTTTTTAATGATACTTTAAAGATTGTTTTTTTTTTTTTTATTATGAGGTTATTTCGGTCTAGGACAGTGGGATAAGGGATGTCTTAATAACATCAAATAACTAAATTACTCTTTGTGTTCTAAAATAACCTTACTACCTATTTTACTATATAAATTATAATTTACTTCAGAATGATTAAGGATTATGAAAGTTGAATTAAGAAAAAAAAAATTCCTAAAAACAACCTGAATAATGTTTACGATGTGACTTGATAAGGTGATAATTTTGTGGAAGAAAATAGTTGGAATCTATTCAATCCTAGGGGATTTTTTAGGTGCATGTCAAAAAGAATGAATTTAATTTCCAGTTCATTTGGCATCCTGAGAAGGTTGATATTTTCAATGGGAGAGATACACATTAGAATATGATGAACCCCTGAGGAAGTTATGATTTCCAAATGAGTATGAAAGAGGTCATTAATAATCTCCCTATTTTGAAACCTACTGCTATCCTCCTTAACTAGAGATTCGATTATTAGGTTTTTCGTTCTATTCGATGCCGATGCATGAAAGAAACCAGTGTTTCTATCTCTCATTTTCAAAAACCTCTCAGAAGATTTTAACCTGAAGAAAGACTCATCAACTAGGTTGCACGGACATGTCTAAAAAGATGTTGTAACCGTGTTGGACACGCGATCGGACACAACACACCCTGACATTTTTCGATACGCAATGGACACACCACATAATATATCCCATAAATACAACATTTGATATTTTATGGACATTGATTTAACACCATCAGACATGCCATAAATAATTAATATTGATTTGGAAAATCAAAATAAACTAAATGTAATACTAATTTATTCTCTTTTTAACTAAATCCAAACATTATTTTCGAAAAAATTGATCAATAGTTTATATTATTAATTTTATTTAATTAGTAGTTAAGTATATTTAAAAATAAAAGAATCATTTTATTGAGTAAAGTGTTGTAAAATCTTATTTAATGGTATGTATAATACATATATAATGTGTTTTCTTAACCCGTTTTTTAAGATTTGATGTGTCCCTATAACCATGTCATAACTGTGTCTCGTGTCCGTACAACATAGCTCATGTGGCAGGGATCGAACCCTTAACTTGTTGTTTATTTGTGACGCACCAAACCCTTATGTTATACCCAGTTTTTGTTTATGATATATGTACATATATTTTAAAAAACTAGGCATTACCTATGCCTACGGTTCGAAAATTGAGCCTATAGATTAACCGGTGTTTTATTGGTCGCGTTGAATTAGTCGGGGCCTACGGCCCCGGTTATACCCCTTAAACTATTTTAGAAATTAATAATTATTAATATTGTTGGTCGTTTTTAATTAAAAAATTAAATACATTAAGAAATCTAATTATATTAGGAAACTTAGTCATGGCAAACCTAAGTTTAGACGTGTTTAGGATTAGCCGGTGTTTTGTTGTTCGGGTCAAATTAGTCGGGGTATACGGCCCCGACCGTACCCCTTAAATTCTTTTAGAAATTAATATTTGGTATTAATATTAGCGTTTCTTAATCAGGAAATTAAGTTAGATTAAGAAATTATATTAGGAAACTTAGTCATGGCAAACCTAAGGTTAGCCGTGTTTAGAATTAGCCAGTGTTTTATTGGTCGGGTCAAATTAGTTGGGGCATACGTCCCCGGCCGTACCCCTTAAATTCTTTTAGAAATTAGTATTTGATATTAATATTAGTCGTTTTTAATTAGAAAATTAAGTTAGATTAAGAAATCTAATTATTTTAGGAAACTTAGTCATGACAAACCTAAGGTTAACCATGTTTAGGATTTTTATCCGGTGTTTTGTTGGTCGGGTCCAATTAGCCGGGGCCTACGGTCCCGTATGTACATCTTAAATTCTTTTAGAAATTAATATTTGGTATTAATATAAAAAAACTTGTGGATGTTAATTTTGGAAGGGAAGTTTTACAAGTAATTCCACATGTAAACAGTTTCGTTCGGTTGAAAACTTTAGGGAAAAGATCAGAAAATAATGAGATGTTAAACTAAATGATTGATGCATGGTTTTACGTTTCCAAACAATTATTAACACATTTGGTTATTAATTTACTCGTGTTGATAACAACATTATATTGAACTACTCGATTTATTTATTTATTTTTCTCCTCAAACTGCAGTACTATAAATGCTAATGCTAACTGTTGTGCATCCTCTTACACAACTGAACTTTGTAATTTATTCTAATGTTGTTCATTTCAACCTAATTTTCCCCTTTTAATTGGCTCAATACATTCATCTGTTCTTTCGACTGTTCCATGATCATCTTACCAAGCAGACTAAAAGAGGTGTCATATGTTGGGTTTAGAATCAATAACCTATAAATTTATATTATCTAATTAAATTGATTTATTCGGTTCCGAATTGAGTGTTTGATCATGTATCGAGTTTCAGATGAGGCTTTATACCATTAACCATTTTTATGGACTGTCATGCAACACTTCCTTTTCTTTCTTCTTTTACTGTTTCAAATTCTAAAAAGACACTTCAAACTTAAGCAAACATCAGTCATGTGTTCTCTCTGACATATTCCAAGCAAGGAAAAAAGGACCATATCTTTTCCAATTTATGCTTTTTCCTGGAAATTTTGTGAAGGCTTGTACATACACATATATGAATTAAATGCTCAATCTGACCATAGGATTCTGGCATAACATAGACCTTTAACTTCAATATCCTTGAAATGTAATAACACTCGTGACCCATTAATCAATTTTCACTTATGGAAAAGAGGTTTATGAATTTCTAAATAATTTTAATTAGGAAATTAAATTAGATTAAAAAATCTAATTATATTAGAAAACTTATTCATGGTAAACCTAAGACTAACATGTCTAGGACCAGTGGCTATGCTACGGCTAGCTTTGTCCCGGGCCGCGACATAATCTCCACTGTTAAAAAAATAATAAAATCTCGGCCGTAGATCTTGGGATTCAACGAACGAATATATTCTTTGATTTATATCTTTGATCCAATGGACGACTATATCTCTTATGAATCCATCGATCTTGGCCGTAAGATGAAGATTTGGACGGTCGGATATATCCGAAAACATAGATACTTTTTTTGTGTGAGTTTATGAGATAACCCTAATACGTTAATGCTATTTGCAAATTATTTATTCATTTTTTTCCAAGGTATATTTAAGAACGACCATGAATCTGTTATGATAAAAACAATTGATAAAAGAAACCATGAGTAACTCTGCTTCTTTGCTAAGGAAGACAATCTTTCCTTATCTTTCTCATTCATAAGCAACCAATGGTAGTACAAACTAACTCATATAGTAATAATTGACCAACCCTAACTCGAGATGATGGTAAACAATCACAGCCGCTCAATACTAACTGTTATTAACTCTAACTTATCATTTAACAGACTCCTTAATTAAATTAACTAACTTCTACTAACAACACCAATTTTATTTACGCGAGCTAACTAAAACTACTAAGGGACCACCAGGGATATGACAATACTCTCCCATAATAAGAGATTCTTTTCCTCAAGGATAGAAACCAGAAAAGTGAGCCTTGATGTTGCTAGCATCTTGTCAAGTGTTTTCTTCTGTTGAAGTGCTGGACCATTAAATAAAAATTTGGAGTACAATAAGGTTGTCTCGAGCGATAATCTTTTCACCTAAGAGATTCACCGGCTTAACCATGACTTTCCCTTGTTGATCAACCAAGGGAAGATGAGGAGAAAAGGTCACTGCAGCTTCAATCTTCTTTTTAAGATGAGACGCATGGAAGACTGGATGAATCTTGGAATGAGATGGATTCCAAATTAAGAGCAATGCTTATTGTACCTTCTTCAAATTCTACTAATTCTCTTGTCATTACTTCATCAAGAACATGAATACGAGCTATACCGTCGCCTACTTGAATTAGTATGTATGCTACAGAACCAATCTTCTCTATCACAGGGAATGCCCATAGTACTTTGCTGACAACTTTAAATTCTTTCTCAACGCAGTTGAAGTCTGTCTATAAGGCTCCAGCTTGAGATAAACCATGTCATTCACTCTAAATTTCCTGTCAGTCCTCTTCATATCAACAAAGTATTTCATTCTCTCTTGGGATTTATGTAATGATTCTTTGAGAAAACTGAGCATGATATCTCTTTCCTTGATATAATGTTCTACATCTGCCATTGAAGTAGTAACTGAAATAGAAAAAGCTAATTAAGGATGAGAATACCCATAAAGAGCCTTGAATAGAGTCATGTGTAAGCTGGTGTGGTAGTTGGAGTTGTACCACCATTCTGCCATTGGTAACCATTTGTGCCAATCCTTGGGTTGATGGACAGTCATACATCTCAAATAGTTATCAAGGCATGCATTCACCCTTTCTGTTTGGCCATCTAAGGTGGAGACTAGTACCAATGGCTTTGAAAAAATCTTGCTAGAAGTTGCTGATGAAAATCTTATCCCTGTCTGAAGTGATAGAAGCTGGTAGTCCATGGAGGTTGAAGATATTGCTCAAGAAACTCTGAGCTACAATTGCAGATGAGAAGGGGTGACTAAGTGCTATAAAATAACTGTATGTAGTAAGTCTATCAACCACTACCAATATAACATCTTTTCTATCAGATTTGGGTAATCCTTCAATGAAGTCTAGTGTACTATGCTTCCATGCATGCTCTGGGATGGGAATAGGTTGGAGAAGAACTGCAAGGTGAGAAAGTTCCCCTTTGTTTTTTTGGCACACATCACAGGAGACCACAAATTCTAGCACATCTTTCCTCATTCCTGGCCAGTAGAAATAAGCTTTAGCTTTTTGGTAGCTACCATGTACACTAGAATGTCCATCCATTGTTGAAGAATGTAAAAAGGATAAGATTGATTGCTTGATATTACCACAGGTACCTACATATATTATAGTCTTGTATCTTAGTACCCCATTGTAGTAACTGTAATGCTCCACAACAAGTGGAGAGACCAAAAGTTTTGTAATAATAGACTTAGCTACTTCATCTTGTTCATAACTTCTGGATAGGTCTATTGCCCACTCTGGTTTAGAGGTGGTGATGGTATGACATGTGGAGACTTGATAGACACATTTTTGTGTCTGATTTTTCTCAATTCTATATATTGTTAATGCTCATTTTTGTACTTATTATGGTGTTTTATGTGTGTGTAGGTGTTTTTAAGAAATAAACTTTTGTGGAAAAATTAGCATAAAATTACTAAAGGCACCCAGAATTTGGATAAGGGCACCCCAGTTGATAAAGGTACCCCCACTCTAGTTACAGGCATCCTCTTCTTCTTCATTTTCAAACAGTGTTCTGGCGGGAAACTATTTTATTTCTGTGTGAATTATGAGCGAGTAGTTTTTAGGATTCTTAATGGTTTTGGAACAAAATTATTACCTTCCCTTATTAGAAGGAGTTTCTATATTATGAAACACGTAAAAATCAAAGAGAATCTTTGGAATATATTTGCTTTTGCTACAACAGATGGTTAGGTGCGAAAATGGAAATAATTTTTCTCGGCAATTTGATTTGAAGAAAATATTGTTTGAGATTTTTTCTTGGGTTCGACAACATCAAAGATTTTATCTCCAAGCTTCGATAAGGAAACAACGTGAGAAGAATTGAGATAATATTTTTCGAGAGGGAAAGATGATTCTGGCCGGAGTATTCCTCATTGAAGATAGGTTATTCTCGAAGATTTTG
>JAJJMC010030977.1:6121369-6133225 GCA_023531435.1 Papaver californicum | reverse complement strand
TCAAAATCCAGAAAATTCTCGTGATGAAGAAGATGAAGAAAACGTTGCGATAAGGTTGAAGTTTCTGTGGCCAAAATATTGAAGATTTTGTTGCTAAAGCTTTTAACTTTGCAATATTTATCTTCATTTGCAACGTTTATCTTCAGTGAAACACTTTTCCCTCTGTGACAGTGAATCTGTAACGCTTATAAACGGTGCAAACTCGTTGTTTTCATTATTTTCACTCTTTTTCATTATTTGTAAACACTTTGAGCTATATAACAATCTTTTGAGGGTGTTTTCAACATGAGGAGCTAAACCCCTTTGCTAAGGCTATGGAGGAAGCCATTGTTCCAAGAAAAGTGGTATATTTCTATTTTAATTGATTTTTGTAATTTCTTTTATGATTATTTGCTTTGATTAAAAAATTGATTTAAGGATTTTTATAAAGCGGTTGTGATTTCTTTTATGATTATTTGCTTAGCCTAGGGTTTTTGATGTTCTATGCTTTCGATTTACAATTGTTATTTTGAGAATCTACTTTTGCAACATATTAGAATCATTTTAAATGTAAAGAATTGCATGGATAATGATTAGTTTGAATCACTTTAATTGGTTAATGGTGAAATCCATAACCTCAGTATTTGTGAATATTATTTTCATATTTTGTGTATATTTTTAGTTCAAAATTAGTTTATTAAATTTAAAATCAATTTTCACAAGTTCGAGAGTTTGAAACCCTTTTCTTACCACTATAAAAAATATATATCAAGACTAGCGTCCTTGATAATGCATCAACAACTTTATTCTTTAACCCTTTCTTGTACTTTATCTCATAATTAAACCCTAGAAGCTTCATTAGCCACCTTTGTTGCAGGGCAGTTGTCATCCTTTGCTCCATGAAGTACTTGATGCTTTGTGGATATGTATGTATAATGAAATGATTGCTCATCAAGTAATTCCTCCATTTAGTAACTGCCATAACAATTAGTAATTTATTCTCATAAATGGACAAGTTTAGTAATCTAGGACCCAATGGTTTGGTGAAGTAAGCAATTGGTTTACCCTCTTGCATTAGGATAACACCAACTCCCTTAGACATGCATATGTCTCTAGTATGAAGGGCTTATAAAAGTCAGGAAGGACTAGTACAAGTATACTAGTCATTGCTTGCTTTAGACCTGCAAAATCCTTATCATCTTGACTTGACCATACAAAAATATTCTTCTTCAAGAGATCAATGACTGGTTTACAAATCACCCCATATCCTTTCACAAACTTCCTGTAGTAGCCAGTTAATCCTAAGAATCCTCTTAATTCCTTTAGAGATTAAGGAGTAGGCCACGATACCATGCTAGATATTTTAGAAGAATCAGATGCTAATCCTTGATGATTGATTAGGTGACCAAGGTATAATAGCTCCTCCTGAGCAAAACAACATTTGGATTTCTTTTCCAATAACTTAAGTTGCCTCAAGAGATCCAGAACTTGTTTCAGATATTGAACATGTTCTAAATTGGACTGGCTGTATACAATTATATCATCAAAGAATACTAACACAAATTTTATGAGAAAAGGCTTGAATACTTTATTCATGAGGGCTTGAAAAGTTACAGGGGCATTGGTTAAACCAAATGGCATTACCTTGAATTCATAGTGTCCTTCATGGGTCCTAAAAGCTGTTTTGTGTACATCTGGCTCATGCCAACTGATTTGGTGGTAACCAGACCTCAGGTCAAGCTTAGTGAACACCCTTGCTCCATGTAGTTGATCTAGAAGCTCATAAATGACAGGGATGGGAAATTTATCCTTGATAGTAATATCATTCAGTTGTCTATAATCAACACAGAATCTCCATGTGTTGTCTTTCTTCTTGATAAAGAGAATTGGTGAAGCAAATGGGTTATGGCTGGTTTGCATGATTCCAGATTTTGACATTTCTTGTACTAGTGTCTCAACCACATATTTTTTCATATAAGGACACCTATAAAGTTATTGGTTTGTGGGTATTGGATTTGGTTTCAATAGAATGGTATGGTCAAGGATTCTTTTGCGTGGCAAGGACTTGGGGTTCCTTGAAGACATTAGTATATTCAAGGAGAAGAGTTTGAATTGGTGGGGGTATTTAATGAGAAACGGGTGTACCACTGACTGATAAAAAAATATCCCACCAATCCATGAGTTTTCTTTTTAAAGAACTTCTTAACTTCACTTGTACTAATCATTTTCAGTGATGGTACTTCTCTAGCTCCAGTAAGAGTAATTTTCTTCCCTTGGTGAACAAAACCGATGCACAGTTTCTCAAAATTGAATAAAACATCCCCAAGAGTTCTTAGCCAATTAGCCCCTAAAACCATATCACAACCCCCAAGTGGTAGTAACCTTAAGTTACCAGTAAACTTGCTACCTTGCATTGACCATTGTAATTGCTTGCACAAACCAGAACTACTTCTTTTATCTCCATTGGCCACTGTGACTAGCAAATGAGCAGTGGGTTCAACAACATACCCCAATTACTGAGCCAAGTTAGAATCTTTGAAACTATGTGTGATGCCAGTATCTATCAATATAGATAGGAACTTCTTTTAAATAACCAGGAAATCTTATGGTTTCATTATTAGTGCTACCAGTGAGAGCATGAAGAAAAATCTCCATATCTGACTTAACTGGAGAAGCCTCATCCTCTTCTTCTATATTATGGTCTCCTCCAGGATTATCTTCCTCCTCTAGTTCATCAACCTGTAACATATAAAGATGTTGTTGTTTGCATCTATAACCAGGCTTACACTGTTCATCACAATTATAGCATAGTCCCTTTTCCCTTTTCTTTTTCATTTGTTCATGTTTTAGCCTTTTGATATGAGGGTAACTGTTGGGTCTTGAACTAAATTTTCTGACTTGAAAAGTAGTTATGTTGAAAGTAGGCTTTGCTGGTGAGTAAGATGAGGTGTTTTTTGATGTGTTGGTTGATGAAGGTGGGTAGTGAGTGGTGGTAGGTTTTGGTTTAAGGGTAGATCTGAACTTCCTTTGTTGGCCATCAACTGTCAACTCTTGTAACTTGGCTAGATGGAAAGATTCTGCAAGAGTGGATGGTTTGAACATCCGTATGATGTTTCTGAGTTCATCTTTGAGACCAGTGATGAAACTTAATACAAAATAAGTCTCAGTAAGATGGGTTTTTTTGCCAAGTATGATGGCATTGAGGGTTTCAAATCTCTTGAAATAATCTTCTACAATGGATATTTGTACCAACTTATTAAACATCCCCACATAGTTATCATTTGCTAGATCTTCAAAATGAGTACAAACTGCAAGAGAAAATGAGACCAAGTGATGAACTCTTTACCAGTTTGATAATCCAAGAACCAAGCATCTGCTTTTCCCTTCAGGTAGAGAGATGTTGTACCCACTTTCTCAGCTTCATCTATGTTTTTCATGGTGAAAAACCTCTCACACTTCTGGATCCAGGATCTGGGGTTTTCTCCATCAAACTTTGGAAAATCTAGCTTAGGAGGTCCGTAAGTTGAAAATGTTGGGTTATTAGAGAAATGAAAGCTTGTTTCTCCTTCTAATGGTGGTGTTGAGAAACCAGGACCATCTGTTGCATCATTGTTTATGTGTTTTCCTGCCATGAAAGATAATGGCCTTGTATTTTGAACAATGAGTTCTCTCAAAGAGTCCTGTGTGACTGAGTTTTGCTTTTGGATAATGGTGTTTTGAATCACAAGGCTGCATATGGATTCAATAGTTTATCTTTCTTTATTAAAACAGCCGCTCTAGCATTAGCTTCTCGTGAAAAGAAATATGTCAATTCTTCCATAATTTTCTCCAAGTTCTTCACGTGACTGTCTACATCTTTGACTGAAGGACCTATCATGGTGGGATCGTAACCTGCTCCTGGTACCAATTGTTATGATAAAAACAATTGATAAGAGAAACCCTGAGTAACTCTGCTTCTTTGCTAAAGAAGACAACCTTTCCTTATCTTTTTCATTCATAAGCAACCAACGATAGTAAAAACTAACTTATATAGTAGTAACTGACCAACCTTACCTCGAGATGCTGCTAAACAATCACAGCCGCTCCATACTAACTGCTATTAATTTTAACTTATCAGTTAACAAACTCCTTAATTAAATTAACTAACTTCTACTAACAACACCCATTTTATTTACTCAAGCTAACTAAAACTACTAAGGGGCCACCAAGGATATGATAAAATCTACGCTTCACGATTCACTATACGATTCGATCCTTAAAATTAAAAAAGAAATGATTTGTTTTACGATTTACGATTTCACGACCTTGCTGCCAAAGTTTTCTTTTAGCTTGTGAACACATTTAAATAAAATCATTTTGGAGTTAAGCACCTTAATATTTTGTTGAGTATTCTCAAAGTAGTCTGTAGTACAAATTTAATGTTTTTTTTTGTAGTTCACCTTTCCGGATTACAACACCAACTTAAAAAGCATTTGACCTACCATCCACCACATCCCAAGAATTCTTAATTGCCTCAAAACAAGATTGGTCTTCCAGAAAAAAATCCAAACAGTTTGAGTTTTAGGTCCACCATTTCATATTGGGTGAAGATTTAGAAGAAACATGATAGGATCTAAACCAGAAGCAGGAAGATGATACAGACTAGCAGAAGGGAAAAGATAACCTCACCCAACACTGGCCACGGCCGTATCATGTCTACCTTCGACATAAATAGTTTCTTACCACTTACCTGACCATGTGAATTGGCAACCAACAAATCCCATATACAAAAGGCCCGCGTCTTCGATCAAAGAAGAGAATGGGATGATGGTTGATGGTTTGTGATTGCAGGGTTTGGGAGAAGATGACAGATTTCGATACAAGGGAATGATTAACGATGAAAAAAATATTTTAAAGAAAGATTCATTTTTTGTTGGTTTAATCATGGTATTATAATATTAACCTTTACTTAAAATTCTAAATATTCTAAATATAAGATACGGTTAGTAATAAGTCAAATATAAAAAAGGTTACATTGTCAAATAGACATGCGAAGGTTCAAATGTCGAATCCCGTTGAACTCAATTTTGACGGACATTTTTGTTTACTTTGTAAATTTTCTTTTCTGTCGACTTTCACTCTCTCTCTCAAACAAAATTAAGATCCAAAGAACACTTTCGTGAATCGAATGAACAACAAAATTAAGTTCCACAAAACCCATTTATTTTCCCCAATCTACTTTCGTGAATCGAAAGAACAACAACCCATTCAATATCTAATTCGGTAACCTATTCTCTGAATTGGATCAAGGCTATTCTCTGTTTGATTATATCAAAATCAAACTGACGGAGAATGGATCAAGGTTAAAAGGTAAGTTTGATTTCTTTAATTGTAGGTTTAAAATTCAAATTTGGATTAGGGCAAAAACTAGGGCAAGTTTGTATTCCTTTCAAATTGGTTTACATATTCTGAATTAGGGCAAATTTTTGTTAAGATAGGTTTACATGGAATGTTTAAATTTGATCTCCATTAGGGAATCCGAAGATATCCCTACGGCATTTCCATCTGCACCACAAACTTTAACACATTCATTGCTTTCAATTACTTCCACGACTACTTCAGATGTTCTACATTGAGTATTCTGTCTCTCCATCCTTGGCTATGTAGTTCTCTATCAAGCGACGCTTTCATTTTAAACTAAATTTTATGTTTTCAAATCAGTAAATCCTATCATTTTGAATGATAATTTGTATGTTTCTATAAGTTGGGTTTCCAATTAAGTATGATTTGTGTTTTCAATGCAGAACTATATAGCGGAGGATAAGCTCCCTGATCACTGTTGGAGTCCTAGATTAATCGAGCTAGCGTGACTTGGAGAATTGAGTGCAATAGAAAATGCTGAAGAGAGGCAATGTCATAGTCAACAAACAGATGCTTAGCTACAGCTGTGCCGAATTTTGGCTAAAGCAAAGCATAATTCAATGACTGAAAATGAAAGGAAAGCACATCTAGAAAGACGTAGGAATGCTTATCTAATTTTGGCTAAAGCAAAGCATAATTCAATGACTGAAAATGAAAGGAAAGCACATCTAGAAAGACGTAGGAATTCTTATCTAATTTTGTCTAAAGCAAAGCATAATTCAATGACTGCAAATGAAAGGGAAGCACATCTAGAAAGACGTAGGAATGCTTATCATATGCAGAGAACAGGAGCTGCTGAAAACAGAAATCAGGGAACATGAACAAGTTGTAGTAAGACAACAACTTGAATCTTATTTATGACTTTGCTTTTATAGTTTGATTTACATTTTAGAATCTTATCAAACTGATTATCCCAAGTTGATATGTTTGTGTGTAGGCAGCTGATTAGCCACATTATATCTTCAGTTAGTGGTCATTTTATAAGGATATTTGTAAGATTAAACAACTCATAAGATTTATTTTTCTTATGCAGCAAACGAACAATATGCTGTCGGAACTGATGTGGGTGAACCGGGTCAGAGTGGCACAGAAAACATTAACTCTCAAGGTAATACAGTATTCATCCCCCGCCGAAGCCCGAGAATTATTAAGCAATGTCAGTGTCGAGAATTAGTGAATATTGAGAAAGAAAGAGGCAAAAAACGCTGCCATGAATCAGTGGATTCAGATTGCGAAAGTAACAAGAAGAAACAACGATAGAGATGTCCCGTGCTACACATAAGGCAAGCCAAAGTTATCAAATGCAAAGAACAAGTGTTGATGCAACTAACAATGAACGCAGAGCAGGAACAAGTAGTGGTAAGTGTTCATATTTCTTTTACAGATGTCGATATATTTCGAAAGTTTTTTTCTTTGATCTATTTCTATGTCCTGAAACTTAGTACATAACTTGGGTTCTTAAAGTTAAAAGGAGAAAAACTCAACTACAGGTAGTAGTTGTATACATACCACAACATTAAATTTATGAGTTATATTTTAGAGATCAGTAACGTGATAGGCTCATGGAGAATTATATTTTAGAGCCTGACCATCAAAATATCAACGGTGAAGTTAAGTTTCTCCGAAATGCCCATACCGGTGGCCAGCCAACCACTGGAGGAGCTCTATATTAATAAACACCATATCTTAATGAATCATTAGACTTTATCCGTTAATTTTGATTATTACTTAACCATTTAAGGGACTGTGCACGAAGAGGATGTGCTTGCTAAAGTTTTCGGTTAATTTCTCCTCGGGCCTTGAAACCGATATAAGGTTGCTCTTGAAATTCTCACCAACCCATCTCAGGAGGATGTGCTTGCTAAAGTACGTTATAGTGCACATTTTTTGTTCTGTGAAATAAGTATTAATTATAGAGAAGGAATACAAGACTTAATGAATCTAAGAATGGTTCCAAGTTGCTATGGTTTTGAATATTATCATACACCCTGGCTGTTTTTGTTGATTTCACAGGTGAAGACATGATAAGAAGCCTTAAACTGAGTACACACAGAATAGATATGGTGTATTTGTGTCTCAATTAGCCATTCACTTACTACAAACCACAATTCCTAAGAACTGAGAGAGCATAATACCCTATAATCCCAACTACAAATCCACCTGTTTGAGTACCGGTAATGCATCAACAGTTGACAAGAACCACCGTTAAAGAATGAACTATAACTGACTACTTCTCATCTTTCCAACAAAGAGTAAATGAAATAAACTAATCAGCTAGGCAGATAACAGACTATCATTTCTTGGTTTGTATATTTATGTGCATTTCTTAGTTTTATTATTTGATTGACCATTTCTTTTGGTGTCTGCCATCAAACAACAGGAAATAAACAAATTTCTACGACAACTCAATCTTTCGAACTTCGTCGTAGCCCAAGGTTCCTGAGTTTGGAGAAACATCTTACTAAGAAAAGTGCGAAAGGAAAATCAGTGACTAAAATTGAAAATGTACAAATCTTTGAAGAACGCCATATCGCTTACAACAGAAGTATAAGAAGGATTCAAAATGCAGTTGGGAATGACCAGGAAGCGGTACCGTACAAGTAGTGGTAAGAAAGACATATATATCTTAGAATCAAGTAATTTGTTCATAACGACAGATTGGTTTCATATTCATGTTTTCTAATTGCTTTAATTTTAGTAGTCATAATCATGTTCACTGTTGATATTGTTTTACTTACCGTTTTAAACTATATTAACATAGAAGTGTAATGATATTATGCTTTGTTACAGATAGTAGTACTTGGCCTCTCATGGTTTTTGTCTGATTTTGTGCATGCAAATACCCAAGGAACTGTAGGTATGATGTGTTGGTAACAACTATGTTTCATCCTCATTAGAGTAGGCTTTAGGAGTTTGGTACGTAATGGCAAATTTAGTCCAGCTCAGTTGCAAATAGAAAATACAGGTAAGAGAGCACACCACCTCTTTGCCCGTTTATAAATTAACTCAGTTAAAAGGAAAACCCATCGCCATCATCATCAGTCAACTGTTCGTCCTTCCAATGTCCTATTCTTGCATTTCAGTCAAGTTACATTTTAAGAAGTTTATGCATAGTTATAGTTTGGAGTTTTATGCAAAAATATGCATCAAAATTTCTTTTTTAATGCATCAAAATTTTGACAAAATTTCTTTTTTAATGCATCAAAATTTTGACCGTAACGAGAACTAATGGAAAATATACTTGATAGTGCTAATGTGGATGTGAATTTAAGAGCTGATGCATATGTAAGTTTAGCAATTTATGTCAACAATAATTTAAGAATGAATGGCAGATGCAATTCTTAAATTCATTCTTTACCACTTAATTTACGATAAGATATTTTGTGAAAATTCAAATTGCTTTTACATTCTTATTATACTGCGTAACTACAATTTATGGCCTCCTAATTAGCAAATCACATCAGCTCCAATTGAGTTGATTTTTTGTTTTCAATGCAGAACTATTAATAAAGGGAAAAGCTTCCTGATCTTTGCCAAAGTAGTAGACTAATCAAGCTAGCTCGACTTCAAGAAATAAGAGCTACAAAAAAAGCTGAAGAGCAGCAATGTCATAATCAACTTGATGAAAAACTAACCGCTGCTACAGCTGCGTTGAATAATTCAATGCACTGCGAAAGCGAAGCACATTTAGAAAGATATTGGAATGTTTATAGTATTTGGAAGGGCCTATACTGTAGAATGATGTTGAAGTTCTAATTTTTTAAACGGTCTTTATGCGTGTGATTCTCATTTCGAGAACAATTACCACTTCTCATATGTGCTAAAAGTATGATCTGGAAGATCCCGTTTAGACATTTTTATCATCTGTACTAAAAGCTTTTAAGACATAATAATTAAATCTTAACCTTTGCATATATATATATATATCTGGGAAGAGTTATAAAGTCCTTGGAGCACTGGAGCCATCGTCAAATAATTGTATGATATACACATTTTTGTGTAAATCAATTTATCTTGATTGACAAATTATTGAACGGAATGGCAGGCACATCACGCGTGCTTTTAGACTAATGGGTAGTAAATGTTAGCATAATTATTGTGCCTAATATTTGGCGTCATTTGTAGGAAAATTTAATATAATTATATAAGGAAAAAATAATGATGAAAAGTAAAATATGAACAATTGATTCGCAATTAGGAAATCAATTGTTTAAAAATTGAAGCTCTTTTGACAAAATTATTTATTGAGAAATGGCAATTGAATAAATACTCTCTTTTTTGGTGGGAACTACAAAGCTTTTGACCGCTCGGCCACTCTCCTTAAATTGAACTCTCCTCAAGTAGGAATTGAACCCACGACCAATCAGTTAACAACCGACCGCTCTATCACTGAGCTACTGAGGAACAACGGATGACAGCTCTTATGATTCTCTTTCTTTTAAGTCATTCTTTTCAACACGCTCTGTAGGATTTGAACCCACGACATCGGGTTTTGGAGACCCACGTTCTACCGAACTGAACTAAGAGCGTTTTATTAGAGAAGAAAGCTGACCTTAGATATATCAAAAAGATGTACAATCAAACCTACTTCTCGATTCAATAGAAGCCCAAATAAGTGAATATGACTCTTATCTATCAATAAATATATCCCTTACCTTTTAAAAGTCCATTTTCAATTTTCATCAATACCATATTTTTTCTCTTATATATCTTATCAAATCTATTTTTTTTTGTTATCCACGGAAATAAAATTGAAAACACAAAAGAGAGAGAGAAAGTGATCGAGCGCTAGGTAAAAAAAATTTCATTCAAATTTTTATTCGATTTCATACAGATAATGATTTTTTAAAAGCTTCTTATTGTTTGTTTCATCTTCTTCTTCATCTCCTGTGTTTTAAATTTTAATTTTATGATCAAAATAAGATTCATGAAGTTTCAATTTGTCTAGATCTGATTGAATTTGTAAGTTTAATCCGTGATTGAAGCTTCGTATATATTTATTTAAGATTTGCATGTTCGATTCATATAGATTTATCTTCAGACTGATTCATTTTGTTTTTTGTTCATCTTTTTTGTTGCAGAGATCCTGTTTTTTTTGGGAAATCTGAACTTCTCTTTCTACTAGATTTATTGGTTCATTTGAACTCGAGGTCGGGAATAATATCTTTAACAAGTACGTTTTCAGTTTTGTTTTAGGTTTTCATTTGATTTTTTCATTTTTTGATTTGTGTTTTTTTTTTCTGGATATGCCAGGTCATACATCAAACTTAGGTTACCTTGATTTAACTTATTTTATGTACTAGTTTTACGAAATCAGTTTTACATGAGTTATGATTTTTGATGAATATAAACATATTTGGGAGAATGCAGTGTTTGATGAATCAGTTTATACATGAATTATGTTGTTTTTGATGAATGTATACATTTGTGTAGAAAGCAGAGTATTGATTATGCAATCATTTTGTTTTTTCAGATTCCACCATGATTATATCTCTTACGAGGGGGCGTAGCCCCCTCGTGAATTGTGTCACTAGTGAATTTGTTGCTTAGTTTAGTTTAGTTTAGTTTAGTTGTGTTTCTTTTTTTTGTTGTGAACTTGTGCTTTGTGGAGACTATAATCTGGACAAAACATGGTTCTGGATTCTAGTTATTGGTGTCCACTTTGGTTGTTGACACCATAATCTGAACTAACATGTTCCTGGATTCCATTTTTATGGTGTCAACTTTGGTTGTTGACACTACAATCTGAACCAACATCTTCCTGGATTCCATTTTTATGGTATCAACTTTGGTTGTTGACACCATAATCTAAACTAACTTGTTCCTGGATTCCATTTTTATGGTGTCAACTTTGGTTGTTGGCACCATAATTGATAGGTGCATTATTTGCATTAGTTTGATACTTTAATTTATTGTTATATCGTTAGTTTTCATATCATTATTCTTTGATTTTATTTTTTTATTAGTTTCTTAGGAGGTTTGAAGTATATTCAACCAAAGAAGAAGAAAAGAGTTCATTACAACATGAAATGAACAAGGAAGTCAAGTTCTACAAGTGAAGAAGGTCCGAATATCAAGTTCAACTCGTTTAAATCAAGAATTTTTATCATCATCCTGAAGAGAATTGAAAGACGAAGCCATCGCAAAAAGAATGAGGTCAATCGTACATCGTATGAGGAAGTTATGACCGAAACAATGGAGGAAAGAAAAGTGAAATCCAGGTCCACTTACGGCTAGGAATCGCCTTGCTCGACCCATCCGTAAGTGACCCTGAAACAAGTACTACGGATAGGTCGTGGGAACAATTCCTAGCCGTAGACGAACTATTTGGCACGTTTATGGACTTCTAAAACAAGTAAAAACACGGTCCCGGGAGGATTCCAAACCTTAAAGAACAAGGAAACTTAGTTCTAATGGGATTCTAAACCCTAGTATACTTGAGGGCAAAGCATTGAAGGCTATAAAAGTAGACATCTA
>JAJJMC010030977.1:6093237-6121359 GCA_023531435.1 Papaver californicum | reverse complement strand
TTGAAGACCGAAGACTGAAGACGTTTCTATTGGATGTGGTGAGAGTGGTGTTGATTGTGAATCGGGTGAGAAGGTAAGTAAGTGTTCCCATCCTTACATAGTGGTTGATTTCTTTTCTTAGAAATCATCAGAGAAAAAAAATGGTTCTTTTTCGTCCAACGTTTTATGAGATAACATATTCATATAATTCGGAAGGTTCCTTTTCCTTCCCACCATTCAACGTGCGTAGAATTTCTATCTTCATTCCTGCCTGCACACATGAGAACCATAAAGTGCGTCTTTTGAGTGTCAATTTCATAAAACCCTATTGGTGAGGCAGAAACATTAGATCCCTATTGAGGTTGGATTCTTTCATATGGTGGTTTTCACCTAACTCAAGAGTTAAGAATGAGAATGATGTTCTTTATACTTCTAACTTCTTATTGTTAGTATGCAGAAACTTTATATCTTCATAGCTCTTTGGATGCATGTGCTCTGGAATTTTTAAAAGTTGGAATTTAGGTTTTATGGGTATACTCTTGTAAACCCTCACGGGACTATAACTCGTCCACTAGGGACACCTAGGGTTTAAAAGCTTGTTACACATGCTAAGTGTAACCGTATCCTCAACGAAAAGGAGTTGTTGTATTTATTTTTAGTTACGTAGTTTGCTCGAGGACTAGCAATAGGCTAGTGTGGGGGGATTTTATAGGTGCACTAATTGCATTAGTTTGATACTCTAATTCATTTTTTTATCGTTAGTTTTCATATCATTATGATTTGATTTTGTTTTTTATGAGTTTCTTAGGAGTTTCTTAGGAGTTTTGAAGTATATTCAACCAAAGAAGAAGAAAGGAGTCATTACAACATGAAATGAACAATGAAGTCAAGTTCTATAAGTGAAGAAGGGCCGAAGACCAAGTTCAACTCATTCAAATCCAGAATTTCTTATCATCATCTTGAAGATGATTTAAATAAGAAGCTAACACAAAAAGAATAAGGCCAATCAGACATCGTATGAGGAAGTTATGACCGAAACGGTGGAGGAAAGGAAAGTGAAATCCAGGTCCACTTACGGCCAGGAATTACCTTGCTCGACCATGCCGTAAGTGACATTGAAAATCACCCAAAAATTGCTATTTAGCTACGACTAGGTCGTGGGAACAATTCCTAGCCGTAGATGGACTACTTGGCACGTTTATGGACTTCTAAAACAAGTAAACACAAGTCCTGGGAGGATTCCAAACCTTAGAGAGCAAAGAAACTTAGTTCTAATGGAATTCTAAATCCTAGAAAGAGAGTATACTTGAGGGCAAAACATTGAAGGCTATAAAAGTAGACATCTAAGGATTAAATAAGATATCTCCTAAGTAATCTCTTATCTTCTACCTCTCATATCAAATCTTCTACATCAAAAACCTAGGATTTTCCCCTTAATGGGGAAACCATTCTTCTTCTTTGTATATTTTTCATGGGATTTAGTAAATCCATGAGTAGGTAACTTTGTTTTATTGGTTGGGGATGTAGTTGGAAGTCCTAAACATATGAATCAATATGGATGATTATTATCAATATTCAAGATCTCTTTTTATCGTTCATGTTTTACGGTGTATAACAATTGTGTGATTGTGTTCATGGAGTATGATGGTATCTTGTTTGTTTAAGATGCAGATTTAATAGACTTGACAACACATCTATAGCTAGTTAGGGTTCTTAGGTAATTTTATTAGGAACCTTAGCAACAAGTAGCAATTTTTGATCACTACCGGTGCAAATCGTGAATGAAGTCACTAGTAAAGCTTGGCCTAGGTTGAATGTGCCACGATAAGTATGATGTATTGCTATGAATAATTCGTCTCACGGATATTAATTTTTTCCTCAAGTTAAATCTCTTAACGATAAGCATTAGGTTATATGGTGGAAAAGAATTCAGATATTAGTGATTGCAGTATGTGTTGACATATGGAGGCGTAACGAAGTATTACACCGATTGGGGATACTTTAAGGTTATTGGTACGAAAAGAGAATGGATGGTGGTCCATTGTACGCCTTTCTGAGTAGTGCTTTGTTTTCTTACATATGAATTTTAGTACGCTTGAGTGCAAACTCGTGTACAACAATTGGATTCAAAACAGGGTAATTCCTCCCATAGCCAAAGAATTTTGTAGCCAACTAAATAGCATGTTTAGTGTTTATCCTCAATCCTTCACAAGTATCTAGTATTTGGAGTAAAGGTTTTGTGGGTATATATCTTGCAAACCCTCACGAGACAAAACTCGTCCACTAAGGACACCTAGGGGTTTAAAGGCTTGTTGCACATGCTAAGTGCAACCGCAATGCCTGCGACAGTGAGTTAGGATTATCTTTATTTTCTAGATTAGATTTGCTCGAGGACTAGCGAATAATAAGTCTGGGTGTATTTGATAGACACGTTTTTGTGTCTTAAATAGTCTCATATTTATAATGATTTTCTCAATTTTTGTACTACTACCGGTCTTTTGTAGGTATTTTTTGTGAACTAGCAATTGTAAAAAAGTTGGTGAGAAAAAATGTTAAAGGCGCCCACAACTTGGATCAGGGCACCCACCTTATTTGAATTTGAAAACAGAAAGTGGCGGGAAAAGTTGTTCTCTAAATTACCGAGTTTGTGAAGATTTGGGACTGAGATGTTTTAGGAAAACTATAAAGAGTTTAAGGCTTCATTATCTTTTTGCCTTTATTAACAAGATTCTTACACGTCTCAAATCAAATTAGGAAACTAATATTCTCGAGAGAAAAAAAATCAAGGAGGAGGAAAGAAATCTCGTGATATTCTATTTCACATGATTCTTTTTCCATAATCGTGTTAAGAACAACAAGGCAACATCGTGAGAAGGAAGAAATTAACGCTGAGAATCGAATTTGGATCGAACTGGCAGCAAAAAGAGAAAGAAAATATCACCGAAGTGATAAAAAAGATCATAGCTTGATCTGCCAAGATATTCTTGCATTAAAAGGAATATTTGAAGCAAGATTTGAAGTTTTAGTATAAATAGGTGTCAATAGGGAGCTAGAAGGGGGAGAGCATCATAGGAACAAGAGAAAAAAGAATCCAGATCGAGTTTCTCACTTTTAGAGAGAATAAGAAGAAAAAGAAGATACAACACAGTGAAACTGTCGTTCACTGTGTTGCCTTTTCCTTTAAATCCAACACTTTCAGCGACTGTTTCTTTAAGACTGTCTGCAATATTTTCTGAAGCCTAATACACCTATAAGCTGTCGTTCTTTAACTACACCAATGAGCATCTTTTCTGTACTGCGCTCAGGGTCAGTTCTTCTTTCACTGCATTTGAACTGTGTCGTCTAATCAACAAAGAAAATTGTAATCTCTTTTCACTTTAATAAATCAATATGTTTAAACAATTTTCTTTTGTTCTTTTTGCTATGAGTGGCTAAATATCTTCTCTAGGGTGTAGAAGGAAGTTGTTTTTGATGGATATTTATTAGTTTTTAATTTCTTTGATATATCACCCTATTATTGTGCTTTTCAACGATTAATAATTTTCTCTTTTATAAAAGCTTCAAAATAATTGTTCGGAATAGTCTCTAGGCTATTGATATTTTATCAGCGAAGGAGAATTAGATTTTTGGCATAGCAACAAAAGTTGTATTATTAAGTTTTAAAATGATAAATCTTCCAAAACATGAGATTAAGTTCGAAAATTGTTTTGAGTATTTGAGAGTAATAGTTAAAGTAGTGATTAATTAAATTTACAACCATCAAAAATAGTGAAATCCGAAACCCTAGAATTTTCTCATAATTGTAAATCAACCAATTTGTTTAGTTATTTTCATTGAATTTAATTCGTCAAATCAACAACAAAAATTATTATTTTAGCACATAATTATGGTATTAATTGAAAATATTATAATCAATCTCCATGGACAAACCCATATTTGCCGCTTCTACTTTATAGTTGTCGTGCGATTGCGGCTTTAGGTTGTAAAAATTTCTATCAAATTTTTGGCGCCGCTGCAGGGGATTGAGAAATAATATTCTTAGTTAATTTTTAATTTTGCGTTAATCAGATTAGTAGTTTATAATTTTATTTTATTTTATTTTATTTTATTTTATTTTTATTATTTTCTTTTCTAGATTTTATTTGGGTATTTCTTTTCTTTGTTGTGCAGGTAATATTTTTTACAAAACTTTGTGCAAAATTGCCTACAATAAAGGTTAGTATGTTCCAAAATTTTATTTCATTAATTTCTATTTTTAGATTTAGAAACAATTTTAATTTTTTAGATTTTATTCCCTTTATTAGTGTGTTTGTGCATATTCCATTTTCAATTTAAAAAATAAAAACTAGCACACATCATTCTGCATCTTCCAGCACCGATTTTAAGAAAACTTGTGGGATAGTACGGTGAACCCTCTGGGAGTTATCATCCGAAACACCACAAACCCCAGCCTTGTACCTTTGACCAGTCTTTGACTGTAGGTATATTTTGCTGCGGTAACCCAAGCTTACCTAAAATAGTGAACCCCGACATTTTCCATGTGCAGAATTCCTGCTAAACACTAGTATTTTTGCTTGTGTATGCGTCGTTGGATCCGTGTAGGAGATAGACTTGAAGAAAACAACCTTTTTTGCTTAAGTCCGACCCGTTAAACGGATTTAGGTGGTACATCCGTTTTTGCTGAAATTGGTGGTAATAATGAGAATGAGATCCATGTGAACAAAACACTAAGAGACCGTATGAACCCGTCTAGAATAGTACGTGAATTTAGGGTAGTTTTACCCGCTTCTAATGAGAAATTTAACATCAAACCTGCGACAATTAACATGCTTCGTACATTTAGGGGGTTAGACAACGAGAATCCCTATACCCATATTAGAGATTTTGAAATGATTTGTGGGACCATGAGCTATCCAAATGTCTCGATAGATGTACTTAAGTTGCGTTTGTTTCCTTTTTCCCTTGATAAAAAGGCTAAAAAGTGGTATCATTTTATTATCGCTAAAACAATCACCACTTGGGATGGCCTTGTGGAGTCCTTTATTAAGAAATTCTACCCACACCATAAAACTGCTGTTGTTCGTCAGTCTATTCAAACCTTTAAACAAAAAATAGGTGAAATCCTACATGATTATATAGAAATATTTAATGAGTTGTTATGCCAGTGTCCGCATCACGGGTTTGAAAAAGCCCATATGACCCAAATCTTGTATGAGGGCCTAGATAGTGAAACCCTTATGTAGGTAGAAACAATGAGTGGTGAAGAGTTTACTCATAAGGATCCAGACATTTGTTTTGACTCGTTTATCGAGTTATCCGAGAAAACGAGGTAATGTACTTCAATGAGAGAAACAGATGTAACGAGGAACCCAATCCATAGGATTAATCGAGTTGATAATGATTCAGATATTCTTAGTCGTCTAGAGGACTTAGAGATTAGGAGCCAAGAAGGGTCAAGTCAGGTTATGGGCTGTAACAATGATCCCCAGTTTTACCAAATGAAACTACCCTTGACCAGGTTAGTGTCTTGCATGGAGGTATGAACTTTAAATATGAAGGTCGACCCAAGTTTGATCCATATTATAATACCAATAACTCTGGATGGAGACATAACCCAAATTTCTCGTGGTCTAAAGGTACCCATCAGGGTGGCCCATCTAGCAATCCACCACCATGTTTTCCTAAGAACCTAACTCAAGCCCAAGAACCAAGCCCAGTTGATAAGTGCTTAATTCAAACCTAACTCAATCCTAAGAACCTAAGAATCTATACAGGTTTTCCATAGTGTAGATAGTACTTGGGACCACTACCATCCTTCTGAAGGTTATGGTTCATACCATAGTGATCCCAATTACTATCCGCACGTTCACCAGTCGTACGAACGGGTAAACAAGCAATATTATACTGAGAAAAATGTTAGTTCTTCATCTTTAGAAGATGCCCTCAAGCGTTACATGGAAACTTCGTAAATTTCTTACTCTTCGTCTGATTCTTTGAATGATGCACTCAATCAATTAGACGAAAATTGATGAAAATGAACGAAAGATAACAGAAAGACTTGAAGCTATGTGTACAACTCTCAGTGAACTTAATACACGTTTAGATGAGGATAAAATTGAAGATGAATGGTCAACTGCTAGTATTGCTCCAAATGAACTTAATTGCCAAAACAGTTTTTCCAATTGTACCCTTGATAATAATGTTGAATACTTACCTAATTTAGAGGGCGAGGTTATAATTGAAGACACTACTTATTTAAATAAGGTTCAATCATCTTCATATTATTATGATGGTTAGGATACTGTTAATGAGGATTGAAATCCGCAGTCATAATGATCAGGAAATTTTTACACAATTTGAGCTTCATGATAATAATGATGTCTCTAGTTCTGATCCTAATAATTTAATATTATTTACCTATTCAATAGAAAAGGGATTTAACTAGGGATACCATAGTTATAGACGGTGAAATATTTCCTTGTTATTATGAAGACGGTGATGGTTTAGAGGAACGAGTTTATCCCGAGACTAGTGTTTTAGAGTCCAACGATTCAAAGACCATAGTCTCTAACGAAGAAGATAGACTAGTAGAGATCTTAAATGTGAATAAGGATGCACCACCTGATTATAACTTAGAAGAAGCAATTGACTATTTTCAGGAATCTGACGATCTAGAAATTAGGGAAATTGTGGCTAGTCTATCCAAGGACACTGAAATTCTAAGTTTGGGGTGAATACCATTCTCCCCGTGGTTTACCTTCGACTCTTATAAAGGTCCCTAACTTGGGACTTGACGTATGTGCCTCTACTATTTTAAGAGATTATCTTCAAGAATTATTTTCCGAACCTAATCATGTCCAGAAAAAAGTTCTGTTGTTAGAAACCTATCCTCTGGTTGATGTGGTTTACCCGGTTTATGATACCATGATTAATTTTGTTGTCCCACTAATATTTTATTTACCAAGTGTGGGAATGTTTCAACTTCAAATGTGTCAGTTTTTAAATTTTTGAACTAAACCCGAATATTTTAGGAAATTAAAATCGACACATTTTCATGAGAATGACCACCACTTCTATTTTTTCTATTGTGGTCAACTTTGTGAGTCAAATTCGATTGACTTTGAGGATCCGCAATTATTTCGATTATTGTTGTATGATTCATAAATTGTGACTAATCCTTTCTTGGACTGGTTGAAGACTTTAAACTTAGCGCTCTATGGGAGGAAACCCATATGCTTTTAGGAAACGATGCTGGTAATATCTTTCCCCATCGCTTTTACTTTGTTCACTATTTTCTCTTTGTTCGTGCTTTAATTCATTCATCTTTAGAACATCGAGGACTATGTTCAATTTAAGTCTGGGGGTAAGGGAGAAAAAATTAAAATTTTAGTTATACCAAAAACTCCAAAATCTAGAAACTTGTGAACAATTCAGGATGACACTAACCATTCTAAGTAGATGGAAACAAAACTCTTGGTTGTAGGAGTTTAGGGACCCAACTAAATGGTCTATTCATAAAAGGACAGAGCTCAGGTGTTAGAAAAAAAACATGATAGTCGTTACCATATCTCGGAATCATTATAACCATATCACCTTATGTTTTTTATTTTTGTAATTTTGTTTTTCTTAAGTGATTTGGTGGTGCACTAATATCGACTTGTTATCATCGTTGGGATGAAGTAGAATGATTTATATCAAGCCCCATTATTATATTAAGACCAATTTCAGAAAGAAAAAAAAAATTATTTTATTTTTAATAAATCGACAGTTGGGACCCTTCTGTATACCAGCTGAGTCGATATTAGTATATGGATTAAGACCAGTAGGAGCATATCTCAATCCATTAGAATTCATCCTGGCGGCGACCTTCAGACAGATATGGGAAACACCGTTTACCTTAGTCAACATGTGCAAACTTCATCATCTTCATATCCATCTTCAAAATCTATTCATGTGATTGAACTTTGATAGACTCTGAGTATCGTGGTCCATTGTACGACTTTCTGAGTAGTGCTTTGTTTTCTTTTATATGAATTTCAGTTCGCTTGAGTGAAAAATCGTGTACAACAATTGGATTCAAAATAGGGTTATTCCTCAGATAACCAAAGAATTTAGTAGCCAACTAAATAACATGTTTAGTGTGTATCCTCAATTGTTCACAGGTATCTAGGAGTTGGAGTAAAGTTTTTGTGAGTATACCTTTTGTAAACCCTCACGAGATAAAACTCGTCCACTAGGGCCACCTAGGGGTTCAAAGGTTTGTTGTACGCGCTAAGTGCAATCACGATGCATGCGAAAGTGAGTTAGGATTTTTATTTTTTTATTTTTAGATTATTTATCATTTTTTGCTTTGCTCGAGGACTAGAAAAATGTAGGTTTGTGGGTATGATAAGTGCTTAATTCTTACATATTTACTACTCATATTTGTAATTATTAGTTCTCCATTTTGTACATATTTGATAAGTTTGGTTATTTTTGCAGTTTTTAGGAAATAAAGCTCGATGGACTAAAATGAGGAATTTTGCTGGTAAAATGGAGGAAATGAAGTGATTTATGGGCTAAGCTCACAGGAAGAACAAGGAGAATTATTTCTTTGGTCCAATTATTTGGATATGGGAGTTTGGTAAACATGTTAAGGCGTGTGGTAAACATATCAAGGCGTATGTAGAAAGTGTGGAGGCCCATTTATTTACAACATCATTTGAAGGATATTAATTTTAATGAAAAAACATTTGAAGATATTTTGTTTAATGAAGAAAATAAACAAAAAAAAAGAAGGAAATAAGAATGTTAGCTAAAAAATCCACATACTTGCCATGTGAGGAATATTTTCTTATATATATGCATGGATATAATATGCTACATTAATGATATGAAGATACTGAAAAATGAATGGTGTGTATATAAATAGTGGTGGATGCAGAGAGACAAGGGGAAGCCAGCACTGAGAGCAATTAGCTTAGGATTTTATTCTTTTCTTTATTCTTTTTAGTTTTCCTTCTTTGTAATAATGGAGAGCTAACCTCTTCACTGGGGTTGAAGATGAAGCCAACTCTAATATGTAAAAGACTCAGGTACTCTCTTTAATGAAATATTCTTTTGAGCTTAAATGTTTAATTAATTTCTCGTCATATTTGCTTCGTTCTTTAATCGTACGGAATAGTCTTTGGCTATTAAAACTTTATAAGCGAAGGAGATTATACCATTTTGATTTACAATAAAAGTTGTATTTTTGTTTTAACGGTTATATTTTCTGAGACGTATCGGTTTGGTCTCGATAGTCTTGAGTTATAAAAATAAATATTTAGTAAAGAGTGTTTGAGCATTTTACATAATTCAATTGGTGAATTTTAAAACCCCAATGTTCTTTAATTTGGATAATTATTAGTTTTATATTTTTTAATTTATTTCTTTTTATATTTTTAAATTAATAATTTAATTGTAAACTAAAACTAGCGATTTCATTAGTCCCAGTGGAACGATCCCTTTTATAAACTATCTCATCAATAAATGTATACTTGCGGCAAATTAAAATCCCAAACTACTCATGGCAAAAAGAATTGAAGAAGAACACATTTTATTTATGATTTTATAAATAATTACAAGAAAGAACTGACCCACAGCGTCGCAGAAGGACTAAAAACCTTTTTGAAATAATTAATGAATCAACGACTCATTCTGGACGCCTTGAATAAAGCACAGATCTTTAGTGTATTAAAGCCCAATTATGTCGTAGGTACTATTCAAGAAACTTTTGCTAAAACCGTCGTATACAAGAGTATTGATCACGTTTTTTAACAACAGTTCCTATCTTTAGCAACGATTCCTTCAACATAACTTTTATGCAACGGTTTCTTTAATGTTTTAGTAACAGTTTTTTCATCTTCTTCACGAGCAGTTTTATTATTTTTTTCTGAAATTCTTTTCTTTGTGTTCCTGGCAGCAGCCAGCCTCCCCAATTGATCTCCTAACTTATTTATTTATAATGCAACAACCACCACTCGAGAATCCCCTCCAAATATTTATGATAACTTCTCAAAATCATCACGGGATTTTATTTCCATGGAAGAATATTTTCTTTCTTTTATTGAATCTATTTCTTGACCATGTTATTCCCTTTGTTGCCTCATCACAACTCGAGTGTAATAACCTCTCGATATTGTTTCCAAAACTCTCAGATGAGAAGTTCCTTTTAGAAGAAAAATACCCGAAGAAAAAAATCTTCCATGTTTATTTTCGAGATACAAATATGGTCTGAATCTTGTTTGATTTTATTGGTCTTTGATCCGCGTACAACTCTTTATTAAGGCAAGAAAATATCTTGTCTTAAAACCTAAAAATTCTCACTAAGTCACGTTCATAAGCTTCACGGGGAAAGAATTGTTGCCGCTAAAATTCTGAATTTAAAAATAAGAAATGGATGCCTTTATCCAACGGCTGGGTGCCTTTATCCAATTCTTGGGGGGTGCCTTTAGTAATTTTATGTGTGCCTTTAACACTTTTAAGACGAATTTTTCCATAATTGTTTATTCTTCCAAAAATACCTAAAAACATATAAAACAATAATATTAGTACAAAAATTGAGAATTATCAATATAAATATGAGATCAATTAAGACACAAAAATGTGTCTACCACCAGTTGATTCAAAAATGTCATCTTTAGAGGAAGCTATGAAACTCTTTATTGAAAATAGTGCTTTAGATCGTTCCCAGAACACCCAAAGTTTTAACATGATAGGGAAGAGGATTGATGAATTATCCTTGATAAGTCAACGTTACCGACAAAATAGTAACCGGTCCATGAGTAACTTGAAGACTCAGATAAGTCAACTGTCAAATAGGCTAAATGATAGGGAGAATGGGAAATTTCCCATCCAAACGACTCTTAATCCAAAAGGAGTCCACCAGGTTAGTGGGTAAGTGATAAGAGCATAATTCATATATTTATACCGCTTAATTTATATTTGTTAGTACTTACAATTGTATTAATTTTATCATCTTTATTATTTTATAGGTGGTTCGCATAAAAGTCGAAGTTATAAACTAAATTGGCTAAATGAACTAATTTGAGTAGCTTAGCTATTCTACTACGAAAACCCACTTCTTGAAGTAGGGCGTACCCGGTTGTTAAACTTGATATGAGGATGTACAAATGAGTGGATGTTGATTAGATGTGGCTAGTGTGGTCAGTGGGTTTGGTGAAAGTAGACAAAGCAAAGTATGTTGCTTGATTGAGAAACAGTGGTCCAACACTTAGCCACGTGAATTTAAGGCTGAGAAAGGGGAATACGGTACAAGAGGAGATGGTTAGCTAAGCACGTGAAGGCTAGAGAAAGACGTCAGGTAAGTTGGATGGAATGAGACGTGAGAGACAGTGGACAGGCAAATGAAGAATATGAAGAGTAGGTGCTGTTGAGGTTAGGTGTTGGCTAGAGTGTTGGTTGGCGTACACAATGAAGTATGAAACAGTCATAAGAGAAGGCAGATGGGGTCCTTGGTTTGGTGAGCAAATTAGGAAAACTAAAAGAGAAGAAAGAGCTATACGTGAAGAGATGAGACATAGGTGAAGTGGCTAGGTTAAAGAGAGTGAAGTACGGATTAGCTTGGCTTTGATTCTTGGTTTTCTTTTGTAGTTGGTCGGTGTAGGTTAAGAGAGATGGCTAAGTAGTATGGCTAGTAGGTGGATAGCTAGGTGAAAGTGATGGGTTATTAGTTGTTGAACAAGTACATGCTATGGATGACTGTAGGCATCAGTGCAAAGTTGGGGACAGTGACGTTGAAGTGTGATAGCTACATGAAGTGTAACTTTGAAGTGCACAGGAGACATGTGAAGGAAGTAGGTCCAGGCCACACGTGAAAGTATGTTAGGTTTTGAGGCGTGCAGCTAGGTCTGGGCATTCAGGCTTTGACTTGGTTTTGGTTGAAACCTAACTATAAAAGGAAAGCTACTTCTGGCTTCGGAGGGGGGAGCGCGTACAGGCGTTTTCTGACGATTGTACAGGACAAAACAGCGATTGGAGGAGTTTACGCTCGGGAGAAGGAAAAGGGTACAGGAGCTTTTCTTGGTAGGGGACGAAAAGAAGAGTACTTCTGTACACTTTTCAGAAGACGGAGAAGACAGACAATTTCTTCCGGAACCTGGTTTAATCCTTTCTACTATTCTTTTATTTATTTTTATGGGTTTTGAGAAACCCTTCTCCATGTTCTAAATTAATTTGTAACTAGGGTTTAATGTTGAAACCACTTATAGTTTTAGATCAATTTAATTAAATATTTAATACAGACCATTATGATTTAAATAGATTAAATTCATGACTTTAAACAATTGTATTGTCGTTTATGGTGCATGCTTGGCCTATGGTTTTGATGTTCCATGTTTCTGGTATACAGTTGTTATTCTAAAAATTATATTTGTCTACTTATTTGATATTTCATGCTTGGGTTAAATCCTTTGATGGGGTATGCTTAGAATAGCCAAGTATTATTTATAGACCTTTAATTAGTTTCGTACAATTTTCTCGCTAGCGCAATTTTATGGTGTATGCTTGAGATTAGGGCTTTTTGATGCATCATGTTTAGGGCGTCCCAGCGATATTTGCGACTCTAAATATTCATGAATTAATTAGTGGTGGATACTGAAAAAACCCTGGTTACCGACTCTCCGGTCATATTCTATTAGTTTAGTTAGTTTATTATTTTCTTTATTAATATAAAAATCATAAAAATATTCCTCTTGGTTAGTTTATTAGAGATATTAATTGCAGTATTTCCCCGCTCTCTGTGGGTTCGACCCGTACTTGCCGTTGTCTACTAGTTAGACGCCGTGCGATTGCGGTTATTTTATTGGGTAATCCCAAATCACATCAGTAAGGTAATTCTACTAAGCACGTTCAAGCAGTCATTACCCTCAGGAGTGGAAAAACAGTAGAATATACAGTAGAACAAACTAAGGGTAGTAATCAAGCTGAAAAATAATCTGAAGTCGACAAAACTCCTAGTAATACTAATGGGCCTGAGATAGATATGGGCACAAATGAGGAAAATATCCCTGAGAGAGTGTATACTCCACCCTCACCATTTCCCCAAAGTCTTGCCAAGAAAAATCCTGGCATATATACTGAAACCCTAGACATCTTTAAGCATGTTAAAATCAACCTTCCCCTGTTAGATACAATTAAACATATGCCAATGTATGCCAAATTCCTAAAGGATATATGTACGGTCAAACGGGACATAAGTGTCCATAAAATGGTTTTCGAAATCCAACAAGTTAGTTCCCTACTTACACAACAGTACTCAGTCAAATTCAAAGACCCTGGTTGTCCCACTGTTACTTGTACTATAGGCAATCAACGGATAAAAAATGCACTTTTAGATATTGGGGCTAGTGTGAATCTTTTAACATTTTCGGTATACGAACAACTTGGACAAAGGGAGATAAAACCAACTAGGATTACACTTCAGTTAGCCGATAGGTCAATCAAGATTCCACATGGAAATATTGAAGACGTTTTGGTTCAGGAAGAAAATTTTATATATTCAGTTGACTTTGTGATTTTAGACACTCAACCTACCTCAGACCAAGAAATCCACATTCCAATCATCCTAGATCGACAGTTTTTAGCAACTTCTAATGCAATAATCAATTGTCATAACGGTCAAATGGAATTTTCTTTTGGAAATCAAAAAGTCTCGGTGAATGTTTTAAAGCTTTCCAAGCCCCTTCATACTATGACCACTATGAGTATGTTTGCATGATTGATTTTGTCTATCATGACTAATCTGTAAGGTAACCAAGTCTTACTGAAGACATTAAACTTAGCGCTCTACGGGAGGCAACCCATATGCTTTTGGTACACAATGCTGGTAATATCTTTCCCTATCTCTTTTACTTTGCTCGATAATTCATTTTTTTCATGCTTTTATTCATTATATTTAGAACATCGAGGACTATGTTCAATTTAAGTCTAGGGGTAAGGGAGAAAAATTTGAAAATTTTAGTTGTACCAAAAACTCCAAAATTTGGAAATTTGTGAAAAATTCAGGATGATACTAGTCATTCTAAGTAGATGGAAACAAAAATTTTGGATGTAGGATTTGAGGGAACCAACTAAATGGTCTATTCATAAAAAGACAAAGCTCAGGTGTTAGAAATAACATGATAGTCGTCACCATATCTCGGAATCATCATAACCATATCACTTTATGTTTTTATTTTTATAACTTTTTGTGTTTCTCTAAGTGATTTGGTGGGGCACTAGTATCGCCTTGTTGTGGCCAGGATGAAGTAGAATGATTGAGATCAAGCCCTATTATTTTAATTGAACTTGACAAAAAAAAACACTTGGATATCAATATGTGTGTCTTCTCCCTGTCTCCGTCGCCTAAGCAAACGTGGAACGCAGGATCCATGGGAACTATCATGTAATCTGATGACAAGGAGCATGCGCTTAGATTCAAAAGATCTAATCATGTTGTCGCAAAAAAATGAATGAAATAATTATTTTTTGGAATTTATTCAATAAATCGACCGATGGGGCCCTTGTATATACCATCTGAGTTGATACTAGAATTAGGATTCAGACTAGAGGGTGCGTGTCTCAATCCATTAGAGTTCGTCTTTGCATGATGTTCATACAGATATTCTGGGAAACACAATTCACCTTAATCAACATGTGCACACTTCTATCTCCATATCCATCTTCTTAATTTATTCATGTGATTGTTGTTTGTTAGATTCCGAGTATCGTGGTCCATTATACGACTTTCTGAGTAGTGCTTTGTTTTCTTATATATGAATTTTAGTACGCTTGAGTGCAAACTCGTGTACAACAATTGGATTCAAAACAGGGTAATTCCTCCCATAGCCAAAGAATTTTATAGCCAAATAAATAATATGTTTTGTGTTTATCCTCAATCGTTCACAAGTAGATAGAATTTGGAGTAAAGGTTTTGTGGGTATATCTCTTGTAAACCCTCACGAGATAAAACTCGTCCACTAGGGCCACCTAGGGGTTTAAAGGCTTGTTGCACACGCAAAGTGCAACCGCGATGCCTGCGACAGTGAGTTAGGATTATCTTGATTTTCTAGATTATATTTTCTCGAGGACTAGCAAATAATAAGTATGGGGGTATTTGATAGACACGTTTTTGTGTCTTAAATAGTCTCATATTTATAATGCTTTTCTCAATTTTTGTACTAATATTGGTCTTTCGTAGGTATTTTTTGTGAACTAGCAATTATGGAAAAGTTAGTGAGAAAAAATGTTAAAGGCACCCTCCAAGAGATGATAAAGGCACCCACAACTTGGATCAGGGCACCCACGTTATTTGAATTTGAAAACAGAAAGTGGCAGGAAAATTTGTTCTCTAAATTTCCGAGTTTGTGAAGATTTGGGACTGAGATATTTTAGGAAAATTGCAAAGAGTTCAAGGATGCATTATCTTCTTGCCTTTATTTACAAGATTCTTACACGTCTCAAATCATATTAGGAAACTAATATTCTCGGGAGAACAAAAATCAGGGAGGAGGAAAAAAATCTCGTGATATTCTATTTCACATGATTATGTTTCCATACTCGTGTTAAGAACAACAAGGCAACATTGTGAGAAGGAAGAAAATAACGTTGAGAATCGAATTTGGATCGAGCTAGCAGCAAAAAGAGAAAGAAAATATCACTGAAGTGATGAAAAAGATCATAGCTTGATCTGCCAAGATATTTGTGCATTAAAAAGAAGATTTGAACAAGATTTGAAGTTTTAGTATAAATAGGTGTCAATAGAGATCTAGAGGGGGGGGGGGCCCCCCAACCCAAGAAGTAAGAGAAAAAAAAAATCAAGATCGAGTTTGCACTTTCAGAGAGAAGCGGAAGAAGAAGAAGATACAACACACTGAAATTGTCATTCACTGTGTTGCCTTTTCCTTTGAATCCAACACTTTCAGCAACGGTTTCTTCAACAATATCTGCAAGAGTTTATGAAGCCTAATACACCTGAAAGCTGTCGTTCTTTAACTACATCAACGAGCAACCTTTCTGTACTGCACTCAGGGTCAGTTCTTCTTTCACTGCATTTGAGCTGTGTCGTCTAATCAACAAAGAAAATTGTAAGCTCTTTTCACTTTAATAAATCAATATGTTTAAACAATTTTCTTTTGTTCTTTTTGCTATGAGTGGCTAAATCTCTTCTCTAGGGTGTAATGGCTATTTATTACTTATTAATTCTTTGATATATTACTCTATTATTGTGTTTTTCAATGATTAATAATTTTCTCTTCTATAAAAGCTTCAAAATAATTTTTCGGAATAGTCTCTAGGCTTTAATAGTTGGATTAGGAATGAGAAGCAGCTTCTAGCACTTGAGTTGGTTGATGCTATTCGTGTTAAGTTAATGGAGCATAATTACGAGAGGAAATTGGATTCTAGTAAGTGGACTACAAGGATTACTCCGTGGATGCAAGCTAGGATGAACAAGAGGATAAATGGTTGTCATGTCTACAATGTTCGAAGATCAAGTGAGAAGGTTTTTGAGATTATTTCTCCAACCGGAAATCATACGGTGGACTTGGATACTCAAACGTGCACTTGCAAATGGTGGCAGAAACATAGTTTTCCTTGCACGCATTCGACGAAAGAAATATTGCAGATTAGAGAGAATGAACCATACAAGCACATCATCCCTTTTTATACTACTAAGTTCTACAAAGGTTTGTATTCTAGACCCATCTATCCGATTCCGGATTATGAAAAACCTCCTGAAGAAACAGAAGATGGGTACGTGTTGCCTCCCAATGGAGGTAGAGCACAAGAAGGAAGACCGACTGCTAAAAGGTACATGGGTGCTCGTGAGAAAGTTTGAAAGAAGAAAAGATGCGGTCAGTGTGGCATGCTTTGCTATCACAACCGTGTAACTTGTCGAAGATCTCCACTGGCTACTCTTGCACCAATATTTTGCAGGCAGTCCAATTGTAGGATGTATAACTTCTTGAGGAGAATGTTGTACTGAAGTTTCTTTTGGTTACAATTTTTTAACTTCTTTAAGAAAATCTTGTGATGTTTTCTTTTTTGAACTTGTGAACTTCTTTAAGACATACCTTTTTTTATGTCCTTTGTTTTGTTATGTTTTTAATAACATATATTTTAGCTTAGTTTTTTGAATGTTTCTTTTGTGTATTTGTGATAATTATGTCAGTTTGCAGGCTCCAGTTTTATTTGTTGTTACAGGATTCAAACTACTTTCAATGTGTCAACTTTGGTTGTTGACATCAGGTTTTGGGATCGACTTTCATTATTGGCACCATAATCTGGAATCAGTATTCCTGGATTCCATCTTTTCAGTGTCAACTTCCATTGTTGACATTAGTTTTTGGGATCAACTTTCATTGTTGACACCATAATCTGGAATCAGTGTTCCTGGATTCTATCTTTTCAGTGTCAACTTCCATTGTTGACTCAACATATTGGTGTCAAATATGGTTGCTGACACCCAATTTTATTTTATTTTTGCAATGATCCATTTGTATTTTTATGTCATCTCCATTTTAGCTATACACCTGCAATCTTTTTATACTATAACAAACCAACAATCTATTCATTCATGATAAATAACAATAACAATTAAATAATAATATGTCAATAACTCTAAAAGTACTTTTCAGACTTACATTAACATGTTTACACTAAAATAAGATGTTTTTTTTTCAGACCTACATTAAAAATGTTTTAGTACCATGAACATACCTATATCTGATAATATGTTAAATACCATTTACAGGCCTAAATTAGTCAAGGTTTTCAACTGACTCTGCTAATGCAATTATCTCTTGAACCGAGTCAGATTCAACAACTTGTTAGACATCTTGTTCTTGGTGTTTATCTTCTTGTTTCCATGCACCAAGTTCTCCCAAGATTCTCCCAGTCATCTTTACTCTCTTCTTTTACATCTCCTCATGTATGTTAGGTATCTCGACTAGGCGTTCGCAGTTCCCATGCTTCACCAAGGTCTTCAAGTACAAGCCCATGTGCATTGCACAGTCAACTCCCTTTTGTTGTAGGACTATGTAGTTATCAAACCTTGCTTATACTTCTTCACCTGTCTCAGGATCTATGTGTCCAATTTGATTAAGCATTTCAGTAATTGGTTTTATCATTATAAGATACTGCACGTTATATCCTCTATTATGGAAAACTGAGTTGTACACTTGCCATTTTCCTCTTATCATCCCAAGTACCACCCAATGGTGTCCATTTCCTAGCTTATCAGTTAAGCAAATTGGTATTAGGAGGAATGTATCATCAATATTCACATTATACTTCTTCCTTAAACTTTTTGCAACCCCAGAATTCTCTACTTTGCTTGCATTTGAAGTGGCTACAACTCTTCTCAAGAATAGCTGCATCATTTTGTAATAGTTTTTAGCATCAATATTTCAATTGTTTTGTTTGGCATTCTGATTCATTAAAAACAAAAAAGTTTATGTTACTTACAAAATCATTTTTTTGACAAAATCAAGTGCTTCTTGTAGCTCTGTTCATTTGGGTTTTCCATCTTGGAGTTCAGCATGTTCACGTAGCAATCTATAATCTCTGCATGAATATTCTTGTTATCCATCAAACATTGGATATGCCTTCCGATAGTGTTCGTTTGCGCCAAACCATTGCAGTAATAATAACTACAATCATTTGTTCTACATTTTCAAAAAACAAAAAATCTTAAATGAAATTTATTTTTCATAAAATAACCTAATACAAAGTTCAACTGCAACCTCCATTACAATCTTTTTTTGCATATTTTATGGGATCAACTTTGATTGTTGATACTAGTTTATGGTGTCAACTTCTATTGTTGATCCCATATTATTGAGTCTGTGTGTCTTATGGATCACAGTTTTGGTGTCAACTTTGATTGTTGATATCAGTTTTCAGAAGTAAACTTTGATTGTTGACACTAAAAAATAAAGTTTTTGTGAAGTGAGTTACTTACCTTTCTGTCGCATTCTCAAAGAATGTCCCCAAGAGTTTTTCTTCTTCCTCACTACATGAATTCCATAATGATAATTTTTCTGGGATCTTCATTTTTTCTGGTTCGGCTGGTGTGATGTCAATGGAGTCATCGACATAATATACTACAGGTTCTTCAACTTTTTTCTTTGCTCCTTTCCATCCCTTCCTTGTATTATTTTATCTTTAGATTTACCTTTACCTTTAGTTAGGTAGTCGTCAAGAGTAGGTGGCCTCTTCCTTGATCTTGTTGTAAACTCCACACCTTTTTTAATAGAACCCATCAGATGGTCCTTTGGTTGTTCTTGGCTCTCTGATTTTTCTACATTGACTAACTGTATCTCGGAATCGTCCTCTTCGGTTGGGCCTTCGATGGAATATACTTGATATATATCCTTCAACCCTTTTCTTAATGCATCTTCTGTTGGAGTTGTAGAAAGATCCACGTCCACTTCTTCTGTTGGAGTTGTTGGAATGGCATCTAATGCAGCTGTTATCAAATTAAAGTTTGGGTAGTACCTGAAGGCATTTACCCAGATGTATTTGGATGTAATACTGTAAGAGGAGGAGTTGTATAAATAACCATATCTCTGGTCACTTGCAGCATCTTCTTGATCAGCATGATTCTTCTCTTCTTCTTGAACTACATTCTTTTATTGTACCAATCTAACAGACTGTTCAATGTCAGTGATGATTGAATCAATATATAACGTAACTTGTTTGTTTATTTCATCATTTCTTGCAGCATGGAATCCCTTTCTCCAAGAGTTCAAACACAGCTCTTTGGTTGGTTTATTCTTCATCGCCTTTCCGATATCAAAACCTTTCTTCATGACCTTTCTTAAGTTCCCAATTCACTTGGACTTTCCTCTGTCAGCGACTCGATCAGTTTATTTCCTTATGGTTCTCCACTACTCTCGCTTTCCTCATTCATCGAATCTTTGACTTTAAAGTCCAAATTCATTTCATTTTCTTTTGTCAGTGGATCGTCCCCTTGAAAGTGTAAATCACTTTTATTCCCTTTTGTAGATGACTCTTCCACTAATTCCTTTGCTGACTCTTTGACAATTTCTGAGTCTTCGGTAGTATCCCTCTTTCTAGATGATTCTCCCACTGGATTTTTATCTGACTCCCTGGCATTTGTTGAGTCTTTGGCACTTTCTGCTTCTTTTCTTGCACTTGCTTCTTTTATCTTCATTTCCTTTTTCTCCCATTCCTTCAATTGGTTGTCAATCACTGAAATATCCTCCAAATCTCCAGGTTCAAGTGGCATGATGTGTTTATTTTTCTCAACCAGGTTTTTCAAGAAGATTGTTTTTTTTTGACAAACATTGTTCTTTGAATCTTTGTCTCGTATGTGTACGCGATTTTATGCTTATCACAATCAAGTAATATGTTCTCTTTTATTAGGTCCATTTTCTTCTTTCTCTCCTCTTCCAACTCCCTTATAGGTGTTTCTAGGTCAATTAGAAGGTTTTCTTCTTCTGATGGTTCATCCACACAATCTTGATAAAACTGAAAAGCAGTGCACAATATAGTAAGCAAAATACAGTGCTAATATAATGTAAACTTTGGTTGTTGACACAGTTTTATGGTATCAACTTCCATTGTTGACACCAAAAAACTGTAATCAACAGGTTCCTGGATCTTCAGTTTGTGTCAACTTTGGTTGTTGACACAGGTTTATGGTATCAACTTTTATTGCTGACACCACATAACTGTAATCCACAGGTTCCTGGATCTTCAGTTTGTGTCAACTTTGGTTGTTGACACAAGTTTATGGTATCAACTTCCATTGTTGACTCCAAAATATTAAAACAAATTTTTGTTTTACCATTGATTTAATGTATCTAACATACATGTAATATTTAATACTAACATTCTTTCACTTAAGCATATTTGTAAAGCAATCTACTATCATGTTGTACCAATTTCTTATCGTAGCCTACCAAAGTGTTATAAAAAATATGTGTGTTTTTATGATTTTTTTTGCTCTTTTATATGTTCCTGGATATATATCAAGAATAAAAAGTAAAAACTAGTTTACCTTCTTTTTGAACCACTTCATATTGATGCTCTTTCCCTCGACTTTTTGGCCAAAATCTATTATAAGTTGTGTGCACAATGTTGTTTGGTTCCATATGAGGTATCTTGGATTTGATGTTTCAAACCCTTTCCTCTTTTCGATGTAGCCTTTGGTATGTTCGCAGAACCAATACTTCAAATAGAGAAACAAAGAGTTTAGTATTCTTCATAAAATAAACAAGTTACATTGTTCAATTCTTTACAAAATAAACAGGTTTTCTCTTACCAGTAGAAGAGGTGTGCAGCCAATAACACTTCCATTATGTCCTTTTTTGTTTTCAATCTTCTTCATGAGATAGTCCATAATGTGGTCTGGCCACGACAGCTGATCCATGAGGAAGATGTGCGGCAGCCACTTCCTTGCAAAGCTTGATGCTCCCAAATTTGTGAAAAATAGAACGGTGCAAAGCCACATAACAAACAATCACAAGAAGTGTTGTGTGGGTCACTTTCATCTGTTGCTGTAATTTTCAATTTCATTTCCACTTGTTTTTTTTATCTTGTCTAGACAATCAGGCTCTAGCTCTGGTCGGAACTTCTCATTCAAGAATTTCATATGCTCAACTCATGGTCTTGTTTTTATAATCTTCTTCACATCGACACTCTCTACAAGTCTTCTGATGTTAAATATAAGAGCAAAATAGTATGTTGTTAGTGCGCACAGTCTGGAAGTGACAAATTTGAACTTCTTGTTTGCTGAGTTGTATCCACTAAGTATGAGCTCCATCGCAAGTGGAATCTTAGTTAAACATTTCTCGTCGATCTTTTCTGCAACATTATTTTTGTAGAATGGGATGAAGAAGGGAAAGAAAAGACATGCTTTCAATGCTTCTGAGTTGATAGATTTCTTATTATCAATTGAATCATCCTTTACTTCAAGAAAATGGTATTAAAACCTTCCCATTTCAATCAGTAGAATCATACCAGCTTTGTATTTAGACTCATTCGCCCTCGATTTACTTGCATACATACATTTTTTTTATTTCTTTTCAAATAAAATTAATGATTTACTTGCATACATATTCAAATCAATCATTTTTACGTTTTAGAACTGGTTGTGATTCTTCTTCTTCTTCTACTACTTCTTCTTCTTCTTTTGTGTCATCTCCTTCTTCTTTTGTTTCTTTTTCTTCTTCCTCTTGTTCAACTTTCTTCTTTCTCTTTCGTTTAACTTTGTTAACTTCTTGAGATTCCTTATTTTTTTTCTTCTACTTCAACTTTCTTCTTCGTCTTTCATTTTGGTTCTTTAACTTTGTTAACTTCTTGCGATTCATCTTTCTCTTGAATATTCTTTTTTGTCCTTGCTTATTTCCTTATTTTTTTCTCAATCTGACTTCAAACAACAACAAAATAGTTATCATTCCCAATTATATAGGGCATGTAATCTTTATTTATAAAATACAGTTTTATTACCCATAATAGACTTTGGTATCAACAACCATAGTTGACACCAGTTTTCTATGTAAACATTCCCTTGGATTCCATTTTGTATGGTGTCAACTTTGATTGTTGACACCATAATATGTTTCCAACTTGGATTTCAGTGGTGTCAACTTCTAATGTTGATCCGGGTTATTGGTTTCAACAACCATTGTTGACACCAACTTTATCGAATGAATGCTTAAACTTGAAGATTCAGGAACATAACTTAAAGTTGTTGTGTTGTTGTACAGGTTCAACTTAGGAAGTGGTTTTTGATGTGATTGTAGATTGTGATAAATAGAGTGTCGTTCTCTCGAACACGTGAAGAATGAATTTAGATTTTAATAAACTAATTTTTTAAACTACAAATATGCACAAAAGATGAAAATGATATTCACAAATTACTGAGGTCATGGATTTCACCATTAACCAATTAAGGTGATTCAATCTACTCAATATTCATGCAATTCTTTCGTTTAATTTGATTCTAAAATATTGCAATAAGTAGATTTCTAGAATAACGATTGTATAACAAAAGCATGGAATATCTAAACCCTAGGCAAAGCATATACCATCTAACGAAATCACAATTGCTTAATAAAAATCATTTAATCAAATTTTTAATAAAGGCAAATAATCATAAAAGAAATTGGAAAAAATAATTAAAAATACAAATATACCAGTTTTATTGAAACAATGGCTTCCTCCGTCACCTCAGCAAATGGGGTTTAGCTCATCATTCTCAAAACACCCTCAAAAGATATGTACATGGCTCAAAGTGCTTAAAAATAATGAAAAAGAATGAAAATAGTGAAAACAGTGATTTTGCAACGTTTATAAACGTTACAGAATCACTGTTGCTAGCTGTTACAAAAGAGCTTAATTCAAAAGAATAGGCGACGTGGATACACAGCTACGGCAACAATTTATTCAAACTTTTGGCAACATTTTCTTCATCTTCTTCATCATGATCATCACGAGCTGATTTTTCTGGAAACTTCTGATTTTCGATTTTGGCTCTCCAGAACCCCCCCTGAATGCTTTTATTGTCTCTCTATTTATACTAGAACCACCTCCAATCCTCATTAACTCGTGAAAATCTTCTCAATCATGAGAATCGATTCTTGGCAGTAAAAGAATATCTTCATCTGATTTTTTTTCTTGATCACGATCCTGATTTCGTTCTGATTATGTTTCTTTGTTTGTACACAAGATTATTACGTTGTATCCTTGACCAATATTCTTACATGATGAATATAAATGAGAATCAGATATGTTAGAGAAGAAAATCCCGTGAGAATTTCTCTCGAGATTTTATCTGATTTGTGTGATTTTCTTTTTGTAACCTTTCCAAATGTGTACAAGGCAAGAATATGTTGTAGTAGTCAAGGATCAAGAGAATAAACCCAAAAAATCTCTTCTCAGATTCGATACAGAATCCATGCAAATGAAATGAATATTTTCCCGCCAAACTCAAGATTTGAATTTAGAGGGTGGGTGCCTTTAGTAAAACCTGGGTGCCTTTATCAAATCCAAGGGGGTGCCTTTAGTAAATTTTCCGGGTGCCTTTAACACTTTTTCGAGCCGATTTTTCCTAAATATTTATTTCTCTAAAAATACCTACAATTACATAAAATGACCAATTAGTACACAATCGAGCTTTAGCAATAAACAAATTGGGAACAAATTAGACACATAAATGTGTCTATCAGTTTTAGCAACATGATTTGACTAACACCCAATTAACTAGTAATTTTATGATTCTTAACACTGCATGACAATGTCTACAAGTAAAATGTTTGAAATGATTGTTCGTTAACAAACAATTTAGTCGCATACAAAATCAGTATATATATTATGTTTCAAATGAGATTCATAAAGTATCAATCTTAGTGATTGTTACAAAAATAAAAATCTAAACTCGAATACCAAAAAAACGCATTTCATAATACTTTTGGCAGTAATACCAAGTATGTAAAGGACACTAACAATGAAACCACCGAACAACAATCAAATGAATATATAAAGCCCTTGCTATGAACAACTATACAAAATCACTATTAAGCACTCATCAAGCATCATTCAAAATCAGTGAAATTAACATATACACTTTGAGTTTTACCTGATATTTCTTCCTTTAGTAACACCAGCAGCGCAGTTCAATTTTTTAACAAAATTAGTAGCAAATCTAAAAAAAATCGTTTGTACTAAATTAGTTTTAAAAGTTTACATGCATCGGTTTCCCCTTCATAATGAAGAACATACAACAACTTATTCAAAATCGAATTCAGTAACAGGATTAAATAAACAAAATATTCAAAAAAAAAATGAATCAAACAAAATTAGTAGAAAATCTAAACAAACTAATCGAAATATGTATTAGTTATACTAAATTATTTCAAGAAACAAACTAATCGAGAAATTAACATGCATCAATTTTTTAGAAATGAAAACTGATTTCAAAATCAAGCGGTAAGAAATCAAAATTAACAAAATAAGTATGAAGATGCAGTAAATTGAATAGGGACCTGTTGTTTTACCTTTTGAATCTTGCTTTGAATCTTCAAATTACATCAGTAACACAGTAGATCGATTTTTTGAAAAATCGATTTCACAAAACCTAATTTATTTTTGATTTTGATCTTCTTTAAACTTAAAATGATCTCGTTTTTGTTGTTTTTGATGATTTTTATTTGCTTTGAACTGTAATTGATCGAGTTTTTTCAGTTTTTCTTTTCAGTTTTTTGATTTTTTTCCGTTCAGGTGAAAGAGAAGAACGAAGATAGAAAGAGAAGAATAAAACGGTTAATGGGTTTATGATCCTAGAACGGTTATAATATGATATTTATACAAGGGTAAATCTATAATCTAACATTTCGGGAACCTAATTTCTAGAAGGTGGAGGATATATTTATTTGTTGATAAAGGTATTTATGAAGGTGTCCAAATACAAGGGTATTTAGTTAATGTATCCTATCGAGAATCATCACCAATTGCACTACTGCTATTGGAGGAAATCAACACCTAAAAATCATATTTAACCAGAAGACCATGATACAACATAATATTAAAAATAAAAAATAATAATTAACTGGGTTAATAATAAGGTAAGGATGACAAGAATCAAGTAAATAATACGAATAAAAAGGTATAACAAATGATGCAAATAATTTTAATCCCCATGGATCAAAGGAAAAAAGAAACAATCTAGAATGAAAAAACAATGGAACACAAATAAGTAAGAAATGAAACAATGACTAAAATATTTTTTTCATTCTACTCAATCTCATATTTTACTCGTCCACTACACCCAAGCTAGTGTGTGAGACCCACATCCGTATTCTTAAGGAAAAATAATAATTTTGAAAACTAGCACATTCGTATAAGAGAAAATCTTATGGTAGAATCCAAGCTATTCCAAACTTAGAAAAGTGTGGAATGTCAAGTCTAATGGCTTCCAAACAGGGGTCACACATACTTTTTCCAAGGTATGCTCCAAGGTTTCAAGAAGAGAGCTTGGATTCCAAGCGCTGGAGGAAATCCGTTTAGCTTCTTATGCAATTCGAAATTGCGCTCAATTTGTTGGAAAATGACAAAAAAACGCAATTCAAAATTACGTTTTTTGTCCTATGTAATTAAATAGATGGTTAGGATTGTATTGAATGAAGTGGATTGCTAAGAATGATACACAATTCAGAATTGCATTTTTTTTGTCATACTTGATTTGTTGACTAGTCAAAACGCAAAACGGATTTACATTTTGTTGGATTCCACGATTAGATTTGAACTTCCATCATCTATTCCAAATGCTGAGGTGGCATATAACTTGGAAGGTGAAATTCTTCCACCATAAGACTTTTTCTAAGTCATTGGTATAAGCGCCACACTAACGATGAATAAACGTGGCGGATTATGTGGGATGATTGGGATCAAAAAAATAAAAATGAGTGACCCTCGGTAATAGAAAAACAAAAAAATTGGTATTGAAACTTTTGACAAACTAACTTGATGTCTAACCATGAAGTTTTTATTCTTTCGTAGATGCCATTGTAGTATGGTGGTAAAATTCGTAGGTGATGACACCAATGGTTTGAGTTCGAAATTCGCCAGCACCAGATGTTTTTTGTCTCTGTGTAAGTACAAACATGGTTAAGACAATAGTCTTTCATACCCGGATCTGAATATACTAGAGATTCTATAGAAATTCTTTCACGGTTTTTGCTATACATAACCGTTTTTTCTCCTTATCCTTCTCCATTTTCATCCCAAACTTGAAAACAATCACTTTGAGTTTAATCCTTATTTCAATTACGTTTTATATCTAGCTAAAGACCTAGGTAGAATTTAAAGCTTGTAAAAAACCTAATAATTATTATCTAGAATAAATCATAGTCCCTATTCTAGTGGTATTCAACTTCACATAGCCTTTAAGGCGTTTCTGTTGATTGCGACAATCGTTTCTAGTATATTTCGAGGGTAATTTACACTAATGTGGCGTAAATATGCATTCATACGAAGATACATGGTTACCAGATGTGATTGTAATTTCGATGTAGTGTGTAAATTAATATTCTCTAGCATATCTATATTTTGAGGGTAATTTACACTAACGTGGCGTAAATATGCATTCATACGAAGATACATGGTTACCAGATGTGATTGTAATTTCGATGTAGTGTGTAAACTAATATTCTCTAGCATATCTAATCTTCATGGGGAAGAAAAAATTGTTCTCAGTAAAGAACAAAATTTTAAATGGTGAAATCAAAATTTTAAAAAATCAGTCAAACATCATTGACTTTCCCGATGGAATACATGTATTTAATACTTTTGTACTATCTTAGAATATAAAATATTTGTATTTCTCTATATATTTTATTGATGTAAACCTTTTACAAAACATATGAAATTGGGGGCTTTTGCTTCTGTTCCTTTAAAAAAAAAATCAATCAATCAATTGATACTCCTTATATAAAGGAGAACAGTTTGTGCTGATGTGGCAACATCAGATTAAATCTTCTGTTTTCTCTCCATTGATTAAGCCACGTGAGCAATCAGTTACCTAACATCGACATGGGGATACCGTCTATACCTAACCGTTACATTTGATGGTCATAAGTTGTTTCCTAATAGAATATATGAAAGTATAGTCTTTTCATATACAATAATGTTTGCGTCATTTCAAGCAAATAATTGTTTGCAAAGAATATAGGCTTTCTTCCCTGAACGTCTCTAGGCTTTACCAACACTAGTTTTCAGTTGCATTAATAATACCATGCATCATGCTCTTCTTCTTTGTCTTTTTTTATTCGATCAAAAAGGTAAAGTATCTAACAAAATTTAAGAAAACACATTTCCAACATGATAAGTTATATTTACAAGAACATATATCTGGACTGCTCTCAAAACCAGATATGTAAGTGTATCTTAAAATAGGTGAAAATTTAATGCTTAATGGATTGTTTTAAAAATTAAAACTCGATTTCATCGGTAAAAGTAGTTTGCAAAAAAATGATGTTGTTAGAACTGTTGGATAATATACTTCCTGTAACAGAGAAAAACAAGCACAGAGAACTTGAAGATGATTAAGGGAGGGTTAGAATTAAAATGCACACACACTCAAAACACAGAGAGGTG
>JAJJMC010030977.1:6075877-6092837 GCA_023531435.1 Papaver californicum | reverse complement strand
GGAGGGTTAGAATTAAAATGCACACACACTCAAAACACAGAGAGGTGAAGTCGCCTGTTCAACAGACTGTCCTTAACTCAATATTTGCCAGGTACACCTTCAGGAAGATGCTGCTATACCCTTTCAGTGACAAACTTGAATTCAGGATAAAATCACCTGATACCAACCCAGCTAGCAAAGCTCGTTGGCCCGTTGTGAACTTAACAGAAGATGAAAATAAGAATGTAAACTAGTGCGCAAAACAAAGCAGGAAGATGGTGAAAAGTCGTCAGGACAGTGGCTGCGACTGGGGTAAACGAAAACCTTAGTATATTGTTGTTCTTTTATAGGAGAAGAAATCTTTTGAGTTTTAAAACGGTGAAAATTTAATTTGAAATATTAAATCCCCATTAAAACACGAACGTTAAGATTCTTTTATTTAAAAATATTTATGATTTTATTTTTCATTTAATTCAAAACGGTAAAATATTTATTTAAAAATAAAGAAACGTTTTCTCATTGATGGGTACACGTGTGCACACGCAAGCACGCGCCAGGCACACGTCAAGCTCACGCCAATGGTCACACCAATGGTCACGCCAATGGTCACACCAAGGCTCACACCAAGGCTCGCACCAAGGCTCGCACCAAGGCTCGCACCAAGGATCGCACCAATGGTCGCACCAAGGGTCGCACCAAGGGTCGCGCCTCGCGCCAAGGCTCACGCCAAAAACACACGCAAAAGCACACGCAAGCTCCGCAAGCCCGCAAGCTCCGCAAGCCCGCAAGCCCGCGGCCTGCGGTGCTTCGGTGCGAAGCACCGCACATGTATGCATTTGCCCACTTATCCATTTCCCAAGTCCATATCCAATCCACTAGTTCTTTTCCTTATATAGAACATATGTGGTAATATGCATGAACTTCCTCCTTGGTTTGCCCAATGTGGGATAATCAAAGGTTTCTCATTCACTAAGAAGTGAAAATGGATGGCTTTAATTCCACCCAAGTTTGGACTAGTGATCCTAGCACCCATCAAGCTAATTAAAGTAACAAAAATTAATTTAAGTAAGAAACTATTAATTTTAGTAATATCATTTTCATTTCCCAACAAGAACTTCATGAATATCTTTTGATGTTAAGAGTTTTTGTTATATTTTAAGAAGTAAACCATAATTTGCATCAATTTGAAGTTTCATGTGTGCCTAAGATAGGTCGCGTCAAATCTCTTTGTGGAAGGGAATGTCTAACATCTTTTGTTGGATTTATAATCCAACTTATGTGGATATGCTACAACAATTACAAGTGAATCCTTATAATGTTGAAAATATAATTGTTGCATGCCACCAAAACATCTAAGGACATCTCCTGAATGATTTTTTCGTGTAATCACCATTAATATAGAAGAGTGTTGCTTCCTTGGCATTATAAATAGAATTTACATATAAGTAGACTCTTCAAAAATACAATATAGTTTATGATACCATCATTCCTACGTACTAAAGGTAAGAATTTTTTTTAAAAAGGAATTGTTTTTACCTTCTTAGAACGTCTTGAATGGAATTGAAAAGATTGATGCTTAAGTTAAAAAATCTGCTCATAACTTGCTTGATAAAATATCTGTGCGGATTTTATTCGGTCTTCTTGATCGGTTGAACCCACCAAGCAATGGTATGTCAAGTTTGTAACTACAAGACTTGACTTATTTCATTTCTAGGTATTGTCCATTAAGTATGTATTCATTGAAAACATAACATACGAAGTTACGTTTTTTACAATGACTTTAGTATTGGTGACTTGTTCACTATGCGTGTGACCAATGTATCAAAAGGTATGATATACATAGTTGCTTCGACAACCTAAAGTATATAGAGTTACGAATAATAGTTTAACTATAGACTTTGTTGATTACGACATTGCACTAATTGGTAACTTATTATTATACAGTGTGTTGAATTTCCGGGCGAATCCAAACTTTATTATATACGTTTGAAAGCAATTTGGAAACATAGTTTAAGGTAGTAGACTTACGAAACTTTGTTTCAGAGTCAAAATAGGGTTCATGACCAATCCCAGGATCGATCCCTTTAGCATGACCGATCCCTAGTGAAAGACCTAGGATCGGTCCCTAGTGGTAAGGATCGATCCCAGGACAGATCCCTTGGGAAGGATCGATCCAAGGAACGATCATGAGTAATCTGAATTCTATTTTACTTTTTTCGATTAATTTGTTAATCTTCACATGTTTGTGCAGATTTTAAGAAGTGAATAAGTTAGTTTGGAAAGTTCATTAGCATATCGACATAATGATTTAAACATGTGCTAAACTCTAATATATTAATGTTCAAGAATACACATTTTATACTCAAGACAAAATCCCAAGATATCGATTTTTCAATCTCATATTTGGTATAAAATTATATGCTTTTCATTCCTAGAGGTTTGCATATCTGTAGTAAACTATATTAGTAAAGTACATGTTATGTGCTAGCTAGCCTTAGTTGTCAGACTAAGAGTGAAATCTATTATGAGCTAGTTGGATATTACTTTATTTTTACGAATTTCATAAATATATTATTAATGCTTATCTTGAGAATTTTCTAAATTGGTAAATAAAGTCAATGCCTTGGCCAAAACATTATAAATTGATAGTCTTGTATTCTTTCAAACTTATCCAAAAACACACCTTCTGTGAGTATCGAAAAGCCAACTTGTTAAAGAGCTAAGAGTAATCTAATAGGTGAAACATCTTGCGTCTCCTTTTGATAAAATCTTTTGTGGGCTCAAGAAGCCTCTAGTTTTACCGTTAATGGAAGGCTATATTGTTATTTAGTTTTTAGGGTGATTACTTGTGTTTGAACTAATTGTGCATATAATCATCTTAATAGATCAAACTTGTTTATTCCAAGGTCATTATTTATTTTATAAGACCACTTAAGTTTGTTTGAAGATTTGACTAGTTCAGATCTAAGTGATTTTAGATTTATAGGGTGGAATTGTTGACCACTTAATGTTACTAGACTATGTTCTATATGGTGGATCAAAAGTGGAATCAAGTTGTTTTACAACGGTTATTTTGAAGATTCTAATTGAAGTTTGAACACTTGAAGACCTTTCTTTCTTATTTTTGTGTGTGACTTTATTTGAACTTGATTATCTGGGGTTACACAAGAAGTTTATCTTAATAAACATCATACAAGTATAATATCAAACTCACCGTCTAGTTGCATTAATTTACTTGGATAGAGCTTGTTCATCAAAATTGATTATTTCGATAATCATTGTCTTGATTTGATCTTTTGACCAAAGAAGTTTTATTGATAAAACGGAAGATCCTTTGACTACTTTATCTCTGATCTGAAGATTGATTCTAGGAGATTGATAAATGAGTTGGTTAATTACTAAAGCAGGTTAGTTATTCACTGTTTCGATTTACAATCCAAAGGATTCAGGTGCAGAAATTTTCACACTAGTGAAGCGACTCGAGATAGTGGACTATATATTGGAATCACGTGCGTTGTCCAGATTGGTTGTTGTAGGCGCAGTGATACTGCAGGAACTAGGTAACTTAAGATAGTTTACTTGGTCTTAACTATATGAAGTGGCGGCAGTCAATTTCTATAGCGGCTTAATTCTGAGAGTATTTTAAACTGGACTAGGTCCCGAATTTTTTCTACCAAGCAGTTTTTCTCATTAGAAAAATCTTGTATGTCATGTGAATTACTTTACTTCCGTATCATATTATTTAGATTTATCATTAAAGTAAATACACTTGTACGTTAATCATCTCTTGGTAACGATCCTATAGTTAATTCGTTTGAAACTTTGACTATTAAAAAGATTTATATTAGTGAAATAATTTTTTTTGTTATTAATGTTTCGATAAGATTATACAAGGTGGAGTCTGTATAGGTTGATATTAAAAAAATTATGATTTACTTGGTACCCTTGTCATTTTAATATATTTTTATCCAGTTGGCTAGTAATCGTAGTGGTAAGAATTCAATTCTCTCATAGTTTCCGGTAACTTTTGATGAGTTGGAAAGAAAATACTTCAATAAGTTGTTCTGTCATAAGAATCAATATATAGTCATGTACCGGCTCTTCTTAAGTCTCAAACAAGAATATTTTAAATCATTAATGGAGAGGTAATCACTTCAAATTAAACTCCCCTTTAAAGAATATGAACAAACGGAACAAATATATAGAAGCTTTCGAGGATATGAAAAACATAAGATTAGTTTTTTTTATACTACTTTTATTAGTATATTTGTATGGTTTTTTCCCTTCATTTTTACATGAGAAATTTCTAAGTTCGGTAAATACGTAATAATGTATAAAATGATGAAAAGGTATATAAAGAGCACAAAGTAATAAAAATGATTTGTTTTTTTATACTAGTAAAAAACTAAAATTATATCAACATCCTAAACACTCCAATTTATCCCTTATTTCACGTTAATATTTGCGCTAACCTCCTCTTCCATTGGGAAATCAACGAAACCTCGACTTCTGGTTGGCTGAAAAACAAGCTAGTCTCTTACATTTCGTGGCCGTTGAAATTTTATTTAATCTGCTTTATCTTAGGTTCCATATTAAATGGTAGTGACCACCTGGTCGGTTGTCAACCGAGCAAAATTAATTCAAGTTCTTACTTCACTAATATAGATTAGAGTATAGTAATAAGAACAAGTTCGTTCCCACAGAGAGGCAGGTGATTGTTAATTACTTTCGGTTACTTATGTAAACAGGGGGGGGGGGGGTGTTTGTGATTATAATTAAATTATACTAAAAGTAAAAAGATTAAAACGAATATCAGAGATAAAGAATATTGGTTAGAGAGTTAATCTTCCATCTTCCAACATGTTATCAACCAAATCATACTCAACATTTATGCACTCTCAATATCAATAACCCTAAAGCATCCTATCGCAGGCTTACTCCGGCAAAACTCCTATTATCATCAAAGGCGCAAGAGCACTCTTTAAATCGTTTTCACCGAATAACTTGGCGCAAGAGCCACTCAAGTTTAACCCAATGAAAGCAATGGTATTTGTGAGTTGAGGTTATTCTAAGCAATCCGGCGCAAGAGCCACTCGGATTTAACCTAGGTCACGCTTTTACACATAATTGCATGGCAACATCCCGTCGTTAACAACTACGTTATACTACTTGAACAAGGGTCTTTTGACAATTCCGGATCTCAAACCCTAGTTTAGATATAGATGTACATGCATGCTCATCTAAGTCGCAACTTAAACAAACAAGCAATCCATCATAGAAGGCGTTATAAACGGTAGAACATGAGCGATATTGAAGAGATTATGAACAAATGAGAATGAGCCATTCAATTGATAAACATATTTTCCAACTTAGAACTACATACCTAACAAATAAGAAAGGTTTATTTCATCACGGATTTCTCAAAATCCATGGAAAATAAACAAGAAAGCAAGTAAAGCAAACCCTCGGTATTGTGATGATCAATTGCTCTCCAAGCCGTTCTCCTTGTGGTCTTCAAGTGTAAAAGATATCTTCTTAATGTCTTGGATGTCTCTTTATATGGTATCCACGAAATCTAGGTTTTTAATGCTTCCGGGACCATGTTTTCCATGTTTTAGAATCCCACACACGTGCCAAAACTCCCCATTTTACGGTTGGGTTCGAGCCAATAACCCAACCGTAACTCTGGCACAAAAATATCACCCAAAAACACCCAGTTTTACGGTTGGGTTCGAGCCAAGAAACCCAACCGTAACTCTTTCACAAAAATTCGCTCCAAACTTCCCCAGGTTTACGGTTGGGTTCGAGCCAAGAAACCCAACCGTAATTCCTCCTGGATACTTTTTTGTACTCCACTATTTTGATCATATCTCCCTCATCCGGTGTCCGATTGACCTCATTCTTTTTGGGTTGCCTTCGTCTTTAATTCTCTACAGGATGAAAGTGAAAAAATCTTCATGATTTTTCAACCAATTTTACGGTTGGGTTTGAGAGTCTAGACCCAACCGTAAATCTTTCTGGAATTTTCCTTCAAAATCAACTTCTTTTACGGTTGGGTTTTGGGGTACTTTCCCAACCGTAAATCTTCCTGGAACTCTTGTTTCAAAGTTGTGTTTCCATCTTTTAACCTCTTCTTTTTATGCCGCAATGAACTCCTTTCCGCTTCTTTGGTTGAATATACTTCAAAACTCCTAAGAAACTCATAAACAAACAAAATCAAAGCATAATGATATGAAAACTAACAAGAAATAAATGAATTAAAGTATCCAAATAGTGCAAATAATGCACCTATCACCACCCTCTTATTTGTTGGTGGGTCGACAAAACCCTTTGTCCTGATTGGTTGATATTTGGTTTATTATTCTTACATCATATTTACACTTTTTTAAAAAAAAATCTGGAACGTCGAATTTGTTTGAGAATTTAGTTAGAAAGTATCCATAATTTGAGTAACTAGATAAAACATATTCGTTTATTTTTATTTTTACTTTATAATTCTGGAAATAAAAAGGTAAAACAGGTAAATAACTAAATTTTATATTTATTTTTATGGAATAAAAAATATTTTATCCTATATAAAAATAAAAATTAATAAGTTGAGACATGTTATTTAGGGAATATTCTTTTAATATTGTTAGGAATGAGATATTGAGTAAAAGAGAAAGAAAAAAAAGGAACTTAACATATTAGGTAAGACTATATACCCTAATTAATATTTTTCGTCACTTTTCTCTTTTCACCGTTTTTTCTCCTCTTCGCACCGTCTTTATACTCCGTTGAGTCTTATTTTTTCATGTTTAATATTTTTTCTCCCTTTTGCAAGTGATACTAAATTAATTCCACGATAACATCTATTCTCATGATTTTCTTTTCATATCATTTTTTTTTGTTTATCTTTGTTCTTTATTATACAAAAAGATTGATTTTTTTTTTGCAGTGGCTGATCAAAAAAGAACCATGCTCTAATTGATATGAATCAAATAAAATTCAGGTGAAGAGGTTTATCCGTTTGAACCAGACGCCAGGTTTGTTCCTTTTTCTATATTTATTTTGATTTGGGGTATTGTTCAACTGATTTTTAATTTATCTCACCGTGTTTTAATTTTGCAGGTAAGGGTTCATCTCTTTGCCCCAGACGTGATTTAGGGTTTATTTCAAAATTTATTTATTTTGAATCGGGGTTTCTTATTTTTGGTTTTTCGGTTACTAGGTAGCAAAATTATTGTTTGTTCTTTTTTTCTGCTCAATTTTGATTTTTGCTTCCTTAGTTTAGAATTAGGAAATGTGATAGACACATTTTTGTATCAAAATCGTTCTCAATTTTATATATTGTTGGTATTCAATTGTGTTCTTATTTTGGTCTTTTACGTGTTTGTATGAGTTTTTGGGAAATAAACATTTGTGAAAAAATTGGCACAAAAGTGATAAAGGCACCCAGAGGATTTAATAAAGGCACCCCACTCATGGATATGGGCACCCTTTTCTTTTTGGTTTAAAATCGAAATTGGCGGGAAACAAATTTCTCCTCGTGAGAATATTTCTGACAAGTGAGAACCGAGTTTTATGGGAGTGTTATGAGAGATTCCGAGCCATCTACATGAAGTAACAATTAAAACAACTTGAGACACGTCAACAAGAGTGATTCACGCCATTAAACAAGCTAGAAGAAAAGGTTTGCTGTCGTAAAATGGAATTGTTATCTAATTTGAATAATAATGTGTTAGAGTTTGTTTTAGATGGATTATTGGGTCCTTATCGATTAAGGAATAGCTTTTAGGTTTTCTTAAACCTATAAATATCAAAGAGAAGGAAGAAAAAAATGAGTTGGAAGTCGACCGGAAAATTCAGAGAAAAGTAATATTTCTCACTTGTTCGAGGGAAGAAGAAGAAGATGCAACAGAAGAAAACAGTCGCTGATACAGTTCCACTTTAATCCTTTTAGCAATAGAGTTGTTTCCGTACCGTGACAATACATAGTCTGCAACGATTAAAACATTGCAGATTCCATGTGTTACTTGTTTTTGTTGTTTTTTTTCTTTTCAAACACTTTTGATCCATGTTTCTATATTTTGAGAGTGTTTTGAGCATGATGAGCCAAATCCAATCACTGGGATAATGGAGAAAGCTATATTTCACAATTGAATGGTAACTATTTTTGATTCTTCATGACTTTTTGCATTGATTTAAATTGATTTATGGTTTTTACTAATTAGTTGTGATTTTGTTTGATGGTGTATGCTGGGACTTAAGAGCTTTTGATGTGCCATGCTTACGGTTTACAATTAATGTTTTAGAAATCTACTTTTGGCAAAGAAATAGAGTCAATAAAGGAATTATAATTGTTAAAGAATCATTGTAGAAATCACTCAGAAGTGATTTTGGTGGAATTCTGAGTCCTGGTTCTCCCAATATTGTTAAAATATTTTATTATTTTCTAGTTTAAATTAGAATTAGTTCTAAAACGAAATCTTCACAACTCTCGGTAAAAGAACTATTTTTACCACTTTTCTAAAACGATCAAGTTTTTGGCGCCACTGCTGGGGATTTTTTTTTAGGTTAGAGTTTTAGATTTATTTTTCTTCTTAGGTTTAGTTTTATTTTTATTATTTTTTTATTTTTTTTGTTCTATTTTATGTTTTCTGGTATTTGTCTATTTGCTACAGGTTTTGGATCAAAAAGAAAGTTGAGTCATTGATTAAAGACTTGGAGTTATAGACAAAGCGAAAAGATCGGAAAAAGAAGAAAAAAAAATTATTTTTATTTTAATTTTTATTTAATTTTTAGGATTTTATTTCTTTTCATTTTAGAAACTGTATTAGGGTTTTAGTTTTTGTAATTCTTTTCATTATTTTTCTGTTATTTTTTGACACTTTTGGACTTTATTTTTGGACACTAAACTTTATTTTTATTTTATTTTTTAACCCTACGGAAAGGTGATGTGATTTTAATTTATACCGCAAGAGCGCGGTTTTCGATGAGACAGTATGCAAGCACGTTTCGTTCCACAGGATTTCAGAATTACAATTTCTTATTTGTAGTTAATTATTGTGCTAATAACAAAATTGATTGATTTTTAATGAATAAATTAAATAACTAGAAAAATAAAATAAATATATAAATTAACTAGGAAGAGAAGGTCTAGGGTTTCGGATTCTACTACTTTTGATGTCATACGATTGATGATTCAATTTCTTAAATCTACTCTTAAATTACTCAAAACAATTTTGAACCCAATCTCATGTTTTGGAGAATATAACATTTAAAATTAATTATACGACTTTCATCGTTGCATAAAAATATAACCTCCTTCGCTTATAAAAGATTAACAGTTTTAAAACCGTCCTAAACAATTAAAATGAAGCATTTTAGAAAAATTATTAGTCATCAATGGCACAAAAAACAATATTTATGTCTAAGAAATTAAATAATAAACGTAAACATAATAAAAATAGTTTCCTCCTACACTTAGAAAAGAAGATTACCTACTCATGAAGAAGAATTTTTTTTTTTGATAAATCAAATTAAATTTATTGAATTAGAAAAGCTAACAATTTTCTTTATTTCTTTGTCGATTCAACGACGCACTCCAGGAGTAGTACAAAGAAGAACAGACTGATGGCGCGCAGAAAGATTAAAAAGTATATTAGCTATAACCACAGAACTGTCGTATATACTATTCACTAAGCCGTTACAAAAGGTGTTCAATTTAAAAGAAAAGGTAACGGAAATAAATGACAGTTTCAGAGACTTCAGAAATGTATAGTTGTTCTTCCTCTTTCTTCTTCTTCTCCGTTCAAGACCTAGTTGTAGAGAATGAAATTGATTTTTTCTAATTTTGATTTCTGGGCCAAGCCAGCCTCCCAAAACCCTTCCTCTCTTCTAGTATTTATACTACAACATCAAATGACTCTCAAAATCTCGTTCAGATCTTTGCAATAACTTTTGTTTTAATGGAAAATATCTCAAAAGTTCACGATATTTTTTTCTTCTTTTGAAACAAAAATCGATTACATAAAATCTCGGCTTTTATATTTCTTTCCCTTGGTCCTGTGTTTTTTTTCCTTAATATTCGAGATTACGATGTTGTTTCTTAATTCAAAATCCGAGAAAAAAATCTTGCAGAATACTTTCCAAACTCGATAGTATTTCTTTCCATTCTTTTAACCGTTTCACCAAATATTTCACGAGATGTATTTAATTTGATGTAAAACTTCAAATAATAAGGAAAGAAGATATTTCTTGTCTTAATCTCTTGCAGATAACCCAAAATAAATTCAAGCAAATCTTCACAGATACAAGTTTGTTTAAAAGAAAATTTCCCACCGAAATTCATATTCGAAATTGAGAAGGTGGGAGCCTTTATAAAAGAGATGGGTGCCTTTATCAATTTTATGGGGTGTTTTTATAACTTTTTGAGCCAATTCTTCCATATTATTTATTTCTCAAAAATACCTAAACACAACGAAAATACAATATTAGTACAAAATACAATATTAGTACAATATATTAAAATCAGCTCCAATAAGACACATAAATGTGTCTATCAAATGCCCCTAAACTTCTTATTTGCTAGTCCTCGAGCAAATATAATTTAGAAATAAAAATCATAACTCACTTTCGCAAGCATCGAGATTGCACGTAGCGTGTGCAACAATCCTTTGAACCACTAGGTGGCCCTAGTAGACGAGTTTTGTCTCGTGAGGGTTTACAAGAAATATACCTACAAAACCTTTACTCCAAATTTTAGCTACTTGTGACCGATTGAGGGTAGACACTAAACATGCTATTTAGTTGGCTACAAAAATTCTTTGGCTATGAGAGGAGGTACCTTGTTTTGAATCCAATTTTTGTACACGAGTTTGCGCTCAGCATACTAAAATTCATATATAAGAAAACAAAGCACTACATAAAAAGTCATACAATGGACCACGAAACTCGGAATCTATCAAAGTTCAATCACATGAATAGATCTAGAAGATGGATATGGAGATGATGAAGTTTGCACATGTTGACTAAGGTGAACGGTGTTTCCCATATTTGTCTGAAGGTCGTCGCCAAGATGAATCCTGAAGGATTGAGATACGCTCTCACTGGTCTTAATACTAATACTAATATCGACTCAGCTGGTATATACAAGGGCCCAAGGGGTCGATTTATTGAAAATAATTATTTCATCATTTTTTTTTTATTTTTTTTTTTTGGTAAATAAAATACAATAAGGGGCTTGATCTCAATCCCTCTAATTCATCCCTCCGACGATAACAATTCGATGCTAGCGCCCCACCAAATCACTTAGAGAAACATAAAATTACAAAGATAAAAACAGAATGTGATTTGGTCGAGGTAGACTCCGAGATATGGTGACGGCTATCATGTTATTTCTAACACCTGAGCTATATCCTTTTATGAATAGACCATTTAGCTAGGTCCCTCAACTCCTATATCCAAGAAATTTGTTTCCATCTACTTAGAATAGTTAGTGTCATCCTGAATTGTTCATAAGTTTCTAGATTTTAGAGTTTTTAGTACAACTAGAATTTTTTTAATTTTTCTCCCTTGCCCTCAAAATTAAATTGAACATAGTCCTCGATGTTCTAAAGATAATCAATAAAAGCATGATCAAAGAGAATTTCCGAGCAAAGTAAAAGACATAGGGAAAGATATTACTAGTATTGTGTACCAAAAGCATATGGGCTTCCTCCCATAGAGCGCTAAGTTTAAAGTCTTCAGCCAGATAAATAAAGGATTAGTCACAACTTACGAATCATATAACAATAATCTGAATAATTGCGGATCCTTGAAATCAATCGAATTTGATTCACTCAATTGACCACAATGGAATATACGAAATTGATGGTCATTCTCATAAAAATGTGTTGATTCATATTTCCTAAAATAATTAGGTTTAGCTTCAATATTCAATATCTGACACATTTGTAATTTTCATGTTCCCACATTTGGTAAATAAAATTTTGGTGGGACAACAAAGTCAATTATGGTATTATCACCTAGGTAAACCAGATCAACCAGAGGATGGGTTTCTAACGACTAAATTTCTTGCTGGATATAATGAGGCTCGGGGAAAAGTGTATGAAGATAATCTCTTAAAATGGTAGAGGCATATATGTCAAGTCCTAAGTGAGGGACTTTAAGCAGGGATAATTGAAAATCACAAGAATCTTCATCAAAACCATACAATGGGTTATCCAAGGTGTTCCTAAAAGCCTTTTCTTCCAAATCAGTGATCTCAATAGGTTCATCACATTCATATAATGGATTGTTAAACACAGTGCTTTATAAAGGATCATGAATAGTCCAACGGTTTATGAAAACATCCTCACTCATCTCTACGAGTCTATCATCTTCGTCAGGGACTATGGTCTTTGAATCGTTGGACTCTAAAACACTAGTCTCGGGATAAACTCGTTCCTCTAAACCATCATCGTCTTCATAATAACAAGGAAATATTTCACCATTTATAACAATGGTATATCTAGTTAAATCTTTTTCCTCTTGAATAGGTAAATAATCACCAACATTATTAGGATTGGAACTAGAAACATCATTATCATGAAGCTCAATTGTTGTAAAAATTTCCTCGTTATTATAACTACGAATTTCAAATTCTTCGTCAACACTATCCTCACCATCATAATAATATAAAGATGGTTGAACCTTATCTAAAAAAATAGTGATTCAATTATAACCTCTACCAAGGGTAAAATTATAAACACTATTTTGGCAATTAAGTTCGTTTTGAACAATATTAGCAGTTAACCGTTCATTTTCAATTTTCACCTCATCTAAACGTGCATTAAGTTCACTAAGAGTTGTACACATAGCTTCAAGTCTTTCTGTTATCTTCCTTCCATTTTCATCTAATTGATTTAGTGTATTATTCCAAGAATCAGAAGGAGAGTAAGAAATTTACGAAGTTTCCATGTAACGCCTGCGGACATCTTCTAAAGATGAAGAACTAACATTTTTCTGAGTATAATATTACTCGTTTACCCGTTCATACGACTGGTGAACGTGCGAATAGTAATTGGGATCACTATGGTATGAACCATAACCTCCAGATGGTTGATAGTTGTCCCAAGCACTATCCACACTATGGTCATAGTAAGGGTATTGTCCATTTTGAAATTCAGGTCGATATTCGTTAATTTGGTTCTTATAATACCAGTTCGATTTTTTTTTGTGCACGTGCAAATGCTGGGTCAACTACAATTAGGTAAGCTTAGGTTACCTTAGCCAAATATACCTACAGTCAAAGACTGGTCAAAGGTACAAGGCTAAGGCTTGTGGAATTTCAGATGGTAACTCCCATCAGGCCCAAGGCACGGGTTCAGCTTATTTTTCCACGGGTTTTCCTAAAATCGGTAGTCTGGCGATTCAATTGGTGTGTGCACGTGTATTTTTTTTTATGTACAAAATAAAATAAAATCTAAAAGATATACAAAAATAAAAATCCTAATTTACTTATTTACAAAATGAAAATCTAAAAAAAAAAAATCTAACAAAATAAAAGTTAGGTTATATTACTTACCTTTTTTGGTAAGCAATTTCCACAATAAATGTAAAAATATACTTGCACAACAAAAATAAGAGAAATACCCAAGTAAAATCTAATAAATAAAATAAATCCTAAACTAATTAACACAAAATTAAAGAAAAATTAAAAACTACAATTTCTTAATCCCCGAAAGCGGTGCAAAAAACTTGATGGGATTTTAATTTATACCGCAAGAGCACGGTTGTTGATGAGACAGTATGCAAGCACGGTTCATTCCACGGGGATTTCAAAATTCTAATTTCTTATTTTTAGTTAATTATTGTGATAATAACAAAATTGATTTATTTTTAATGAATAAATTAAATAACTAAAAAAATAAAATAAGTATACAAATTAACTAGGAAGAGAATGTCTAGGGTTTCGGATTCCACTACTTTTGATGTTGTATAATTGACGATTCAATTTCTTAAATTACTCAAAACAATTTTAAACCCAATCTCATGTTTTATATAATATCATTTAAAATTAATTATACGACTTTCGTCGTTGCACAAAAATATAACCTCCTTCGCTTATAAAAGATCAACAGTTTTAAAACCATCCTAAACAATTAAAATGAAGCATTTTAGAAGAGAAATTATTAGTCATGAATGGCACAAAAAACAGTATTTTGTCTAAGAAATTAAATAATAAAAGTTAACAAAAAAATAGCTTCCTCCTACACCTTAGAAAAGAAGATTACCTACTCATGAAGAAGAAAATAAAAAAAAAATTGATAAATCAAATTATATTTATTGAATTAGAAAAGATCACAATTTTCTTTATTTCTTTGTCGATTCAACGACGCACTCCAAGAATAGTACATAGAAGAACAGACTGATGGTGTCGCATAAAAAATAAAAAGTATTGATTTAATTAATGAAACAACGACGCGTTATATTAGCTTTAACCCCAGAACTGTCGCAGATACTATTCACTAAGCCGTTACAAAAGGTGTTCAATTTAAAATAAAAGGTAACGGAAATGAATGACAGTTTCAGAGGCTTCAGAAATGTGTAGTTCTTCTTCCTCCTTCTTCTTCTTCTCCGTTCACGACCTAGTTGCAGAGAATGAAACTAATTTTTTTCTAATTTTGATTTCTGGCCAAGCCAGCCTTCCAAAACCCTTCCTCTCTTCTAGTATTTGTACTACAACAACAAATGACTCCCAAAATCTCATTCAGATCTTTGCAATAACTTTTGTTTTAATGGAAAATATCTCGGAAGTTCAGGATTTGATTTTTTTCTTCTTTTGAAACAAAACTCGATTACATAAAATCTCGGTTTTTATATTTCTTTCCCTTGGTCCTGTGTTTTTGTTTCGTTAATATTCGAGAGTACGATCTTATTTCTTAATTCAAAATCCGAGAACAAAATCTTGCAGAATACTTTCCAAACTCGATAGTCCATTCTTTTAAATGTTTTACCAAATATTTCACGAGATGTATTTGATTTGATGTAAAACTTCGAATAATAAGGAAAGAAGATATGTCTTGTCTTAATCTCTTGAAGATAACCCAATATAAAGTCACGCAAATCTTTACAGATTCGAGTTTGTTAAGAAGAAAATTTCCCACCAAAATTCATATTCGAAATTGAGAAGGTGGGTGCCTTTACAAAAGAGGTATGTTCCTTTATCAATTCTCTTGGGTGCCTTTATGAATTTTATGGGGTGCTTTTATAACTTTTTATGCCAATTTTTCCATATTATTTATTTCTCATAAATACCTACAAACACAATGAAAACACAGTATTAGTACAAAATAAAGACTGACAATATATTAAAATGAGGTCCAATAAGACATATAAATGTACTATCAAAGGGTAGTATTAAATATAAACTGCACAGGGAAGGACAACAATTACGATATTATCTTAGCCCCTTGGGTTCGTAGACTAACACAGGAATAAGTGGCCCGAGTATACTTTAACCTATCCATCGCCCTTCTGGAACGGGAGGTAAAGCTCGATCAACCCACGAATCTCCTGCTAGTGGATTATTGTATTCCTTCGTAAGCATATATGTTGAGGAACTGAATACGGACGTTATTTTCTAATAAAGGGTAAGAACTGGCCATACAAGATAAGGATTCATATTTCATCATTGTATCCTTCTTGCCCGCTTTAGGAACACGTACCAAACGTGAACCTAAACCTAAAATTGACTAGAAAGAAGACCGATAAGGTAATGAGTTTATTAGAAAATCTATCGAAAGATTGTCTTGGTTACTTTTTTAGCTCAACTCAAGGATCAGGAAGATTATTTTAAATTTATTCGTTCCACCTAGTAACCCAAGGAAACGTACCAATGAGGTGGGGTTATCCAAGCTCCTTAAAGCTATCTTCTTCTCCCGATCAACTTAATCTAATTCGGATCGATCCAAGAGGTTTGTTAAAACTGTAACTAGTTGCCTTTTGGAGGAATAGAAGCTGGTCTAGAAACAATCTAAGTGGATCCATCATGCTTTTTGTTTGCTAGATTCAATAAGATTGATTTGGTCGAGTCAGCCTTGTTTGTGCCTGTTTAGATTCCTTTCTAGTTAGGATGTCGAACTGGTATTACGATAACCAATACAATGCGTATTCGGCTGAGTTTCAAAATGGACAGTACCCATACTATGACCATAGTATGGATAGTAGTTGGAACCACCTGATAGGTTTTTTAATAGTGGTAAATAAAGTATCGTTCGCTCGAACTTGTGAAGACTGATTTTAGATTTTAATAAACTAATTTTTAAACCAAAAATACGTACAAAATATGAAGATAATATTCACAAATACTAAGGTTATGGATTTCACCATTAACCAATTAAAGTGATTTAATCTAATTATTATTTATGCAATTATAACATTTAATTTGATTCTAAAATATTGCAAAAAGTTGATTTTCAAAATAACAATTGTATAACAAAAGCATGGAACATCTAAAACCTAGGCCAAAGCATGTACCATCTAACGAAATCACAACTGCTTAAAAAAATCATTAAATCAAATTTCAACCAAGGCAAATAATCATAAAGAAATTGTAAAAATTAATTAAAATAGAATTATACCACTTTTATTGAAACAACGGCTTCCTCCGTGACCTCAGCATATGGGGTTTAGCTCATTGTATTGGAAAAGCCCCCAAAAATATATTTCATAACTCAAAAAGTGCTTCCAATGGTGAAATAATAGTAACACAAGAGAACAGAAACGCTTATAAGCGTTACAGAGACTTGTTCTCTGTGTTACAGAAGATAGAAAAGAAAACAGGAGAAAAGGACGGATTTCAGATGTTGTTGAAATAAGACTGCTTCAGTGCCTGTGTCAGCGACACTATCAGCGACAGTTTCTGGGCGCCTTATGTTCTTCACCGGCAACAACTATTTTCTTCCTAGAATTTTTCGGTGATTTCTCTGGCTCCTCCTGAGCTCTCCAACCCCCA
>JAJJMC010030977.1:6033580-6075777 GCA_023531435.1 Papaver californicum | reverse complement strand
CCCCCCCCCCCCCCCCCCAAGCTTTTTTATTCGACTTGTATTTATAGTACAACATCAAACATCTCCATTAACTTCACCAAATCTCTTCGAATATGCACTCTTTAATTCTCGGGAATATTTGATCATCAAAGATCGAATTTGTGTTGATCTTGTTTCTATTACAAATCGAGTATAAAATCTCTCAATAACTCTCATTTGACTCGAGTACAAAATCTCTCGAATAATATCTTCTCTTAATCGTTGCGTACTCGAAAAACATTTTTTTCTTGTTTTGTTTGTGAGAGAATATTTCACGAGAGAATATTGATTTTGCCAGCTTCCCACACTTGTATGACTCTTACTTATTTGGTAAGAATATATTCCATCCTTTAAACTTGAAATTAACAAAAAATCTTACGTGAAAAATTCATGCTGTGGGAAGGACGAATTCCCGCCAAGAACTATATTTTGAATTTGAAAGCATGAGTGCCTTTATAAAATTCATGGGTGCCTTTATCCATCGAGGTGGGTGCCTTTATCAATTTTGAGGGTGCTTTTAACACTTTTAAGCCGATTTTTCCACACTTATTAATTCTCCAAAAATACCTAAAAATATAATAAAATCACAATATAAGTTCACAAATGAGTTCTAACAATATACAAATTGAGATCAAATAAGACACGAAAACGTGTCTATCACCACCACCAACCTTTTGAAGGTTATGCTCATACCATCTTGGTCCCAATTACTATTCGTACGCGCACCATTCATGTGAACGGGAAACTAAGAAAAATGCGAGTTCTTCGTCTTTGGAAGATACCCTCAAGCAGTTGCAATCTAGGACTCCTTATGATCCCAGTGTTTCTCTAGAAGAATCCCTCAAGCAGTTAACTGAGTCGACACATAGGTTTGACTTATTTGTGAAGGAAACAACTGCAACAATGAGTATTGCTCAAAATGATCTTAATTGCCAATATAGTATATCGAATATTACCCTTGAAAATGAGGATAGTTATTCGCATAATCAAGATGACAAGGTTATAATTGGTAACACTACTTGTTTAGATGAGGTTCAACCATCTTCATATTATTATTACGATGATTATGATGAGGATAATGCAGTTGAAGAATCTGAAATATGTAGGTATAGTGATCAGCAAATTGTCACTCCAATTGCACTTCGTGAAGATATTGTTATTTCTGGTTCAAATCCTAATAATTTTAATGATTATTCATCTATTCAAAAGGAAGGGGATTTGACTAGAAATATCATTGTTTTAGACGATGCAGTATTTCCTTGTCTTGAAGTCGATGGTTTAGAGGAACGGGTTTATCCTTCTTTATCTGAGAATATTGTTTTGGAGTCCAGCGATTTAGAAACAAAAGTCTTAGATAAATAATATAGAGTCATATAGATTTTAAATATGAGTGAGGATGCACCAACTGATTATAACTTAGAAGAAGCAATTGATCATTTTCAGGAATCTGACAATCTAGAAATTAGGAAAATTGTGACTAGTCTATCTAGGGACACTGAAAAATTCTAAGTTTGGAGGTGATTATCATTTTCCATGTGCTTTACCTTTGACTTTTAGAAAGATCCCTCACTTGAAACTTGATATATGTGCCTCTACTATTCTACAAGATTATTTTCCTACACGTTCTCCCAAACCTAATCATGTCCAAAAAGAAGTTCAGTTATTAGAAACCCATCCTATGGTTTATGTGGTTTACTCAGACAATAATACCAAGATTGATTTTGTTTTCCCACCAAATATTTTTCTTCCAATTGTGGGAACGTATGAGTTTCAAATGTGTTAGTTATTAAGTTTTGACACTAAGCCTAATTACTTTAAAAATTATAATCAACACATTTGTTTAAGAATGACCACCATTTTCATTGTGGTCAACTGTGTGAGTCAAATCTGATTAACTTTGAGGATCCATAATTATTCAGGTTATTATTATGTGCTTCTAAGTTCTTAGTTGAGTTTTTGTAGACTCTACAACCTGATCCTCTAAATCTTTCCTATGAGGAAATCCAGCCCATGAAAACATTTTATCTAGACCCTTTTATAGAGCCTGAACCTGAACCATAGCTAGATGTAGTTTTATTAAACAAAAATCTAGATAAGGGTGTGTTCGGTTTGTTCATTTTCTTGGCTTGTTGCAGTTTCCTTTTATTTGTGGTAGCACTATTTGATTCAGATGACCCACAGTTGTTTCGGCTATTGCTATATGATTTTATGAGGTGACTAATTATTTCTTAGTCTGGCTGAAGACTTTAAACTTAGCACTTCTTGGGAGGTAACCCATGCCCATGCGACTCGGTAATATCTTTCCTTAACTCATTTTATACGATTGGTAACAGTTTTCCCTTGTTCATGTTTTTAATCATTTATTTTTAGAACATTGAGGACAATGTTAGATTTAATTTTGGGGGTACGGGGAAAACTTTAAGTTAAAATATAAAAGTCCAAAGTCTGAAAACTTGTGAACTATTCAGGATGACACTAACCATTCTAGGTAGATGGAAACATAGCTCTTGTGTATAGGAATTGGCATGCTCATCTAAATGGTATATTCATAAAAGTATGCTTAGCTCAAGTGTTCGAAAGAACATGATAGTTGTCACCATATCTCGGAGTCTATCTCGACCATATCACCTTCTGTTTTATTTTTTATAATTTTTTGTGTGCTTCTCTAAGTGATTTGGTGGGGCACTAGTATCGCCTTTTTATCGCCGCCAGGATGAAGTAGAGTGTTTGAGTTCAAGCCCCATTATTGTATTTTTTTTAGACCATTATTCAGACAAAAAAAAATATATGAAAAAAAAAAGTAAATAGTTGTTTTATTTTTAATAAATCGAACGATGGGGCCCTTGTATATACCAGCTGAGTTGACATTAGTATAAGGATTAAGACCAGTGGAAGCGTATCTTAATCCATTGAAATTTATCCTGGCACTGACCCTCAGACAGATATGGGAAACACCGTTCACCTTAGTCAACATGTGCAAATTTCATCATCTCCTTATCCATCTTCTAAATCTATTCTTGTGATTGAACTTTGATAGAATCTGAATATCGTGGGCCATCAGACGACTATATAATTAGAGTTTTGAATTTTTGGATGAATTTTAGTACGCTGAGTGAAAACTCGTGTACAACAATTGGATTTATATAGGGTAATGATTCTCATAGCCGAAGAATTTAGTAACCAACTAAATAGCATGTTTAGTGTCTACCCTCAATCGTTCACAAGTAGCTAGGATTTGGAGTAAAAGGTTTTGTGGGTATACCTCTTGTAAACCCTCACGAGACAACACTCGTCTTCTAGGGTCACCTAGGAGTTTAACGACTAGCTGCACGTGCTAAGTGTAGTCGTGATTCCACGAAAGTGAGTTAGATTTTTATTTTGAAGATTAGATTTGCTCGAGGACTATCAAATAATAAGTTTGTGGGCATTTGATAGACACATTTTTGCGTCAAAATTGTTCTCAATTTTATATATTGTTGGTACTCAATTGTGTTCTTATTTTGGTAGTTTACGTGTTTGTAGGAGTTTTGGAAAATAAACATTTGTGGAAAAATTGGCTCAAAAAGTGATAAAGGAATCTAGAGGATTTGATAAAGGCACCACACTCGTGGATAGGGGCACCCTTTTCTCTTTAGTTTAAAACTGAAATTAGCGGGAAACTAATCTCTCCTCGTGAGAATATTTCTGACAAGTGAGAACCGAGTTTTATGAGAGTGTTATGCGATATTCCGAGCCATCTACATGAAGTAACAATTAAAACAGCTTGAGACACGTCAACAAGAGTGATTCACGCCATTAAACAAGCTAGAAGAAAAGGTTTGCTGCCGTAAAAAGGAATTGTTATCTAATTTGAATAATAATGTGTTAGAGTTTGTTTTAGGTGGATTATTGGGTCCTTATCGATTAAGGAATAGCTTTTAGGTTTTCTTAAAACTATAAATATCAAAGAGAAGGAGGAAAAAAAGGAGTTGGAAGTCGACCGGAAAATTCAGAGAAAAGTAATATTTCTCACTTGTTCGAGGGAAGAAGAAGAAGATGCAACAGAAGAAAACCGTCGCTGATACAGTTCCACTTTAATCCTTTTAGCAACAGAGTTGTTTCCGTACCGTGACAATACATATTCTGCAACGATTAAAACATTGCAGATTCCATGTGTTACTTGTTTTTGTTGTTTTTTTTTCTTTTCAAACACTTTTGATCCATGTTTCTATCTTTTGAGAGTGTTTTGAGCATGATGAGCCAAATCCAATCACTGGGATAATGGAGGAAGCTATATTTCACAATTGAATGGTAACTATTTTTGATTCTTTATGACTTTTTTCATTGATTTAAATTGATTTATGGTTTTTACTAATTAGTTGTGATTTTGTTTGATGGTGTATGCTGGGACTTAAGAGCTTTTGATGCGCCTGTTAGGATCGATGCTATAAAGAAAACAAAATAAAAACAATAACAAACACAAGATTTACTTGGTTCACCCAAAATTAGGGCTACGTCCAATGAGAGGCTGCGGTTTTTACTATAATCACAAAAAGTGTTCCAGAGGAATACAACGATGATACAAACCCTAGATAGGGAAACTCGAAATATATATAGAGACTACTCAAAAAAAATTAGGTCAAGTGCGACACCCTGTCGTGCACTACCAGGCCGCCAGTAGGATCGGGTCAGGTGTGAAACTCTGGTTGTGCACTACCAGGGTCCACACAAACATAATAGTATCATGCTTACGGTTTACAGCTAATGTTTTAGAAATATTTTTTGCCAAAGAAACAGAGTCAATAAAAGAGCTATAATTGTTAAAGAATCATTATAGAAATCACTCAGAAGTGATTGTTGGTGGAATCCTGACCCGATATTGTTAAAATATTTTAATTATTTTCTAGTTTAAATTAGAATTAGGTCTAAAACGAAATCTTCACAAGTTTCAGTGAACGAACTATTTTTACCATTTTTCTAAGACGATCAAAATGCTTCAGGATAAGTTGGTTCAAGGCCTGACATGGAGTGAATATGTTAAGCATATTGAATCAATAATTATAATTATGTGGGTATGCACAAAAGTAACAAAAGGTTTTCATCATTTCTCAGGCGCACCATATCAAACTAGCTTTTACTGATAGGTTATCAGTCACATTGTGCATCTTTTCTGGCCAATATTTTGTAATGAACTAGCTAGAAATAGTCAAGACTAAAGAGATCAGTAAAATACTGTGATATAGTACTAAACTTCGTAGGCTTTCATCTTCTCTGGAGTTCAAACTTAATTGCAACCATTAATAACGGTTCCTTGCTTTCTAATGCTAGCATGAATGGACTATAGAGAACCATAAGGCAACATGTGACAGCACAAAGACCACTGAACGTACCGATATCTGGATTGTTGAAAAAACATATATCCTCTTGAGACATTAAGTTAACAGTACATTAGTAACAATTCTCTTTGTTTTTTTGTTATGATTATTTGAACAATTCTTTTATTTTCAAAGAAATTCTCATCAAACGTAATTCAATTTTTCCATTTAATTAACTGATCTGCATTTTAGTCTGATATTTTATTTCTTGCAGATAAAAAATGAATAAGGAGATCTCGAAAGAGGGTGTGAAGATGAGCAAGCCTTTAGGTGTACCTTTGACAATGTGCTAGCAGTATGTTGCACCTAATCCTGTGGTAAGCATGTGATCAAGCTACTGTGTTCTTATGATATAATAATAGATCGATCTTTGGAAAAAAATTTAAGCATATCTTTGGGATTTTATGAACTAAAAACCATTTGCTAATCTTACGTACCAAATGAGACGTGTTTATAATAACACATTGATTTGAGTTAGGTAAGTTCTTTATTGTGTTTATTGGAGTCCTGCCCACTATTTTTAACAATTGACCTCACAATGGTTGCTTCATAGGTTCAACAATTTCGTCTCTTTAAGTTTTTGAACCGGTACTACAATTTAAAAAACATGGTGTGTGTTCCAGATTGAACAACAGAATTATGCATCAGTGGTGGGTGAATTTGGTTCATAAATTGCAGATTCTGAATGGAGGTTTTGCACCATCTTATTTAAAATGGTGGCCATCAGGCACTTACTCATACTCTCATTTTGGCTATAAATAATGCAGTTTCTGGAAGGAAGAGGGACAAGGTTGTTGTACAAGAAGAAACCCCAATACCTGCCAAGAGAAGGTGCAATGCATTATAACCAGTGAATTGGTGGACCTGAAAGTAATAGTAGTGTTCTTCACTATCAGCTAGGCCAGCTTTGAGACAACACGAGAAAGGTGATCCGGTTTTTTTTAATTAATGTCAAACTTGAATGTCACCATGTCCAGTATTTGTTAATTGTCAGTTTTTATTAGTTTACACATGTGTTTTTCATACCCTAACCCAAATTTTGAACATGGATTGGCTTATTGCAGGAATTCGAACTCAACAATGGAGGTATTAGTTTCTCTCATTTAATATTTAATCAAAATCATAGTAATTGATAAGTATATAACTCGCATACATTTCGATCAACACTGGACATAGTACATGGTTTTTCGCTTTCAGTTTCATGCTGACTCAAATTTTTCTTGGAGCTGAACTCGATGTGTTCAACTTGGATTGATTTCTTAATTTGTGATATTTATGTTGTACAGTACAGATCCGGCAAACCCACCATCTCAATCTGTTCCAAGTAGATCAGCAGCTAATAATATGGTGAGAAGTGGAATGATGACGCAGTTCAAGAACAACTTTGTAGCCGCAACATCTAATTGTCAAAATCAAGGCAGCAATAACAATTCAAACTACACTGCCGGCAGGCCAGTATTACGTGGTTTTGTTTCTGGTGGTTCAATAGGTGGAGACATGGAGAAAAATAGTTCATTTAACCCCGCTCTTCCTAATCCAGGAGTAAACACCGCCACTGGGAATTCCAGAGATAGTAGTCAGAAGAATGTAGAAGGATTAGTTCTGAATTTTCACCCTCCATCACTTTAATTGATGGTGGTTCATTTTTTTCCTTGACTGCTTATATGCTGACTTTTGTTCTTGGTAATTTTTGCATCCTAGAGAGAGACATAGGCCATTTGGTAAATAACATACAAGAGAAAACAAAAGACATTGAATTAACGTTTCAGTTAGCGTCCATATTGCTGCAATTGGTTTACAAAAGAAATTGTCGTTTACATAGTTTACTCTTTAAACGGGAGCTTAAATTATATGTACATATTTATGAGTAACCATCTGATTTCCTAATCCTAACAATTTAACCGACTTCTTGTTTGGATTCTCAGAGTATATCCAGCTTTTCACTTCGATCCTTTCTCTCTTCACCTTCAAAGATCACATCTCTATTGGTATTGAGTTGTAACGGATTGAATCCGCCGTCGGCATCATCATCAACATAACCAAATGTAATAATATTATCCAACGCATGTGATGTAAGTCAGTTTGGGTATTTCAAAGAATTGGTGTTCGTGAATTTTTTGTTTACGTTGGTCGTGCTGTTGCTAAACGTACTCGTGAAGTCCTGGACAACGTCAATCTACTGAACTAAGGTTTTTGTTTTACCTAATTCTACCAATCTTCAATTTTTTACTTTTCTTAGGTTTTTTCAGAGGTTTTTATTTCATTAATTGTTGTTTTTGTTTTGTTCTACGTAGAATACTAGGTGTATTCTTATAATAAGAATGAATTATGTGTATTGGGATTTATGGATGATCATTACCCTGACTGTAGTGCTTTTTCCCTACTTAACAAGGCATGTACTGTCTCAACTTTATGGTAGGTTTCAGGGTAAAACAGATGCAATGGGTATCCAGTTCTTTTTAAAAATGTGCATCCTGAGATGAGAAATGCAGCTTTTGGATTATTGGGGAAGTCATTTATTCAATCTAAGCCTAATGTATTTGGAGAGCTAACGAAGGTTATGATTTATCCTTCTGGAAACATGGAGGAAGCAGTAAAAGTGGTCCCTGGTGGTGGCGTCGACGCAAATATTGTTTTGCATATGCGAATGCTAATGAGTAGGTATCATGTATAAAAAAATACACCTTATTTTTTATGTTCATACTGATACTGATCTTCCACATCTTAGTTTAATATTTTTTATTAAACCTGAACTATGCCTGTTGTCTATTGGAGAGATACTACACCTTTCATGTATTAGCATTAAAATGGGAGTGTTGTGTGGCCATTCATCATTTGTAATCAAACTGAACTACCCATGGATTCCCAGGTGGAGGTATTGATATTGATCTACTCTGTAAGGGAGTACCAAGTGAATGCATGAAGTTTTGATGCGACAAATAATGCACAACTCAGATTCTTGAAAGTTAAATAATCCCAGGGACACTCTTCTACCACACACATAATAGTATATAAAGGAATGTATTCTTCATGTAATTTTACACGTCTAAAAATCTTTTGGGTCATCCAATTCATTTTTCTCTTCATGGTTGTTACCTCACTGCTTTGTGTCTTATTCAAAAAAAAATTTGAGCTTAGGGAATATTGGTTTTAAGGTTTGTAGGTACGATGAATAATGTGTGGAGTTGTTTGTGATTGCTCAATGATGGATGTTTTTTTAATTGATAAAGTACGACAGTGAAAGCTTCGGGGATTATCTCGATTAGAGTCCTAGGGAAGCATTTAGTATGTGTAGTCACGTAGAATAAGGTTACGGTAAGTGATTTTTTAGGACGATTGTACATGAACTAAATGTGATTTCTAAGTTTGGGTTATTAGGAACAAACACGTGGTTATTGATATTTATCGCATTCGGGGAATGAAGTTTCTGGGCACTTTAGTCTGACTCCTTCGAGTCTGTATAACACTTCCACTTGCAGTACTCTAAATAAATTCTTTCTGGAATTTCATTGTGCCACATCTTCTAGAGTACATGACATGTCGCTTCATCTCCCTCATTTTATTTTTCATTTGTGTATTGTATCATTATCATGAATATGTATGACATTGAATTATTTAGCAGATCCTTTTATAGAAGAAGAAAAGCCAACAATATTATCACAACAATTCTCAACAATGCAATCATAAAAAATATGAGTAGTTTTAGGATTAGGACCATGAGCAATAACACAAGTGTAATCTTTACAGATTTCCATTTCACTTGCTGACAAACAACCGATAGAAACCCTGCCAGGAGATGATGATCCATCTGCTTGATCAAACCCAGAATTAGCAGACCAAAATTGAGAATCCTTTTTAGTTTTAATTCCAAAATCAATCGGAGATTTTGGTGACCTTTATATTATTTTTTTTGCAAATGCAGGACAAATTTTTGGACCAATCAAGTGTTGCTCATCTTATCCCAATCACTAATTATCTTGGATTGTTGGCAACCCGCATGACAGGTTCCCTCCTAAGTTCCTTGGATTTTGTAGTAGGTCTGAATTATGAATGTATGCTGGATTTATTTTTTGCAAAGTATGTTGTTATAGCTAAATTAAAATGGAACCATTAATTTATCACGTTTAGGATAATGGAAGTGTCTGTTGATAATAATGCAAGATGTTTGTAAGTTGTTTGCTCTACCGTAGTATTGTCACTATGTAATTTTTCCACTCATGTAACCTGAGAAAGCATGAGCTTCTCTTGAACTTTCTTTAGCCGCATCTGTTGATGCTTCACATCATGGAATTGCAATAATAATATTTTGTTATATGGCTTTTAAAAAAAATTAGTTCCAGTTAAGATTATGTGGCAAAAAAAATGAAGCTTTAGTCCTAATCTTACTTAATGTGAAGGAACATTACTGAGATCATGTTATTTTGTGTATTTGGTTAAGATTTAGCCACCAATTTAATAGTTATTGATTAACCAGAAAAATTTCTTCGCATTACTCACAGACATTATACAGGATTTACAGGAAACCAAAAACAGCAGAAGGGTTCCAATCGGTACCATGTGTGGTTGCACTATTCAGTTCAAACCTGTGGATATATTATACTTTCGTTAAATCTGAAGCAAACATTCTCATTATCACCGTTAAATGATATATAGCAAGATAGATGAAATGTCCAATTCACCAAATGATTCTTCACTGAGTTTCTAGATTTTTAGCTCACTCAAGTTTTTCTTTTCGACATTTAGTTCAAAAGAAAAGGAATTGACAGATTCTCATTCATATCCAGTTCGCTCCATTCAGGTTTAAACTTGGTCTACCCTTGCACATTCAGAACAGGCCTTCCATGAAAATACTGTCATGTAATTATGAAGGCAGTATCGCTAATACATTTTTTATGTCATCTAACCTGCACCCATTATTATTTCAAAGAAATTAGATGCCAAGAAGTGCCAAAGTTAAAGTACAGAGATATTTGATGAAGTGGAGATGATTCAAAGTGAACAATTTCTGCTAACTGAAATAATAAATATGTAATTCTCTGAAATGTTTACCGAAATAAAATGGTTCTTGCATGGGAGCATATAAATGCATATGCACAAACAGGAAAAAGGTAAATTGAGACTGAGTTATCACGGAAAAGACAACATCAGGGGTTCAAGATTTACTCCAGTACAGGAGGCTTCAATATCACACTATTTCCCAAAGATGGCCAACGAATTTCAAGCTTAAAAAGGGCGATTTGCCATGTTAGCAATTGACTATGTAAAGTGTTATTAGTTATGTGTGTTTACTGAGCAGAAAATACATGGTATAATGTGTTAGTGTCCGCCAAGTTAGAATTTATTTAGTTTGAACGAGTGGAATAAAAACCAGTTCCATATTCGGTTCCCAACAAAGGTTCCATATGATCTATTAGCTATGTGTTTTTCTCTACTTTCGTATGAATATCTCACTTTGCATAGACCTGCTTCTATGTATATCAAAATTGTGTTTGAGCGAGTGGTGTAATACAACTACACCAATAAGTATACTGAGTAGAGATTTTATCTACTGTTCCCATTCCCCATCTTCTATCTTCAGTAGTAAATTTAAGCTCATTAACTGAATTGATATTGTGTTTCCATATTCTTTTTTCGTGTTACAGTCCCATTGCAGCAGAACTTGATATTAGTAAACTCCTGCACGACCCTATGTTACTATTATTGCATTTTAGGGTATCAAGTAAACTCTAATAATCTTTTTTTGGGTGAACTATGAAGTTTTTCTTATAGTCTCCATGATTTCTTATGTAAGGAAAATAAAGCAAACAACTGATGGTGCTCATCCATCAGAACGCAGCCATAGCATCACAGCCATCGATGTGCAGCCATCGAACGCGGCCAATGACACACTGCCAAAAAAGTGAGTCGAAACGTTGTGAGTGGAATCGCAGTGAGGAAAAATGTTGTGTACTGAAACATTGTGAGACAAATAACTGTGAGTCGATAGCAGACTGCCAAAGTGGTGCCCTATGTCTAAACTTTAATAGGTGATGTCGTCACTGTATAGATGATACTGAGGTATGTTTATGTTCTAATAATCTTGCTTTTGAGTTCGATTGTGTGTGAATTAATCAATACCTCCATGTGTATTAGAGAATCAACTAAATAATTGATTCGATCTGTATTATAGACTAGCGAAATTCAAGTTTTTCCTTTCTTAATTCTTTATCTGTTTTCGCTGAAACAAAAAATAATTGATATTCCATTCGCTTAGAGAGTCGTATAACACAAAAAGACTATTTTTATTTGTTTTCGTAGACCTATCTTTATTCTTCTGAATAAAAATGTGTTTAGGCGGAATGACCGTAGCATTCATTTGTTGCCATACCCCAGCCAAAATATATCAGTACGTCTTATCTCTATTGAAAAATTGTGGTGTAAATTCTCAATATAGTTGGCGGAGATATTAGATGATCCTGCAAATAGCTTAATTGAAGCAGACATTATACCTCACTTTTCATTATGTAGTCTTATTTATTGTTTTAATTAGTTTCGGCATTTCCATGTAACGTGTGCAATCTTCCAATAGAAATATAATCTTATTCGGTTGATCTTAAGATCAAAAGATACCAACCTTTTGATTTGTATATCGACAGATTTAGGTAGCATAAGATCACTTAGGGTCAGATTTATCATAGTTTCCAGATTATGCAATCAAAATCAACTCCACACTCTATTAATATTGATCTAACTTTTTCCTCGAAAAGGTGGTGGTGTGATTTTGCTGCCAATATTCGAGTAGATAAAGTGTGAGAGGGCGAGATGGAATTGATAGTTAGAAGGTACTAAGAATGAATCAGAGATGTGGCTGGGTTCGAAGCAGTTTCAATAAATAAATAAATGATGGTGGCGCTGTTTAACCATAGAGAAGTTGGGTTCTCTGATTCTTTTATGGGTTTTTGTTGAAACTGAAAATGGTTTCACTGCCGAGAGAGAACAAAGAAGAGAAGTTTCACTGTCGTGAAACTTTTCAGTTCAAATGGCCTTGGTTTGATGGTTTTTATGGCTGCCGCAGGAAGAGTGTGTGTGAAACTTGGATTTGCTTTGTTGTGTTGAACTATAAACTTGCAGGGAAGGAGAATTAGTGAATTTACCAAGTATTCACGCTTAATTACCAACCTTTCACGCTGAATTACCAACCAGAAATGCAATTGAAGTACTTGACGAAATTCTCAAATGAAGTTGTCGTGAAATGTTGGAGCTAACAGGCCTAATAACTCTGAATTGGGCTTAAAAGTTTTGATTAATAGTGGTAAACAATGATGTAGTTTCTCCTATCTGTTTTCAAGAGATGAAATAGAGCATATAAAACTAACATGGAGAAATGCTATTAATAATAATGAAAAATATTAGCATAAAGCGAGTACATTCATTTTAAGATAGTTGGTGCGATGTGGATTAGACTTAAAAGTATTAGGTTTGAGGGGTATGATATAATTTTATTAACTAAAGTAGAAATTTCCGGTGAAACATCATTAAGGAAAAAGAGTGAACAATTTATTTTTCTATTAGTTTTGGTCTTGAACCAAGACGAGCCCAACTGCTCATATATAAGTTAGACGACCTTTTGGTTAAATGTGTTATTTGTAGAAAGGTCTGCATCATTTCCTCTATGCTAACTAATAATGAATTAGCAAGTCAACCAATTTAACAAGGAAGATGTCGAAGCAAAAAAAAAATTCCAACTGTGTGGCATAACTTGACGTAGTAATTAATTTTTAGTATGATTCAAATCAGTATTGCACTTGCAAGGAACCTAGAACTATATGAAATTCTCATCAAAATAGACTATTGGATCTCCTCCTTTCCTATAATGATTGTCAAACTTCGCTTATGTTCTTGCAATTGTTGGTGGAAGTTAACAATGTTGGTTCACCTTTGAAATTAATTTTTCTATAAGGACGCTGATTTGTTAGTTTTTTCTTAGAAATCTGTACAAACGTATATGTTTAAATTTTTGTATTTTATTATAATCTTTTGGATTGATGATGTGGAAAGATTTTTATTTTTATTTATTTTTTTGGTTCAAAGGATATTCCAAATAACAATCATTACATAGGCTTCGATTTCACACATTATTCGGCAGTACAAAAAATCGGTAAAACACGTCTAATTCTCAAAAATTGTAAAGCAATACAACGAAACAATTTTTCATACATTTGTTTGGTTGTGTTTTTAGATTATCTTTTTTCCTTTCAGATGTAGGCCCCTATGAAATTTCCCGTGTTGTTACAGCTATTGTAGGTGTACATGGGTAAAAACAATGAAGTAATTTGACAACATGCTTACCTTAGCTAGAATATGTACAACAAGTCGAATCATGATGATTCGATATCAACCAGTATTTTGTTCAACTTTCTACAATATTTGTATGGTTATTTGTAATTTATGTTAATTAGTAGCTCTATGATGTATATCATCAAATGTGTGATTACTTGATTAGGCCTAAAAATTTACTTTCATATGTTGAATGTCAAATTTTGACTTTCGAACAACGTAGGTTCTTCGGTATCCATGTACTTATAAAATTTTGAAAAACCCTAGCCCTCTTTTCTGCTTATCTTCTTCTATTTCCTCTTCGTTTTCCTTCTGTCCCGTATCCTTTTTCAAGGGTTTAAGATTTTTGTTTAGATATTTAGGTTGTTAATGTCGTTTGATTTTTTTCATTGTTTAGTTGATATTTAGGATCTCTGTTTTGATACAGTTGAGAGAGTAATTCGAAGATCGAAATTTGTTTCATGTTGCTATTTGTTAATGATTTATGTTTGTTTTGATTGTGTAGGTGAGAAGAGAGTAATTTGAAGATTGTGGTTTATTTATCTTCCCACGTAGAAGAATGAAGAATCCTTGCCTTTCCATTAATATTCAACATCTTCTTTAATTTGTAAGATTAGCCTTTTTCTCTGATTTGTATTTAAATTTATGTTCTAATATGTTATTGATTTCCTACTCGATGAAATATGAGACATAAAATTGTTTGGTATGTCGGTTTTTTCTATTGATAACGAGAAAGGCCACATCAGTTTAGGATTTAAATCGCTCTATCTGGATTGCAGAGCGAAATCCTTTTTAATGAATAAAACTAATCTTCGTAGATATTCCTGTTTGGAGAGAACAAATGTACTACAAATAGAAATCAACAATTTAAATATGAAAGATCCAAAATCAAGCAACATAAAAGAAAATAGGAATCTCTTTTATCTTTGACTTTTACTAAAGGATGTTGGCCTTCTTTGATTTAAGACTTTTTTTCCCCGCTTCGTTGGAATTCTTTTGCCATCTTAACCAATAATAATTCACTCATGCAGGACTTATGCTCTGAATTTACTCTTACAATATGGTTTTTTTAACAAAACGTAATCGTGCCACAAAATTTTTTTGCATAGTTTATTTTCTAACTGTGGTTACAAAGTATTATATTTGGACTCTTAGAAAATACATCTCCAACTACAGTTGTGTTAAACTCTTACGCAAAAAAAAAATTGACAATTTGAAATTGATCATTATGATTAACGTAGCTCTCATAGACTTTATTAACTGGATATTTATAGTGCAATCCTGAAAAGTATAATTGCGGAAAATTAAAATAGGCTAGCAGCTTGGAATTCTTAAGTTGGTCATGTGGTAGTGCCGAAATAAAGGATGTTTTTTCAGATGCTCCTTCTTATGGTTAAGTACTTAAGTGTGTACTTAGACTTCCATATATTTTCAATGAGGCATGTACATGTTTATCTATTTATATTTTAAATCCATGCTACTATTATACTTACACTAAGCATAATATGTTTCTCTTTCTAAGCAGGTGAATGATACTGTGGGAACATTATCCCTTGGACATTTTCATGACGAAGACACTGTAGCAACAATGATAATTGGAACTGGTACGAATACTTGCTATGTGGAGTGAACAGATGCAATAATCAAGTCTCAAGTCCTGCTTTCAAATTTAAGAGGCATGGTACTTTTGGTGATCTCTGAGATATATCTCATTGTCTACTTTCTTAGAGAATATATGATAGTTTGTACAGTTCTTATATTTTGATCTTTGATTCTTTAGGTAGTGAACATGGAGTTTAGTAATTTTTGGTCATCTTATCTGCCGAAAACTTTATACGATAATGATCTAGATGCGGAGAGCCCTAACCCATATGATCAGGAAAGAAGCTTTCCTTAATAGATTGTTGGTTGCTTATGCACATGGTAGACGTTCGTTGTGTTATACGAGTCCTTCGTTGCATTACTCAATTTTGTACATGGAAAGGTTGTGTTTGAATTGTTGAATGACATGTGTGTGGTTTTCTCTATATACATCATTCATAATTAGATATTTTTGTCAGTCGACTCAAATGAATGGATTTTTATTTGTATAATAGGATACGAGTAGATGAGGGATGTATAAGGCTGCATCGTTGAAGTTTGCATCCGTGCATTTGATTATCACAATTCTTATTTGTATCATGGAGAAAGGTTTCAATAACATGGCTACGTTCTTACTGATGGTTTGTTTTTTTTTACTTCGAATATTCTCATTTAGTTTCAAACAACCATATATGTTGGAAAGAGTCAATTATTACTGGCTTTGCTTATACGTGCATTTTGAAATCAATGTTACACCTTACAACCAACAAGAAGATGTTGAATTGTTGATATCAAGCAAGATATTTAAGGTGATAGTATATATGAGGAGTATTGTAACATCGGGTAAGATAAAGTCAAAGATAATTTAAGGACAGATTTGTTATATGATTCTAATTAATTCTACCAGTTTACGAGATTCTAGGCCAAATTGGCCAAGAGCGTTCAGGATCAACTTTGAAAACCTATTTGGCGGTGCCATAGCTGTAACTATTTCCTTTTTTTTTTCCGTTTTCTTTGAGGTGTTCATAGATCTGTCTAACATAATCATTTTTACCTTGCTACAGTTTGTAAATTATAGTATGTGCCAAATTTATGTTTATGTTAATGATCATAAGAATATCTTTAATGTTCTTTTTTTTATCGGAAAAGATAATTTATTATGAATATCTTTAGTGTTGGTCAACATAATTATTACGATGGACTTGAGTTTCTGTACTATCTTGAAATGTATCATCAAAAGAGTTATATTATAATACGTTGACATCATTTAGTTTTTTCCACTAGACTTGATGTCAAAGCAGGTGATGCTACAAGCCAAGTGTCATGCAATCCTTCATAATCTATACGTATTCAAATTTTTAATTTTTTAGATGATAAATTGATCTTTATTTTTGTGATGCCTCATTATCCTCTCAACCAAAGAAACCGGACCAAAAGTGGTGAAAGATGACTTGCAGGTGGGTCGTTTTAATTGTTCTTCAAACTTAAGCACTCAAACCATATTCAACGGATAGCTTACAGGGTTATGGCGCATCGGTACATTTTTAAACCACCAAAAATGTTAGGGATAACACATTTTTAATTCAGCATCCTTTTGCACGTTTTAGTAGGCTTAAAATACTTTCATATCTCTATTGATTCATTAAGTTATCTTCAATTTCATAACAAAGACAAACAGTTGGCTGCACACGAATCTATATATGGATATTTTAGACTATATAATATATGTATATCAAATATGTTGATAGCTACTCATCACTAACAATGCACACAAATCTTTTGAATAATTTTTTAGTGAATTACTGGATTCCTTACTCAGGGATACCTCTTTATCATCCACAAAATTGGTTAGTTATTTCAATGATATTTTTTTTGGTCTAAATTTTTTTTCAATAATTTATGTGTCATATGAATTTTTATCTGTCAACTAAGTATTCTTCATATGGCTTCTAATCATACATTTATTTTTTAGTTGTCCCATATGATTATGTAGTGTTTTGTCATATATATTTGCTACTGGTCATATTGGGTCATAATAAGAAGAGACCCATGTTTGATTACATCGTATCAAACATTGAAAAGGAAATCATAAAACTGTTATTGTATGGAAAAAATGCTTGCACATGTCCCTGAAATTGAGATTAATGAGTGCTCTATAATGATTGATATGCTAACATGAGTTTCTAAAATGGTTGCACGATTCTAATGATAAGGAGTGAGAGCATTTGTAATCTTGACATGAGCACTGAGCACTTTTAAACTTGAAAAATATAAATATAAATCAAAAAGATTGAGCTATGTACGAACCTTCTAAAATGAGAAAATGAGAAGTTCATTCTCGCACTAAAGTTTAACAGTAATGTGGTTGAACGGTTCCCTTCGGGGGTCCAAAGGAAAAATTATTGAAGATTGATGAAATCCTTAAAGAGGGATGACTATCCTGAATTCCTTAGGGACGTATGGTTCTTTGGTGAATGGAAAGCTTACCCATTTGTTATGAATTAATTAGGTACCCGCAGTATGGTGAAAGGTGTGGCCCAAAGTCCATTTCAGTAGGAAGGTACCTACGGTAAAAACCTAGACTCTCTGAGTACTATTCAAGCGTGATTTTTGCTTCTCATGTCAATTTGGACCACACACAGACAATTTAAATAAATTAGGTCTTTTGTAATTCTCATGCCTGGTGATTGATCATCTAGCAACGTTGAAAACTTTTTCCAGCTTGATTACAGTTCATACAAAATTATGAATATAGCAATGTATAAAAAATTGGTTAATGCTTTTAGTTGTCATTGTCAAGAGTGTATGGAATTGATATTTCATTGTGGTTTAAGAATTTCTAACAAAAATTTCTTTGGAATGTAAATTAAAATTTCATCAATACTTTTGTGATATCTAAGTCTTTTTAAACTGCACACATATGCCATATTGGGATTATCAAAGGGTATCAAATTTTCATATCCATAAAAATAATTATTTTAATCAAAAAAAAAAAATGAAGATGTTTAAAAGCATTTGGCCGATGGAGATGGACTAAGCTCTGCCACACCAAATCAATAATTTCCATTAGACCCGGTGTGTAGCACGGGTTACATACTAGTTTATAATAAACTTTGGTTAGAATTTGCAGGAGCTATTTGTGCCGTAGAGGTTTTCAAGTAAATCTATATTCTTTTTCAGTATCTTTATACATATGAAAAAAAAATCAACTCCTTCCATATCATCACATCCAAAATTGAATAAAACGAGGTAATTAAAAGACATGAATTTAATATAAAAAAATATAAATTAATTTGAATATCTTTAAGCTGGACGAATGATATTTGTATATAATCTGAAAGATTGATACGAATCAAGAAGAAAACTTCCAACCAAAATAGAAAAATAATGCATGACTCGAATACACGGGAATAAAAGACCTTGTATATATTTACCAATGGGTAAAGGTATTTGGTTGTCTACTGGTATAAATCTCTTTTAGGTAATTAGATACGAAAAATGCTACTCGGCGCCCCACAATGCGCGCTACTTACCTCCCGTGCTGAGGTGGCTAGCTTATGTGTTAACAAATCACGTGAATTTTTCCTTCTCTTGGATTCTCAGTTTTTTCTTTCCTCAAGTTCTTCAATTCTCTCTCTCATTTACCTTCTTTCTCAGATACAAGTCTAAAATCATTGAATCGGTGTACTGTAAATTGTTCACTAAAATTATTATCAGTAAATTGTTCACTAAAATCATTATCAGTTTCAACTTCAAGGCACAGTGAACTCAACAACTCATAATTATTTATCAATTTAGAACTACAAATTGTTTTTTCCCCTCACCAGATTTCTATAATGTTAAGAAAAATAAAATCCCAAAATTTCAATTTCATCTCAACAAAAAGGAAGATTTATCACTTAAATCAATTAATCAATTTCATGACTAACTATTATCAAAGATGAATTTTGAAGAAAGATCAAACCGAGGGAAATGAAAACCCAAAAATCAAATAAATATCAATACTTTGTCCCTTTCTCCATCTTCCCCTGAATTGATAGATACATATTCACAAACTCATCTGAGTGTTCTTTAATAAAAAGAGAAAAAAATCACTTCAAGTTTCTATGAACTCTAATGGGTAGAAATACATTAAAAGCTAGTTTATTTTTCATTTACTTAAGTTTGAGATTTCTTGTGGGGGAAGAACAAAATATAGAGAGAATACAGACAAAAGAATGATTGAGATCAAATATTAAGAACTTATTAGGCACAAATAAATTAAAAATTAGTTTAGTTTTCATTTTACACAATCCTGAGAATCTTCGGCTTCATTTTGGGGAAGAACAAATGTAGAAGAGGTAAGATATAGGAAAAGTAAAAGAGACAGAAAAATTCATGTGATTTAATGCTAAAGAGTCTGCAATGTGATTTGCATCTCTATGCATATAAGTGGACATCCAAAAATTCATTATATTTAAAGTTAAAATTGCATCAGAGATATAGTTGTAAGTAGTCCATTCCACAGCTATTTGTTTCCCATTGACAGCAGTTATCATATTCAAGTAGTCTCCTTCCAAATGAATCCTTTCCCATCCATTACTTTTTTCCCGTTTAACAGCCTCCGAGAGTGTTTGAGCCTTAGTTTTCTCTGGGTCTATGGTAAGTGTTGCATCTCCTCATACTCCATTGTAACCACCTACAAAATTCCTAGAGATTAGACCCCATCCAGATACATTACAACAATCAATATTTGATGCATCAAAATTAATCTTAAGAAAATTGTTAACAGGCACAGTCCAAGTAGGATTGAGTTTCCTATTAATAATTTTCACTGAAGTTTGTGAGACTTTTACCCTTTCTCATTCACTAGCCTGCAAAACAATTGAATTAGATATGGTAGCAACATTTATAGGAGTATTACTAAAAACCTTGGCACATCTTGATTTCCAGATAAACCAGGCAGTAAAGCAAGCAGTTTCATACAGTTTAAAATCTTTGTGCACCACAGATGCCTATCATGAAGAAGCTATATAATCATTCATAAATATCCATATTTTGTAACTGCACAGCAAGCCTAGTATCAACAGAAACCCAAAGAGATTTAATGTTGTTGTATTCCAGGAATAAGCGGTGTGGACTCTCAACACCAGTATTGCACAAGGGGAAAGTGCTATCATTGTGACCTGAGAATCTAGCCAATCTAGATTTAGTGGGTAAACATTTATGGAGGAATTTCCAAATGAAATGTTGGATTCTAGGTGGTAATTTATGTTTCCAAATGATCTCCAACATATGGAGAGATTAGTTGGGTTTAGAAGCTAGAGTTTCCTGTAAAATAGCATTATAAGCAGGTTTAACTAAAAAGAATTCATTTCTAGTTGGTTTCCACCTTAGTTTATCTTTCCCTCCAATAGGAATTCTGATTTGTGTTATTTCCTTATCAGTATCATTATCAAACAAAGCACTAAGAGTATCAACATCCTATTCTTTGTTATCATGGTTAATGAATTGACTAACAGTATTCATATCAGAGGAAACAAATTGATTGGAAGGAGGAATATGCATATTTGGAATCCAGTTACTTTTCCATATATGCACAGAAGTACCATCACCAATCTCCCTCACATAAATTTTTTTAATAATGTCCAAACCTGTGCAAATACCATTCCAAATCCAGGATCCTTGTTTATTTAGATTATCATTAAGAGGGTTAGCATTAACAAAATATTTCTCCCCAAGAATAGTGTCCCATTGATCATCTGGATTATCAATCATCCTCCAAGCCAACTTAACAAGCAAAGCAAGTTAAGAATGTCAGTCCTTCTTATATTCAGTCCTCTCAATTATTTAGGAAGAGCTATGTCCTGTCAACCTTTAAGATAACAACCCTTTTTCATTATCCTTTTTACTCCACCAGAAATTCATTTGAATTTTATCCATTTTATTTGTCAGTTCCTTAGGCATTAGGAAAACTGCCATAAAATGGCTAGCAAGGCTGCAAAGAACATACTAGTTCATAACAGTTTTGCCAGGGGGAGCAAGGAAAATATACTTCCAATTAGCTAATCTACCTTTAAATTTGTCCAACAGATGCTCAAAGGAGTCAAATTTTCTTTTTTGAAGAAGAAGAGGGACTCCAAGATACTTTTCATTCAAAGACATTTTCTTAATTCTAAGAATATCATAGATTTCATTTTTCAAAGGATTAGGAACCTTACTACTAAAAGCTAAAGCAGATTTATCAAAGTTAACAGCTTTTCCAGAGAATTTGCTAAATTATTCTATGATAGTACCTAAATTCCTAACATCACTATTTTTAGCTTTGATGAAAATGAGGCAATCATCAGCAAAAAATAGGTGAGACACACTAGGGAAATTCTTAGTAGCCTTAAACCCATAAATTAGATTGTTTTGCTCAGCTTGTACTAGGCTCCTAGATAGAGATTCCATACATAGAATAAACAAGTAGGGGGGAAGGGGATCACCCTGCCTAAGACCTCTTTGAGGAGAGTAGACCTTACCTGGAGATCCATTTAGTAAAATGGATGTAGTGACAGTGGTAATACATTGTTCAATCATGCTACAGTTTTATAACAGCACAACCATCTTTGGCTTTAGTCTTCTTCATAGAATGTATTTGTTCATGAGCAATAACAATGTTATCATAGATTAATCTACCAGAAAGAAAAGCAGTTTGAGCAGATATAATTTTATGCATCACACATTTCAATCTAGATGCAAGCAATTTAGAAATTACTTTGTATGAGACATTACACGGGCTTATAGGTCTGAATTCAACATCATCTTTAGGACAATTGCTTTTGGGAATAAGGGTTGTGAAATTATGGTTCAGCTGCTTGAAGATGGTAAGAGTGAAAGAAAGCCTGCACCATTTTGACAACATCAGGACCCACTGTTTCCCACATTAGTTGGTAGAAACTAGGTGGGAAACCATCAGGTTCTGAAGTGTTCCAAGGTTTCATTTCAAAGATAATTTTTTTAATTTCCTCAGCACCTGGCATAGCTACAAGCATGGCATTATCAGAGTCACATATGCTAGCATTAACATTATTTAAGAAAGCATCGGCATTAGGAGGATGGGTATACCTACTCGTAGTACTAAAAATGTCTAAGAATTTCACATTCAATATCATTTCTTTCATTTAACCAAATTCCTATACTACTCTGGAGGGACTCAATTTGGGTTTTTTGCCTTTTAAAATTGGCTTGTTGATGAAAGTATGTTGTGTTGCTATCATCTAAAAGCAAGGCATCATTTTTAACTTTTTGTCTTCAGTAGTCTTCCTAAATATCATACCAATATTTCAGTTTTAGAGTAAGATCACTAACTCTGCTACTATTATGATTATTGTTGTTTCTAGTAAGGGAAGCTAATTGAGTTTTAATATTTGCAATCTGAGTACTAATGTTACCAAAAGTGATGATATTTCCAGATCCTTAAAATATGCTTAGTATTATTGAAACATTTAGCAAGTCTAAAAGCCGCAGAGCCAGGAAAGTGACATTTCCATTCAGAAGAAATAAGATCAGAGCAGCTTGAGTCTCTAAACCAGGCTTTATTGACTTTAAAGGGTCTCTTGGTGTTACTAGCCAGATTGTTAGTTAACAACATAATTGGACAATGATCACTATGCACAGCAAATAAATGATAAAGAGAAGCATTATGATAAATATCATTCCAATCAAAAGAGATGAGAGCTTTATCCAATCTTTCTAAAATAAGCTCATTCCCCTTTCTCCTGTTAGTCCAGGTGAAGGGATTTCCTATATATGGCATGCTAATGAGATCATTATTATGCAATATTTGAATATTAGCATCAAGCTTATTTTGAACAGGTTGATTACCACCTTCCTTTTCATTCCTATCAAGAATAAAATTTAGGTCTCCTATCACAATCTAAGGATTTTTATGAGATTGCTTGATATTGCTAAGATGATTTCATTACCTAGTTCTATTAGTATTATTGAGAGCACCATACAAACAGGTAAGCATAGAATAATCATTTTGGATGTCAAGTTTCACCAAGCAATTTATCATGTTTAATTGAGCATCTATGACATGAAGATCAGTTTTATCTTTCCAGAGAAGACAAAGACTACCAGACAAACCAATAGGGTTGAGATATATAACATTTGGATACTTATATCTAGATAGCAAGAATTGCATTCTTTTTTGTTGGTTTTTTGTTTCTGGGAGAAATATGATATCAAGGTTTTGGGATTTTATTAGCATATGCAAATGGTTTCTAGTATCTTTATTACCAAACCCACAAACATTTCATGATATAATTTTCATGATGCAACAAAGGGAATAATGATTAAGATTCAGATTTAACGCAAGGATGTGATTGTTATAAATTTGACAATTATGCAAATTTTTTAAATCAGGTAAAAGATTATATGCACAGATTGAGAGAAAGCTTGAGTAAGTATAAAATTTAAGCAAGATTACCTTATTCTCCCCCTTAGTGTTGCCAGATTATTTCTCCTTTATTGTGATTATGGATGTTGCTTGTGTTTCCAGTTGGTTACCATTTTAAGAAATGTATGTTGCAGCATTGAAAGTATTGGTATTGTTTTGGTTTAGCTGTTCAGTATTTCTTTGGCGTTTTCCTAGTCTAGCGTTCACGTTGTTATCTTCCTCTTTATCTGATTTATCAGAGCTTGGGAATATGAATACACCATCTTTATGGGGCACAAAAGGTGCACTCATCGTACTAAAATTCATATAAGAATGCAAAACTCTACTCAAATAATCATTGAACATCCAAAACTGGATAAAAATTGTCAACTTCACATTGTTCGGAATCAATCAAATTCAAACACAAGGATAGATTAGAAGATGGGTATAGAAAGATGAATGGTACATATGTTGTCTAAGGTGAACGGTGTTTCCCAAAATATTAGTATAAATTCCGGCTCGGATGCTCCTATCTTTATTATTATTTATATACATAATATATTTTTTTATTTTTTTATTTTTTTTCACGACTACATGATTAGATCTTTTGATTCTAAGCGCATGATCCTTTTTAGTAGATTACATGATAGTTCTCATGGATCATGCATTCCACGCTTGCTTAGGCGACGAAGACAGGGAGAACACACACATATTGCTATCAAAGTGTCTTTTTGTTTTGACAAAATTAAAATTCTAATGCATCCGAGCTACGACCTTAAGGCAATACTAGGGCCCTACCAATTTACTTAGAGAAACATAAAATTGCAAAAATAAAAACAGAAAGTGATATGGTTATGATGATTCCGAAATATGCTTGTTCAATGATTATCATGTTATTTCTAACACCTGAGTGCATCCAGATATGAATAAACCATTTATCTGGGCACACCAATTCCTATAGATAAGAGCTATGTTTCCATCTACCTAGAATGATTAGTGTCATTCTGAATTGTTCACAAGTTTCTAAATTTTAGAGTTTCTTTATTGGCATCAATTTTCGGAAACTCTACCCCCAAACCTAAATTTAACATTGTCCTCAATGTTTTAAACCGTGCAACCTAAAATGGCGTGCAATATAAATATAAATAAGAGAGACAAATGTAAATCAAAGAGAAGGGATTGGAAGATTTCACCTGATTGACGCAAGAAAAGCAGTATTCTCTGTAACACACATCAAACGGTAGTAATAACAAAGAACACCAAAAATAAAAATAAAAATAAACAAAAATTCTAAAAAGAAAATAAAAACAAGAAAATAAGAATCTACCTACTGGATATGTACGGAAAGGATCTCCATAAATTAACAACCTGAAATTTGGGGATCAAACCAAAATAAAATATATACAAATGACAGTTTCACACTTATATTATGGCAACACAGAGACACTGAAACTATCAAAAATAGAGGATTACCCACAAACCAAGTTTTACTACACCTGGGAGTGCGTAAAGAACATAATATGGGGATAATATTGGGATTGGGGAAATATCAATTGGTTCGTGCACGGTATCAGGAACAGGCAAGTCCTCTGGGTATTTGGATGCAAAGTGATCCAACAAAACTTGAGAAGCACACAATTCTAACCCTAAATTAGGTAACTTTTGGAAGTCTAGGGGTCTAGAAACAACCTCTAAGTCGGGTGAATAATCTTGTGAGATAGATTCATCTATGGAATTAGGCAAATCATCTACATAATCATCCACAAGGTCATCTATATATTTTGTATGGAACAGAGAGTCACTACAAGACTGATCATCATCAGAAAATAATCTCTGGCATTCCAGAACTCTCAAACTTTGTTCCAAACTAAGCGGTATGTGTTTATAATACTTCTCATATATCATTAGAGGTGATTCTTCACTTACCATAGGTGAAGCAAGAACTTCCTTATGTCGTGACCGATTCATATATTCCCGAAGTGTCATCTTAGATGACGTCTCCTGAGAAGGATTCATCATCCTCAAAAAAGTACCTGAAAAGAAATATTAAAACACAAAACAAGTCAAATAGAACTAAAACTCCTAGAGAAAAATAAAAATATATACAAAAATAAAAATAAATAAAATAAAAACCTAAACTACGATTAGAAAATCAAAAATACTAATTACAATATTCCACAACCGCTCCCCGGCAGCGGCGTCAAAAATTGATAGGATTCTGAGAAGCCTATATATAATTACCTCAATCGCACGGCGTCTAACTAGTACACAGCGGTAAATACGGGTCGAACCCACAGGAAGCGGCCAAATACTGCAACCAATATTTTAATTAAACTAATCAGAAATAATATCTTTTGGATTTTTAAAATTACAAATGAAATAATAAAACAAACTAAACTAATAAAACAATTAAGCAGAGAGAGTCGGTAACCGGGGTTTTTAGTATCCACCACTATTTCTATTTAATTAATGAAATGAAACATAACTCTTGAATATTTATCTATTGTTCGATCTATCGGCATCACCTATTATATGTATTAGAGTCGCAAATATCATTGGGACACCCTAAGCATGGCGCATCAAAAACTCTAAGTCTCAGCATACACCATCAAATTGCGTTAGCGAAAAAATTATACGAAACTAATTATAGGTTCACAAATAATACCTGGCTATTCTAAGCATACCCCATCAAAGGATTTAACTCAAGCATGAAATATCGAATAAATAGACAAATATATTTGCAATCCTATTAGTTATGTGCAAAGGTTATTGTAATGTACGAAACCGGTGAAGCAACAACTAATTTTTATCATTAAATTAATAAATAATATCATGGAACTAATCTATTCAAATCATAATAGTCTGTACCAAATAATCAATTCAATTGGCCTAATACTTTAAATGGTTTCAACATAAAACCCTAGCTACAAATCAATTAGCAAGACATGACTATGAGTTTCTTAAAACTCATTAAAAAGATTTAAGAAAAAGAATAGAATAAACTGATAACGGATTGCGCGTCACCACAATTGAACCAGTGTTCTTCTTTTCTTCTCTTATGTATGTTCTCTGTTCTCCACTCCAGAAACTGTACCAGCCGTCAAAAAACTCCACCAGAAGACCTTTCTCCAACCTCTCTGAACCTCTCTCACCTCTCTCTCCCTCCTCTACTTTCCTAATCTTCCGTCTTTTCTTTCTTCTCTCTTTATTTTCTATTAATCTCTCTCTCCCCTATTTTCCCTAGGTATTCTCTCTCCCTAGCCTTCTCTCCCTCTCATGTTTCAATCTCCCCCTTCTTTCCTCTGTCTCACTTCCAGCCTACGCAGACCTACTCTCCCCTCTTTTCTTCCACAGCCGCTTTACCCCTTTCTCTACTTTCCGCCTCTCTACTTACCTCTTCAACCTGTCCTTTTCAATCCATCAGAAGACCCCTAGCCTAACTCTTTTTTTTCGTATTTTTCCTCTCCCTCCCACGTGAGTACTCCACTCACTTTCTTGTTTTGTTGTCATACACTTTTAGTATATTGCCTGACTCTCTTATCACGTCCTCCCACCAAAACAAGTCCACCTACTTCACCCTTTACTGCCTCACACCACCAACCAAGCAGAAGACCATTAACCAGTCTCTAAAAGTAAAGTACACTACTTGCCACTTTATTCTTCTTTATATGTTACTTCAGCCAACTTCAACAGAATCAATTCCATCCCAAAACATTTGGTTGCAACGTAAACCAACACCAAAAAAAAATCGGCAGTGCATATAAGCAATTGTAGCCCGTTCCGTATTTTCTTGTAACTTCGGATTCTATATATGCTACCTATAAAAGCATAAAAACAATGAAAGTATTATAAATCAAGTACTAGCAAATATAAATTAGGAAGTAAAAATATATAAATTATGTCCGTATCAATACACTTTGTTTAGGGTATCCCGGTCTTGAATTTTGAAAATCATAACATTGGTATCTATTTCAACCACTTTAACACCATCTTCTTGGAGGAAAGGCCATGTAAATTGATATGTTTCTCCACTGCTTTAAGCCCAATTTTTCCTTCCATAATGATTTTCCCAACCAAGCAAACCTCCCATTCGCCTTCTTCATCACAATATTCCTCATCTGAACTGTGAACTACCTTTTTTGAGATATCCCCTAAGTCTATGGTAGCTTTCTTAAATTTTGCAGCCAAGTGATGCACTTGATTTTCACTTGTATTTGAACTTTCCATGACTTTTCCTTTGTTTAGGTTGTTGTTTCTCTTCCAGATTTGATGTTTATGGAGATGAAGGGTATATGGGTTTTGAATGCCTTTACCAAAAATAAATATTTCAACGCGGGTATTTTGGGATTGATATATGTTGTGATATTCTTCACAACAACCATATATGAAAATTTTCCAGTTTTCTATTAACCAACAGAGAAAAAGGGTGATTTTCTTTCTATAAAAGTAATGACTTTTTTTAAATTTGAAATGGCTAATTTTTCACGGTTTTTTAATTTGAATTTCAAATTGGCCAGGTGTGGATCGGTACTGAGTAAGCTGATAACATACATTCTTCAGGTTCAATGGAAGCACTTTTGCTTCAACAATCATCGTAGCAAACATAGCAAACGCTGAAATCACAATATCAAACATAGCAAACGCCATAATGGAGAAGGACAATTTGTAAACACAATAACGGAGAGAGCAGGTTATTAGTTCTTCATATTTTCAAACTTATAAAAACTGGTTTCAAACAATGTAAATATGAAAATATAGATCAAATACTAGATTTTAGCAGAACTACAATTAAGATGATATGTTGAGATCATGGAAATAATCATAAGCAAGGAAGACGAGATTTTATGCTTAAAAAATTATGGAGAGATGGTGATAATCAGATACTGAGTCGCCCGATTTGCAGAACAATATTTACAATCTGAGTAGCAATGTTACCATCAAATACCATTAACTACTTGTGTTCATTTGCAATATAATAACTTTAAAAAGCCAACTCTAAAACTCTATATATACCTCCTACACCCGACCCCTACAGAATCCAAAACAACTACCAACTCCAAAAAAATATTCCGGAGGTAACAACGAACGAACTCAAGTAAACAATGTCTTCTTCTTCCTCTACTTCTTCTTTTTCATCAAGGAAGCTACTTTTACAAACTATTCCTCGCCTATCAACAGGCTCACATGCCAGTACAAACATACCCGAGCATAATTTTGATGCAAGTGTAATTGTGGTTCTTTCAGTGCTTGTATGTGCACTAATATGTGTACTAGTGCTTAATTCCATCATTAGATGTGCATTAGGTTACTCTAACCGGCTTGCACATGATTCTGGTGACAACGGAACAATTCAATTAGTTGGTACTAATACAGGAATAAAGAAAAAGGCTCTCAAGACATTTACCGTTGTTACTTACTTATCTGGCGGGTTAAAGCTACCAGGTTTAGACACCGAATGTGTTATATGTCTCTCAGAGTTCGCTCAGGGAGAGCGAACTAGAATTCTACCTAAATGCAACCATGGGTTTCATATTAAATGCATCGATAAATGGCTCAGTTCGCACTCAACATGCCCGACTTGTAGGCATTGTTTGATTGAGACATGTGAAAAGATCATTAATGGGGGTAGCGAACCAAGGTCTTTGATTCCTCTGTCGCAGCCTCCACCTCCATCAACCATTGTTCCATTAGAACATGAAGGAGTCATACGGAATGTCGCGGATATACATGTTAGGGACACCGGAACATACCATTGTATAGAAAATTGAGAAATATGTAATGCACTTCAGTCATATCTATATATATATATAATGCATTTAAATTCATAGCAGCTTCAAGCACATTTGATTTCTACAACTACTAATAAAGAAAGAAAAAGGAAAGATACCATAACAAGACACTGATTCAGCCTGTACATACAAAATGAAATAGAGATAGAGAAATGAAAAGCTTCTTATCTCCTATCGCCTAACTTAGAACCAGTAATTCAGTGTGATATGAAAATAAAACCCATTATTAGTGGATTCTCCAACTTGAAATCAAATGAAATCAGAAGATACTAATTCTTTAAGGAGGATTTTGTATTCTAGTCCTAAGCCATGCATATTTTGCTTTTCTTGGGATAACTATAAATATGTATGCTGCTGTATTGCATTAAAAACAGATGTGCATTCGACTAATCCACTGAGCTCTGCCAGAAAATTCCAAGTGGGTTACATATATAGTCCTACCCTGCCTACTGTCTAGTGTTGTTTTCCAAATGGAACTTCGGGTACCAAATCCCTAGGACTTCTTGGTTAAACACTAACCTGAAAATGGTGTTTATTAGCAATGTACTAGTAACTAAGTAAAATATTTTTACTTCTAATTTTTGGTATCCGAACGCGACCGGTTAGACTTTGCGACCTTATTCTCTTATCTAAAATGACCTAAAATTAAAAGTAAGTAACGCAAAAACAGTTGCAATTTGTGCATGGCCTACCAGCTATATATAGTCAAACGATAAATAAATCATAAATTAGTTTGCAACTGAGCACAAGAGTACACAATTCTCCTTTAGTATCCATTGATTTGATTTGGATTGAAGTTGGAGTCGTGGAGATTTAACTAAGTTGGTTCATTCTCATATCACACTTGCTAATATTCTAGTTTTGGTGATAAGAGAAAGAACTCTCTTTACTTTTTCCCTTTTTTGATACACAGAGTCAGTGTCTAGTTTCTGTTTATGCCAAAAAATCCTTTCGACTAAACAACCAATCAAATTTTTGGATACAATTTACATAACTAAGATCGAGTAATAAAGAAAAATCATTTTATTCATTTTATAAAATCATTTATGAACAATACCATTCATCACCCAGGTTTTACAATTTTTGGGTTTATAATCCTTACACTTTTCAATTTAAATACAGAAATTCTTACATAATACTACTATATTCCATAGATTCGCACCTAAAAATATTTTCTCTCTCTTTCTCCAATTCTCCTTCTATATCTTTTTTTCCGTCCTCCTCTTTGTTGTTTGATCTCTTCTATTTATAGATCTATTTTTCTGGATCGCTCTTTATGCAACGTGTCATTTTTTACTGCCTGGTCATCGTTCTGGATCAATTCTTCTTTGGGTCGATCCATCTTGTTTCGATGTATCTATCGTTCTTGTATTTTGTCTTTTACTTGGTGTGATCATATAGATGACAGATCACTCCTAATTACTTCTTGATTCGATGCTTTATATGTCCGACACGTGTTTCCTTATCTTCAAAGACTTCTGTGATCTCGATCATTAAAATAATAAAGTAATTATTACAATTCACTTTCTCGATCATTAAAATAATAGAGTAATTATTACAATTTACTTTCTCGATCATCTATCATTTAATGCTATTTGTTTTATTCGATACTGTTCAGCTTTCTCGATCTTATGTGTCATTCATGCAATTTATCGCTCAGATGTCAGGAAACGTCTCGTCTCTTTTTGAAATTTGATATCTTTAATAGTGATCCTGTGTTTCTCGCCTTTTTTAATCTGGTTGCTTCTTAACTTGATCTTCTTCCACGTGTCATGCTTCTTTAATTTATTAACAATTTGCCCCCTTCTTCTCTTTTTTACAAAATCATCCAGCGGTCGATCTGAGATTTTTTTTGAAAAATAGAGAAGGACTTATTGTTTTTAACATTTCAGTTTCTTTTCCACACGTTATCCGGTTTTTCCGCTGGCATTAACTGTATGAGTATGCTACTGATTTTTTCGGCTCTGTATTTATTGCTTTTATACACATGATTATGTCAGTTACACTTTTTCCAATGAAATCAAATCTTTTCCGATTATTTGTTTTCCCATCTTGTGGCGTTTACAATTCTTCTTCTTTAAATACTCTGTGACTTTCTGCTGTCTTCTTTTAGTTATTGCACTTTGTCTTCCTTAAACCTTTCAAATTTTCCCCACTACTCAGGAGTTCTGTTCTCGTTCATTGGTTTCTTCTCTACTTCAATTTGACCACTGTTAACTTCTATTCTTCATGTAAGTAACTTTATTTTTCTTGATTCAAAATTTTCTTTTCATGACTGTGGGTCTATCGATGTAAAAAGATTGTAATTCCCTGGTTATTTATGAATGAGTAAAAAGCCCTCTTTTTTTTTTTTTTTTTTTTTTTTATTATTTCTAGGTAATTTCTTCATACATTAATTTTTTCTTCTTATGCTTCTTTTTGCTCAGATCTTCATTATGTCTCCAAGAAAATCTGATGCTGCCAGCAATCAAGGTGAAAACAGGAGATCGAGTAGGTCTTGTGTTTCTCGAAATGCTGTTTCTCGTCGCGATTCATCCCTTGCTACTCCTACTTCTGTTGCACCTCGTACCATACGTGATTCTTATCCTGATATTCCTAATGTTGCCCCCAAGAGTAAGCGGTCATTGTCATCTTACAGCTATCGATCTATGGATATTGAAGAATTTAAAAGAAAACATAATCTTCAAAGATTTAAGGTTTCTTTTGTCGATAGTGCTTCCGATATGATGACCTACGATTTGATGAGAAAATTTCAATATAACCATCATAGATTATTAATTTCTGTTGGTGCCTTGGAAGCTGGTCTTCATCTCCCTCTGTATGAAAAGAACAACCCTTCCAGTTCACAGTTCTTGCTACTCGCAGCAGGGCTCCACATATTCAACTTCGATCTATCACACAGTATAATGGCAATTGGTGGTAAATTCTCAATGAATGCACCCTTCGCAGTGAGGGTCGTACCCGTCTTACCTGTTATGTTCCCGATCTTTCAGAACGTGTTCATTATACGCCTGAGAATTTCCAGAATACTTATGGTGATGGTATTACTGTTAAAAATTATGTTAAATGGAGTGTTAGTCCTGTTCGCAAATGCTCCCAAGGGTTTCCTCTACTTCGAGAAGTTGATGACCCCAGAATCAAGGTAGCACCATATACCAACGCTGACTTTCCTTCGAACGAGAGAATTCGTCGAGAACATGATTATAGATGGTATCGCACCCCTATTCTGATCGAGGGACCTTGGGTATATGGTGACATTCCTACTAGTGAAATTCAGCATCTTCGCAATTGTTTCCCGAACTATTGCCCCTGGAGATTGAACTTTGATGATTATAAATTTGACTTCAAGGTTCGAAATTCTTAATTGATATCATTCCTTTTAGATATAGTGTATCGATCTTTAATGTCTTTTTTAAATGTTTTTACTTTTTTGATTCCAGGTTGATCCTTCTTTGGACATCGGAATCCCCCTTCCTCCACCTGATCGCGGTATTCAAATCGTCGAGAATGAACAAACGATCGAACCCGCAGTTGAGGGTAAAGGAAAACGAAAATTAATTCTCACAGCAGAGAAGAAGCAGAAGAAGCCCAGAACTCTTGAACTCTCAACTGAGGTTGTAGGAGAGACGGCTTCAAGTTTGAATAAGGGAGAAGGAAGCTCGATTGTTGCTCTTCCATTGGATCAGTCTGATCCTATCGATGCTATTCCAGTTTCCTCGATGCCAGCAGAAATTGTGGTATCGGAACGATCCGATCCTATTGTTGCACCTTCTTCTGGTACTTCATCCAATTTTTATAACATCGTTTCTCCACTACCTTTTGATTTTGTGCTTGATTCCCATGTACCTGATAATGGTGCATTGGAAACTTTTTCTGGTCTTCCTCAAGAAGAGGAAGATGATATTGTTATTGATGAAGATATTGTTGATGTAGTGAATGAAGTAACTCATGTTGAAAAAGAGAATTCGTTGGAAAAGGATAATGTTGAAATAAATCCGATTGATGGCGTGGAGAATATGAATGTTGGATCCAACACCTCTGTTGTTGAAGAAATAAATGTTATTGATCGTACTGAAAAAGAAACCTCTCCTCCTTCTAATATGATCGTTCCTGGTGTTTCGATCCCTTCTTAAGTCGAAGGGACTACTGGAGTAATTCTAGAATCGATCGCGCCTTCTGATGATTTGGTTCGATCTACTTCTGTTGCTATTGAGGTCGATACTACAATTCCAAGTGTCGACCCTTCTACTCTGAAGTCCGTTTCCGATCAAATCTCCCGTGAAGGTTTTAATTTAGTTGGTGATGAAGAAGAAGCCTACAAATGGTTTCTTTCTCAGGGACTTTGGAATGTTTCAGCAGATCCTGAGAGTATCAAATCTGATTCTGGCTTCATGTCTCGATTCCGGAATTCACTTAGTGCGATTCCTTTGGATGAAACTCTGGATGCATGGTCTAAGAGTGATATTCTCGATCAGATATCTCCTGTGGAGCCTCCTCCTACCTTTAATGAAATTTTGAATGTTTCCGATAGTTCGTTATATTCACATCCACAACAAGCTTTAGCCCAACTTCAATATGGTAATGACTGTCTATTTAGCGGTTATAAATTTTATAAGGCTCGAGCTACCATGATGGGATTAATATTTAAGAAAGAATCAGGGGAGATGGAGGAAAAGAATGCTTCCTTACAACAAGCGAATGATGAATTGCAACAGCAAAATAAATTTCTTCAACAACAACTTCAACAACTTCAACAACTTCATCATCAACATAATGATCAATATCAACAACAACAGGAACGTCTCCAAACTATTGAAGGTCATAATCAAGATCTTCAGAATCAAAATCAAGGTTTATTTTTCATTCCCTTTCAATTACTATTTTATTTACTTGATTTATATGAAACATTTAAATTTTATACTAGGTTCAGTGGAAAATATGGAGACCCTATTTAGGTTCGATCGTAGAATGGTACAATTGAATAATCATGCAAGGGAAATCTTCAAAGAGATGAATGTGGTTAAAGAAAAACTGACTCAATTGAACGATAGTTTTGATTTAGCCACTTGGAGGCGTAATAAAGCAGAATCAAAATATCGAGAAGTTGTAAAATTGCTAACTCAAAAAGAATTAGAGTTTAAATCTGTTGTCAGAGGTACATTTTTGGTTTACCTAATTTTATAGTTCTTGATATCATAAAATTTGTCTAATATTTTCCTGTATTTTCAGAATTGGAGAAAAAATTTAATGAAGCTAAGGATCGAGCAATACAAGTAGAAACTGAGCTTAATACAACGAAAGATTCAGTGAAGAACATCACACAAGAGTTAAAGACTTCTGAGCATAATGTGACGCTTAGCGCCCTAAAAATTGAGAGTTTACATGCTCGACTATCTACTGAACTTTCTAAAATTAATGCTCGTGAACAAGAGATTGACTCATTAGTTGCAGAACTAAATGAAGAGAAAAATCAAAGATCGCGTCTTAGTGCTCAAATAGAAGCAAATCAGCAAAAGATCGAAGAGCTTCACAAAGAAATCAACTTTGGGCGTGATTTCGTTCAATGGGTCAGGCAGGATGCTAAAGCGAAAATTGCAATGTCCTTCAATACTGCTTTAGATCGTGCACAATCCGATCCTTCAGTGCTTAGTAAGCGCGCTTCTGTGCCTGCAGTTCCTCCTCCACCATCTCGATCCGGTCTTCCCGATATCTGATTATGTCCTTTGTAATTTCATTTACTGTTAACTCCACTATCTTGTACTTTGCTTATCTTTCATTGATTTTCTTTTGCATCCTTTTGATATGCCTTTATTGTTGTTTCCTGCACAAGAAAATGTGATTAAGTAATTCTTTTGGCTATCATATAATTTTCCGAGTACCATAAATTGAAGTACTTTTTACCTCAAATCATGTTGTTCGAGATCCCACACATACGAAACAAACCCGGGCCAGGGGTAAGATACAGGGTTGGTCCCGAACTGTACTTTGAAAATTGATAAACCAATAATTAGGAACTCCTTCTTGATTAAGAATTTCATTGTTAGCGAAACTCTATAAGGATGTTTACCTTTTGACTTTGATTATGTCGTCAATCGCAACGATATCCAGAATATGATGTTCCTGGAATAATTTTGAGCGCTCAAAGTATATGAAATTCCGGGATTAATGGAATTTTGATTATATTAATAATCATAACAATTTCCAAGATATGATGTTCCTGGATTCAAAGTATATGGTATTCCGGGATTAATGGAATTATAATATTCTCCAAGGTACGATGTTCCTGGAGTGATTAAATTATAAAAGAAATTACTGAATTAATTGTCTATGTACCTGCTTTTTGTGTTAACATTGCATTGTTATTTACGGATGGTAAAGCTTTAAATATTGTGCATTCCACGGATGCTGTAAAATTTCTCCTTGCAAATTCTGAAGATAGTACGATCCTTGGCCTGCTGATGCTTGAATCACGTATGGACCATCCCATGTTGGTGCGAATTTTCCTGCACTCTTGTCCCTTCGGTATTCTGTTATTTGTCGGAGGACATATTGACATTGGACAAAATTTCGGGATTTTACACGTTTATGGTATTCTCGAGCTAATCCCCTTTGATAATTTTCCATCTTTTGGAGTGCCACCTCTCTTTTTTCTTCCAAGTCATCCAATTTTTGTAACATGAGATCTGAATTAAGGTTTTTCTCCCATGCTTCTGTTCTGGTTGTAGGCAAAATAACCTCTGTTGGTATTACAGCTTCTGTTCCATAAGTAAGAAGATAAGGTGATTCTCCGGTTGAAGTTTTTCTTGTGGTTCTATATGCCCATAATGTGTTATGTAATTGTTCGCACCATTTATTATAATATCCATCCAATGTTTTCTTCAGATTTGTTGCGATTGTTTTATTCGTGGATTCTGCTTGCCCATTGCTTTGTGGGTAAAAAGGTGTAGACTTATGTTTTTGAATATTATATGTTTCAAATAACATATCGATATTCTTTCCTTGGAATTGTTTTCCATTATCAGAGACTATCGCTGCTGGAATCCCAGACCTACAAATGATATTCTCGAATAGAAATGTAAAAACATCAGTGTCTCTGATTCGCGCTAGTGCTTTTGCTTCTACCCACTTGGTGAAATAATCAGTGGCCACAATTAAGTATTTTCTTTTCTTTGTGCCTTCAGCTAATGGTCCGACTATATCAACTCCCCATTTCGCAAATGGCCATGGACTAAGTATTGAATTTAATTCCGTAGCTGGTGCTTTGATTTTCTTACCAAATCGTTGACATTCTTCGCACCTTCGAACCATTTCTTCCGAATCTTTCAACATGGAAATCCAATAATAACCCTGCATTTTGGCTTTTAATGCTAGCGATCGTCTTCCACTATGGTTTCCTGCATCTCCATAATGTATTTCTTTGAGAATTCGTAATCCTTCTTTTTGTGATAAACATCGAAATAATGGTCCAAGAAAAGAATGTCGATAAAGAATTCCATCTCTAAGTTGGTAACTGTTTGACTTAAGTTGAATTTTCCTTGCTTCTTTAGAATCTGTTGGTAACACTTTATTTTGTAAATATTGATGTATCGGGGCTCTCCAATCTGGCTCACTTGGTTGATCATTTTCTTGTTGCGATTTAGATGTGGCACTTTGTATGGCTGAGTCATCGATACCATCTTCCTCTATGTTATTTAATACTTGTGCTCTTACGGATGGCTCGTATATTCTCCCAATTTTTAGCGTTTTAGTATTTGGATCATTTATCATGGACGAGATATACGCCAGTGCATCTGCATGTCGATTTTTTTCACGAGACAAATGTCGAAAAATAATATTTGGAATACAAACTGTTAAGCTTTGTACAAGATTTTTGTATCGTTCCAAGTCCTCATCGACCGTTTGATATTTTAACTCGATCTGTCTAATCACCAGCTGCGAGTCACTTGTGAGTCTTACATCACTTATTCCTAGTTCAATAATGAGTTTGAGAGCATGGACCACTGCTTCATATTCTACTATGTTATTTGTATGTTCTTCGAACTCAAGTTGAAATGAGTGTACCATACGTTCTCCCTTTGGTGCTGTAATCACGATACCTATTCCTGCTCCTTCTTTATTTCGCGACCCATCAACAAAAACCTCTCATCGTTGTGAACTATTTGAATCTAGAATATATACTGGTTCTTCTTCTTCACACCCCGGAAGTCCTTGAATTTCATACTCTTCCTCGATTGGAAAATCTGCCAAAAAATCAGCTAGAACTTGGGATTTCTGCGCAGTTTGTATCTCATAAACAATGTTGTATTGTTCTAGCTGAACGTTCCATTTTGCTATTCTTCCTACCTTCCCTGTATTCTTTAAAACTGATTCCAATGGTGCTTTGGTTAATATACGAACATAATGAGTAAGAAAATAAGTGCGTAACTTCTGAGTAGCAAATACCACTGACAAAATTAATTGTTCAATCTTGGTATAATTTCTTTCTGCTGAATTCAGAGTCTTACTGATGTAATATATTGGTTTCTCAATCTTATCATTCGTTCGCACCATTACTCCACTAATTGCATTTTCTGTTGCCGCTATGTACAAAGTTAACATTTCTTCTGGTTCTGGTTTTTGTAATGCTGGTAACGTGGCAAGATGTAATTTTATACGTTGAAATGCTTGCTCACAACGATCGTTCCATTCAAATTTATTTTTCTTCTTAAGTACATCAAAAAAGGGTTTACATCGTTCTGATGATCTTGCAATAAATCTACTCAATGCAGCCAAACACCCATTTAACTTCTGTACACTTTTTATACTGTTTGATGATGGCATATCTGTTATTGCTTGTATTTTTGCCGGATCAACTTGAATTCCATCTTTTGTAACCAGATATCCCAAAAATCGCCCTGATGTAACACCAAAAATACACTTCTCTGGATTTATTTTCATCTTATACTTCCGTAGTGCACCAAAAGCTCTGGATTTACTCCACCGTTCTTTTTCGGGACAATTACCATATTAGAAATCCATGTGGGGTATCGTACTTCTCGAATGAACCCTGCACCTAAAAGCTTTGTTAATTCTTTTTCCACTGGTTCATGATATTCTGGTGCGACCTTTCGTATCCGTTGGCGAAAAGGAATTGCATCAGGATGTATTTTTAACTCATGCTGGACGATGTTGGGGTCAATCCCCGGCATGTCTTCCATTTTCCAAGCGAACACATCTATATATTCACAAAGCAATTTAACTATCTGTTGTTCCAAATCTGTTTTTATTAATGTCCCAATTCGCACTTGCTTGGGGCATTCTGCAGTGCCAATATTTATGACTTTTGTTTCCTCTACTGGGGTGAAGACTGGTTTTGGAATCCCAATTGGAGTTGGGGTTCCCTTTAATTGTTACATCGTCCCTTTTTGTTGCTGGTCTTCCATATTTTCTCGATTTTTGCTACTCTCTCTTTTTTCACTTTCTGTTTTATTTTTTGTATTTTTTTCTAAGTATTGGTTTATTTCTTCTTCTTTTGCTTTAATTCTTTGTTCTTTTTTCTTTTTATATTATAAATGCTCCCGTTCCTCATTTATTCTTGTTTCTGCCATTATATAAAGCTTAGCATCTTCTTGATCACCCTTTATCTCCATCTCTCCTCGTGGTGTTGGAAATCGTAGATATTGATGATAAGTTGATATTACACCCTTTAATTGATGAACCCATCGCCTTCCAATTATAGCATTGTACGGGGAAGGTGCATCCACAACGCTAAATCTTGTCAGAATGTTGATTGGTCCGGCTGAAACTTCAAGATCAATGTCTCCTTTTAGTTTAGAAGATATTCCATTAAATCCATAAATGACGAATCGTGAAGTGATGAGTTGATCTTCTTTGAAACCCATTTTACAAAATGTATTGTAGAACATCACATTCAATGAACTGCCCCCATCCAATAGTATTTTCTTGACATTCCAACCAGATATCAATAATGTTAACACAAGAGGGTCATTATGCATTTCAATTTCTTGGTTTACTTCTTGTGCAGAAAATGTTAATGGATGTGCCATCCAATCTTCCCATAATTCTACTTGCCTTCCTTGAACTCTAAAGGCCTCATGGTTCCGAATTCTCTTGCACAATTTCTTGTTGATTGCTACATTCAAATCTGTATCACACTTTTCCATACATGAGATCATATTAATAGTTTGTTTGTTATATGGAATATGTATTGCTTTGCCTTCATCATCTTTCTTTGTTGGTTCAATTTTTTGAATAAATTCCTTCAATTCTCCAGCATCAACCATTCTTTGTACCAATGCTATAAAATTTCTACAATTGTTTGTTGCATGCCCTTTATAACTGTGGTACTCACAATAGTCTTTTGAATGTTGCGTGAATTCCGGTTGATTTCCCTTTGTTATTGGCCATTGAAAGTCTGGTCGTTTCTTCAAGATGTTAAATAACCTGAAATATGAAACATTAAGCTTGGTAAAAGTTCTTTCTCGAAATTGTTGAGCAAAGTTTTTTCCATTCCCTTGTCGAGGATGTTTTAATTCTTTTGATTCAACTTTTGGAAGACATTTCCTTTTCTGTTCTGGTAATTCTCCAACTGAATTTGTTCTCCTTGTATTTCCTTGATTTTCAGAATTAATTCTCGATCCTTGCTCCGTATATCTTGGAGTCTTGCACATGTTTCTATTATTTCTCTCAATTTGCCTTCAGTTTTTGGATTATTTCGATGGATTTCAACAAAGAGCTGACTCTTCCGATCTACAATCCCCCATTTATAATGGTTTATAGCTGTCATTGGGTCTAATTCACCTACTGCTTGACATATTGAATGCCATCTAGTTGTATATGATCGGATCGATTCTTCTGGCCATGACATAAAAGAATAAAGTCTGTCCTCCCCTGAATCAATTGGTCTGTTATACATGTATGCCTCTAAAAATTTCCTGACCAATTGTGCATAATTATTGATAGAATTTTCCGGTAATCTATCGTACCACAATAATGATGTTCCTGTTAAACTTGACGGAAAACATCTGCACATGATCGCTTCGTGATCGTCCCATCGCGACATCACTCGGTTATAATACTTTAAGTGCGATGTTGGATCCTTGGTACCATCGTAACATTCGAACACTGGAATATTATATTCTCTTGGTAACGATACGCGCGTTAAATGTTGCGCTAACGGTGTTCGCTTTGCTTCTTTCAATACCTCTTCTATCCTTCCCCCCTCTTTATTTTTTAATCCTTTAATTTCCTCCTTCATTTGTTCCATCGCTTCCAAACATGTTTCCCATTGGGTTCGTTGAAAGTCATTCTCCTGTTGTCTTCTTACTCGAGATGTTGATCCTACTAACACTATTCTTTGATCCGGATTACGTTGTTCATTTCTTGTTATTTGTCTATTCGACATTGCCTCTTGATTTCATATTCTGGTCACAGTTGGTCTTTGCTCTCGCTGAATTACATCTTTTAAAACTTGATTTTCGGTTGCTAGTAACTCAATTCGATGGTCGCTTGCTCTTTGTTCCTTTCTTATTTCCTTTATTTCTTCTAATAGGTCCTGTATTTGTCGTGTCTTTCTTTGAGAACTCTCATGATCTGAAGAGAAATTCTGAACCACTGTATTTGACATTAATTCTTGACTTGGGGTATGATTTCCCTCATTACTTTGTTGTTGTCCTGAGTCACTCCCTTCCTCTTGTCTATTTTCCAAGCCTTCATTACTATTTTGGTTCCCAGAATTTGCGTCTTGAGTCATATTTCTAGAATCTGTTGTTCCTTTACTGTCTTTCGCCCTCTCGATTGCTTTCCTTCCTCGATATCTAAAAATATTTTCTCAAATTAGTCAAATGAACTCTTATTCACTAAATCATGAAAGATTCTAACTATTATTTTAACCGTAAATTCTTCCTATCACAAGTCTAACTTTTCTGTCTTTATAAAAAATTTTGTTTCATATTTTTATCTACTTTTTTCCTCATAAAGCATTTTTCATGTTAATAAAGTATACTTATGTAAATAAACTTTACACTCATTTTTCGCATCTTGTAAAATTGAATTTCCCAATCTTTTTTTTTTTTTAAAAAAAAATTCTTTCAAGCACATGCGTTCTTTTCTTACCAAAAATTTTTCTTTCCTGGATGATTTAGTTTCGACATTAAATCCCTTTTTCATTCATCAGGTAGGATAAATCCTTTAATCATCCCTGTTTCTAGCGCCAAATTGTTTATGCCAAAAAATCCTTTCGACTAAACAACCAATCAAATTCTTGGATACAATTTACATAACTAAGATCGAGTAATAAAGAAAAATCCTTTTATTCATTTTATAAAATCATTTATGAAAAATACCATTCATCACCCAGGTTTTATAATTTTTGGGTTTATAATCCTTACACTTTTCAATTTAAATACAGAAATTCTTACATAATACTACTATATTCCATAGATTCGCACCTAAAAATATTTTCTCTCTCTTTCTCCAATTCTCCTTCTATATCTTTTTTTCCGTCCTCCTCTTTGTTGTTTGATCTCTTCTATTTATAGATCTATTTTTCTGGGTCGCTCTTTATGCAACGTGTCATTTTTTACTGCCTGGTCATCGTTCTGGATCAATTCTTCTTTGGGTCGATCCATCTTGTTTCGATGTATCTATCGTTCTTGTATTTTGTCCTTTACTTGGTGCGATCATATAAATGACAGATCACTCCTAATTACTTCTTGATTCGATGCTTTATATGTC
>JAJJMC010030977.1:5999615-6023580 GCA_023531435.1 Papaver californicum | reverse complement strand
TACGATCCCTGGATCCGGACATCTTGTGCTCCGCACTTTGCTGCCACATGTCAAGCAACTTTTTGATACTCACAGATGGTACAGAGGAAATTGCGCATAAAGAGATTGGAATGTACTGCGATAACAAGAAAAAGGTAAAGAAAGCCGGAGATGAAAGCTCTAGGGATTGGCTAGTTCGTACAACCATATTTTTATTTTGTAGTTATATATGGATGAATGAACCGGCTACAAACACCCCAAAGATTTACTAGTATCTTCGTATAAAAGCAAATTTTGTTAAGAAAATGAAAAAATTAAAGATATTTATACATTTCACTAAGAATAAAACATACTATACATAATGGAGTTGTTTTTTTAGCAAATTCATTGAAAACATTTATTAATAAAAGAAAAGAAAAACAGAAACAGGAAATAGAAATGGACATAGAGTAAGAACCTTCTGAAGAAAGAAACGGGAGAAAACAAATTTTGGAAAGCAAAAGAATACATTTACCAGCTCAACAAAAGCGTACGAGTTTTATTTTATAGATACCTAATTCCATGATCGTGAATTTCGTGACAATCACACGGTAATAAGTTTTATATGGAATATCTGGTAAAGCTAATTATTAGTCAGTCACCGATCAACTTGTTGTAGCAGTAATAAGTCGTAATTTTTAGTTAATAAAATTATATTTTCTTTATCATTTATAATTTTCTTTATCATTTATAATTTTATATTATATATGAAATATGTTGGAATCATATTAAGGATTAATTGTATCCAGATCTACATATTGATATTTAGATGTGTCAATCAGATTGATATATAAGAGATCAAAATGATCAAAGTTTCGTAGATGAATTATAGTTCACAATCAGTGATGAGTCTGGGTAACTCATCTGCAAGATTGTAATATTTTATTTTCTATTGTAGAATGACTTATCTCAGTCATTAGAGCGTAAGACTCTGAAATTTAATAGTGTATTTGGAATACATTGGACAGGATCACCTAGATTAACACATAATTAAAGTGTCACATCATTATGTGTTTAGGTAGTTATTCTTAGCACAAGTTCTTAATCCTAAGTGAGTAATGAACTCAGGTTCATTAATGTTGTGTGTTTTGATTAGTCAGCAGGTGAGACTATTTATGGGCAATACCCTGACTAGTTGGGTCATAGCATTGGTAGTCTGGAGAACATGTATTCACAAGATGAAATCTTCCCTTTCTTATTAGACAGATAATCAATCCCTTAAACTACTTGACAAATTGATCACCAAAAACCCATGGGTATAATTTTTGAAAAAACTACATTATAAATATTGTTTTAAAAATTATTATTTATTTTACAAATTGTTTTGAGTCAAGTAAAGGTGATCATTAAGTGTCAAGTAAGTGTCACTTAAGGAGTAGATGCATATAGAATTTGGTGGTGACATTTTCATCCAAGGGGATATATATGATTGATTTGGCTGGAGGGATTTTGGTGCAAAATAAGAATAAGTAAAGGCTCTATTTTAAAGATTGCATTTGGTGGTAAATATATTTCTCTGGTGGGCTGAAATATAATTTACCAGATGAAATCTAAGCCCTTGGTCCTAACCCTAGTGTCTGGAAGTGGACTATAAATAAACTAGTTAGGGTTTTATCTTTTCCAACTTTATTATTCGGTGGAAGGAAAAAAAAAACCTACAACTACTTTTATGTTTGATAGTGAAAAATGTACCACTAGCCTTAGTCATTTACTGTTCTAAAAATCTAGAGTTAAGAGAAGAGGTAGAGCTAGAAAAAAAAACTGGAGCAGATTACTAAAAGCTTTTTCGGACTCACACTAAGAGGTAATATTTCATTTTTATCTTATTCATTGTTTTAATAATTAATCTTATTGAGTGCAAGATCCATTTTAAATATGAATTGAATTCCTTTTGGGTATTCAAAATCTAACGGTAATTCCTTGGGCACAATATTAATGGTTATTGTTTCCCTTTTATAGGTAGATGGAGGATCAAGTTTCTAGAGCTTTAATATTTGACTTTAGATCTCGACCGTCCATCGGGGAACAAATAGTAATTAGGAAACTTTATGTAAATCAGAAGTCAGACGTTTAGCAATATTATAGAGATAACCTAGATATTTTTATGGGCCCAATAAAGATAATTTACTTATACGAAATTATCTTACAGTCTCTCACTGGTCCATGTAATAATCTACTTTACTCAGATCAAATTTGATTAATAAATTGAGTTGTAATCAGAGTTTTCAAACTCTCAAAATCGTAAAATTATTTTTTAACTCGATATCGAAAAATTGAAAATGATAGATAAAACTTATATATGCGATCAACTATTGATGATGATCTTCTTCAATTCTTCCCATCGTTTTACAAAAAATCTTCAAGAAAGCAAACTTAACTCGCATGCCAAAACTCCATTATTTGTGATAACCCGTATATATGGAAGGGTAGTACAGCAATTAAAAAATAACAAAATATAATTTAGCAAAAAAGGGTTTTCTAACAAGAAAACAGAAATAGTAGGGCGTGAGTTTATGAGACGATGGGTATGAGAAAGAAAAAACTTGGGGAAAATTAGCTGGTGGTAGTTTCCACTTTGTTAATAAAAAATATGATCCATTTTCAAATCAGTCAGTTGACAAGGTCGACCCATTTTTAATAGTTAAGCATTTATGCCCTTAACACTTAATAGGACAATTTTATGACTTTTTCCTTCTATTTTATTTTTAAGGCTTATGACTATGGTTGTACATCGGCTGGTTGATCCTATTTTCTGTCAAAAATCGGCCACCAAGCCGAACACTCCTTCGGTTCACATAAATGAAACCGGTATCGAATCGACCTATATTCAGTTCGTTTTAAAAACAGCTCAGATTCGGTACAGGTTTTATTCGGTTTTAATCCGATGGTTTTCCTTACCCTGAGTATGAAAAATATTTTGTACTATATTTCTTTTATTTTCTTAGTTTGGTTGATCAAAGTAAAAGAGAGCATAGCATCCACCGGAAACAGGCCAATGTTATCATAATATGATGCAAAGAAAAAACATAGAAATTGCTTTCCAAATGTATTTATTATGGATGGAGTAGGCCATTCCATCAGAAGTTTCAAATCTAGGGTTTCATATTTTAGAATTGAGATGTTAAACTTAAAATTGAAACGTATTCATCAACCAAAGCAACAATATATTAATAAACATGAGTTTAGATGTTGAAAATGAGATGTTAAACTTATAATTGAAATAGATTCATCAAAAGATTCAAAACTTTAAGAACCCTAAAATTATCATATAGTCATCAATCTTCATTCTTTCACCAATCGAAAGATGGTCGTGAATCTTATGATGGAGGTGATGGTTGATGTCGTGACAGTGAGTGATGGTGGTGATAGTGAGGGAGAAGAGGATTGTTGCTGAAGAGAAGAAAAAAAAAATGAAGTGAGTTTTATTTCTAGGGCTTAGGTTAATATACATAGTGAATTAATGATGGATGGCTAGGATCTAGTTAGATGAGTGGTCAATATCTATCGGTACGGTTTGGCCGGTTATGCATCTGATACCGTACACCAAGCCGATCATCCTACGGTTCTGATTATCAATACCGCTACCGATCGTTGGATTCTTAGCTCGGCTCGGTTATGGCCCAGTTTTGGTCGGTTTCGGCACGGTTCTGTAAGCCCGGTCGGTTCCTGTGCATCCCTACTTGTGACCCCATTAACAATAGGTTTATTAGCCCATTAAAATTAACCCACTAACTTTACTTAAATTAAGCCCATGTACACCTTTAAATCTTCAATACATTGTCACAGGCCCAAAACAATTAGAAAACATAGGCGGGTTCGGCTCATCTGACCATGCTCTTCCCAAACTTACAGAAGAATAATTATCCCTAAACCAGTTTATGCACCGTAAAACCTAATTTTATTTACAATGAGGTTTAATATTGCATGCATTGTGACTACTGCGGATTATAACTTCTTATCATGACATTGATGTATATAGCTCATTGTTTGTACCCTCTATAAAAAAGCCACAAAGCTCGTTAGTCAAGCCCGTCTAGCCCTTGTTTATTTTCGATAACCCAAAAGAAGGTTCTAGAAGGTTTCATATTTTTTGGTGCCCAAGTTACTTCCATATGATTGCAGAATTAGGGTTTAACATAGACTATATAAATACATGGTTTTAAACCCTAAGGGGGAACTTTTTCTATGCTTTCTAACCCGGAGAAAAACCATTGTGATGCTATATCAATAAAACATCTCTTCCTAAAAGAATTTGTTGGTGGATGAAGGCATATCTCGCCGAACCACGTTAAATTCTTGTCTCCTTTATTTATCTTTAATTCGTGTTCTTACCTTATTTCACATCATCATCAAATCAATCGTGTTTGTGCCGAAAGTTATTTTTGGTACAAACACTCACGTTATGTGAAAACTCAGTATATGATGGCGGAAATATGAATACGGCCACAAATAAAGTCAACATGTTATTGCAGATTATGTACGGATGATCACGAGTTCTAGACGCAAGCTCTATTATATGTTTTATTTTATAGATATTTAATTGCAGGATCGTAAACAACCACAAAATAATTATGCAAGAATAGTTTATGCGGAATACCAGGTAATGTCCGTCATCGATCAACTTAGTGTAGTAGTAATACCTTGTGGATGTCTAGGTTTCTCTCTCTTGACTTTATTCGAGTCGTAATTCCTTGGACACGATATTATTGGTTATTGTTTCCCTTTTATAGGTTAAGAGATGACCAAGTTCCTAAGGTTTTAGTATTGGACTTTAGATCTCGAGTCTTCATCAAGAAAGAGATAATAATACAAAACTAATTCTTTATATTAACCAAAAGTTAAACATTTACCGATATCTTAGATAAAACCTAGATTTTTACATGGGCACAATAACGATAATTTGCCTTATATGAAATTATCTTACAAAACGTTTAATCCAAAAATTCTTTTCAGGAGCTTTCAAGTAAATTCTCTGTTATGATTTAACATTTTTGTTTTTAGAACCACTCAAAAATGTTAAAACCATACGAAGCGGCAGAACTTGATATCACTATCTCCGAAGTATCTTTTGTCATCATGTTCTTTCAAACCAACGACTGTGAAAATGCGGGATAGTCATCATATTCATTATCATTTGTAGACTTGGCTAGGCTACTAGATCTATCCTTAGTATCGGCACTAGCAGCCATGGCTAGCTTATGAAAGGAGATTCATTCTCCATTTATTTATTTTTGTAAATAAATTTCACCTTCATCTAACTAGCGAGTTCTCTTTAAAGAACCATGACTCGAAAATTAACAACATTACTATCAGGACTAGTAGCAGTACTTGGGCTAACAACTTTTGCTACAATTTTCTCATTAGTAGCTTGTTGAACATTACTTACATTGATGTTCTCTCCTGCATTAGCAATTTCACATCTAGGAGAATGCACCGGAGATGGCACACTATTCACCAATTCATAACGGAACCAATGAGTTAGGATTACTGCATGGCTCTTTTAATGCTAACTATCAGTATTGTCCAGTTTCTTCTCAGCATCAACCACTTCATTGATGTAATCAGTTGAAGTACTAATAATAAGTGTAAATGGTGAATTACCAAGTATATTAGGTTATCAATAAGAACTTCTTTTACGAGCTTTACAACATATTACATATTAACTTTCTTTTTGGGCTCTTGCTTAGCATTCTTCACATTATGTTGTCTTTTAACAATTTCAATCCTATGAACTCCATGACAACACTCGCATTCACCAAGATTGTGTCCAATCGATTTACAATAGGTGCAAAAAGAAGTAAGTTTTCATAGGTGAAGTAAGCCATGAAAGCTAATCATCTCTCTCGGCTGGGTATTTTTCAGTTTCCTTACCGATTTAGGTTTAATTATTCAAATCTCCCCAAAATCAACTAGTTGTTCTTTAAATTCCCAGCCAATTTTCATTTAAAAACAGGAAAAAAAAAATCATGATCTAAAAAGAAATTGTTGGCTGGGGTAAGTATTGGCCTTGGCACACGCGCTACACTCTTTTTACTAAGTTTGAACTCTTCCAGAGTACAGTTTTCTTGTCTGAACTCTGAAGAAGAGGGTTTTGCGGGGTTTCGATTGAAGAAGATAAACAACTGCTCAATTTAACTGCCTAAGAGTTACCTTGTTTTCTGAAGACACAGAGCTGAGCTTGAATTTTCATATAGAAAATGCATTCTTTTACCAGAGCCAAGAGAGAAAAGTATAAATGGTCATTCATCAGCATCAATTATAGCATGTAATTCTTGACAGAAATTCTAACGCAGCTATCAGTAACCATTAAAATCTCAACTTGTATCGGTTATCTTTATAATCTCAGGCTGATTATAACTACAAAATGAAATAGAAAGATACAGCTAAAAGTGCTCAACACGTACAAAAAGGTATACAGATTGATTTTTTTGGCAAATTAGCCGGAGTATATAAAATATAACTTCAACGTGATACGGTCATATGAATGTGGTGACTCAATGAGACAGCCTATGATACATTCAAGCAAATTGAGAATCATACAACAAATAAAAGTAATCTGCACGTGAAATGTCGTAAGAAAGAACTGCACTCATCAGTCCAATAGGGTTTCATTTTTGTCCTCCTTCTAGTTGCTACTGTAATTGCCTAATGCTAAGTTACTGAGAAGAATCTATTCATTGGTTTCATGGTCTTTCTAATATGAAAATGTTGCCTTTATCATCCCTTCCAATCCGCATTGTTTCGTCAACATATCTATGGTGAATTAACGAACAAAACTTTGAGCTCTTCCTCGAATAACTGAGATATATTCATTAAAAAGAATAGTGGTAAAAGGATACGATATGTCAAGCCATCCCTCTGGATTGAAAATGCTGAGCAGAAGGTCATAGTTCTTTTGGAACAAATTCATCAATTGATAGGTCATAAATGTAGACAACGGTCAAGGAGTCTACTTAAGAACCCTTGAGATGGTTAGTAAGTTGCCAAAAATAGATATTAGAGAACCCTTCTTATGATTTTGCTTTAAAATGAAAATTATGACTCTACTGCCTCATTGTACTATTATGTATGGTAGAATTTTACAAACCTGATCTGGAGTGATTGCTGAACTCTCATATTGATATCAACTCTCTGCACAAATTCAAACGATAAATGTTATCAAGGGTATTTACATATAAGACTGGATTCAACTTCAAAGAAGTTTATTCATATGGTTTCATAGGGAAAAACACTGATCACGAAACTGATTTCGACACAATCTTGAAAGAGGCTTCAATTGTTAGCTGTCCATTTAACATTCAGAATCTCCTTGCACTGAACTTGATTACATTAACCGCTTTTGCCTGCATTCACAACAAATTTGAAAAGATGTCAGCAAGTATAAACCATGAGAAAATTACTAGAAAATGTATAATCTGGGAACACTATATGACCTCTTATGAAAGTAAAATTTGTGAACGAGAACTCGTACCTCGGAAACATTAATGATTTGAAAGAAATCTCCCAAAGTAATGAAATCCTGCAATCCAAGCTTCGTTCTCTTTGAGCCAAGAACTGAAATAGTGCTATAGATAAGCTTCCAACTTCCACTCACCTTCAAAATTTGCATAAAAACATTAACCACAAACTCAACTTCTACAAATAAACCGACATAGTAATAATGAACACCATTAGTTACCTTATCTAAATTTGTGTAGGATCAGGAGTTGGATTTTGAGACTCTAATTCCTTAACTAGACTTTCAATCTCAGATTTTTTGGCAGATGTGGCTCCAAATATGCCTCTGTTAAGCCCTTCACAAATGTTCATTGTTAAGAAGGAGAGGTAGAGAGAGAGAGAAATTTTAAGAATCAACATTGGTTTACCTTGTAAAGCCTGGAAAAGGCTAGTTTTAATCTGGGCAGCTGATTCACCTTCCTTGACATTACTAACAGAACCTGCAGAGATACTTCTGAAGCTCTAATGGTGTAAATGGATTTGAGACCAGATGGATAATACCCATTCCCAAAAAAAATGATCCTCAAATGGGCGGCTGGCAATGACCTTTGACTGTTATCCTTTTGGTAGTCTTGTTTAGTTCAGAAGGAATTAGATGAAAAGCTTGCATTGGTGGAGTGAGAAGGTCATGAGTTGCCATAACTAACAGTTCAGTTGGAAAAATTCTTACTGTAATACAAATACTGACTTGAAAATTGTAAGAAATGAGATGTGCATTTATTTTTTTTTGATGATGTTGTGGTTGTGAATTTTGATGTTGTCTGCTGCTTGGCTCTTTGCGCCACTTTTTTACATTATCTTTATCTGTTATTATTTTTAAAAGCGTGAGTTACATTTTCTTTGTCATTTGGCGCGCACTTTATTTCCTTGCTCCGGAATACAGGTTTTTGATGGATGTGCTTGTGGTCAAGAATTTCGGTGTTTGGAGCATCAGGAATAGCTCTCATTTGGATTTGTCAAGTGGGACCAAAACTGAACCAACTAACTGTTGGACCAGAAACCACTAAAGGCGTCTAATATGACCCTTAGATATAAGGAAATATGGTGAGGAAATCATTGATGAGAACCGAGGGGGAGTAGCCATCACATATAACGAACTCATCAGACATGCACAGGTGGACTCTAAAGTGGGTTCCTCTTTTTTTGAGTATTCCGGTATACATCTGGCAGTACAATCAAATCCGCTCTAGAAAATTTTACTTCAACCGACCAATCTCCTGAAGAATTTTGTGGTAACCTAAAACTAGAGATTCAGAATGGAAACTCAAAGAAAAAGATATACAAAATGCAGCGACTAAAATATTTTACTTCAACTGTCAATCTCCTGAAGAATTTCGTGCTCACCTAAAACTAGAGATTTAAAATGAGAAACCTGCTGAAAAAGATTTACAAAATGCAGCTCCCAGACTAGTCACTTTTTTTTTCTTAAAAAACCTCCCAACTGCTCAACACTTTGGAGTTGGGATCCATCGAGCATATAGAACAAATTGCAGTGTATGTAGAAAGGCATAGAACAAATTCAACAGCAAGCCACAAATATATTCTCATGTAGGGTAATCGTAATTATGTGTCAGTGTCATGCTGTTATACATGAAAGTATTCAATTAACAACCATTGTTTTTAAACACTTCCCATCATGTCTTAACATTTTCATTAGCTGCCAAACCAAGCATACTTACAGTTACAGATGCCATCTGTCTTTGACGTCTGCAACATTTCACTAGGTAGCGGATACGGTATTGTTCGACTCCTTTTGCTGGTTCCACTGAGCTGGGGTCAAAGCTTTCTTAATGGAGAGTGCATGAATTTCTTTCATTTCCTCTGTCAGTGCAGTGTTCACCATTCTGTGCCTCTCCAGCAACCTTTTTCCTTCAAATTGTTCTGACACAATCTCAACCACAAAACTCGCCCCACACCTGATAACATCATATTTTTTTTGTTATTAAAATCAAGTGAGAGATTTTAGAAAAAAGGTCAACAATTTGGTTTTGAGAATAAGAACTTACCCTCCGGACGTATCGACTACTTCCTGAAAGACATAAAACGGAAAATCAGTTAGCAACTTATGAAACAATAGAAGAATGAAGAAAATAAAATAAAAAATAATCTTGAGAAAGTTGTTCCTAAAATAGAGACTCAGTTTGCAATTGAGACATCAAAAAGGGCATTTGCTTCCATCTTACAAACTACTATCAATCAGTCAATTTGGGAACCAAAAATATGAAAAGAAAAAATACATTGAGGTTGAAACAGAGAACAAATATGTGTGCATTCATCAAACTATTCAGGCCTTTGTGCACATGCATGGCAGAACTGAATGGAGTTAACGTAATGTACTTGAGTTGAGCCTCCTCAACATGCTCATCTTAGTTGCAATTACCATCAGCAATCAAAGCTGAAAGTTTGTCCCTTTTTCAACAGTCACGAGCAAGTTTAACAAGTAAACCACTAAAATCCCAAGGTAAGCCAGGTATGCCGAATGCTTCCAAGACAAGTGAGCTAAGCTAGAAGGTATGCTAGGGTTGCTCCTACCAGATAAAAAAGAAGAAGCAAGCAAAACAAAATACTGCAAAACTAACCAACTACCTCTCCAAATTAGCTGGTCCTTTATAAATGAATGTTTAGAAGTTGGAACTGCCAACCATTGAAGAGGCTAAGCAACTTATGTGTCCAGTGATAGGTGCAAGATGGACAAGCACTTCTTAAAATCGGTATCTAAACTATTTCCCTATGACCAAATATGTCAGCATGCTTATGTACCTAAATTATTGGTAAGAGACCATCTTTGGTTTTAAACACACAGATCCACTGGAATTCTATTGTACTAAGTTTGCATATTACTATGATCAATCCTACTCCAATCTGATATTAAAAACAGTTAGATCGGTTTATTATCTAACGCACTACAAAATCCTCAACATTTGTTGAGGTAAAATTGTTAAGAATTACATTAGTAAGAACAATCGAACTATCAATTTCATCTAGAAACGATAAGGCCAGTTCTCTAATACTCCTATTTAGAACTTCTTTGCTAAGATTAAGCAGAAGGTTAATTATATGCCCTAACTTTAGATTCTCAGGAAAAAAAAAAAAAAAAATAAGAAAAATAATCATAGATATTGTTATTAGGGATTCATAACAACAAGAAGAATAAAAGGTAATCGGAAGCAGAAGCGGAGGATGGAACAATAACTTACAAGATAAGGAGGATCCATCTTTGATTTCAAAGTAGCTTCAACAACCTCCTTAGTCACGCCCATCTCTCTCTTGTTGCTAACCTAGAAGCGAAGAAGCAAAAAAGTAGCTAGGAAGTTTATAAGGTGAGAATCTGGGTTACATGGAAACTGCCACGAGTAAACATTTCCGTGTGTCCAATACGACAATTCGAAAATCCATAATATACGGGATCGGCGGCATACATAAAATACCATCAGTTTTTTAAGATTGGTAGAAATATAAACGAAAGTTCTGTATTGCAGACAATACTTATATAGTTATTGTCGTTAGAAACTATAGAAGTTCAGTCCCACATAGTCTAAAGGTAGGTAACTAATACTCACCAATCTATTTTGTTATAAGAAACTATGGAAGTTTAGTCTCACATGGTTTAAGCTTTAAACCATGTAATTGACTGATTGTAGTGTACCTATATATAGGCACTCGCTTTTTTCTTACAATCTCATGATGCTGATAGCATAGTAAGTTGTAATCTGCAAAAAAAAAAAAAAAAAAAAAAAATCGATTTCTTTTAATATTTGGATTAAATTAATTTCTATGGACGTTTCGGCAGAGTATCTGCGTGTCTATACGTATGGACACAAGACACGGACATCAATTCAAAGTATCCGTGTAACCCAAGTGAGTATTGTGTCGCTCTTACTTTTCTAGTATTATAAACTTCCGATTATGTATTTCTTATTAACACCCAATTTGTTCCCACGGAGGCCAGAGGCTGCTCGCCAGTCAGCACTATACCTTTAACTATTTACAAGGGTGACACTGATAGCATCAGCTTTAGGCATACACCACATGCAAGGTATGATCCTTGATAAAAAATGCAGAGGTGCTATACCACTCTCTTTTCACCGTTTAACTCCTTCTAAATCCTAAATTTAGAAAATAAAAAATATTTTTAGTCAATGTGGATCCTGGTTGAACAGTCCTAAACCAGCATTCTTACAACATGTGTAGTTGACTGGTGAGTAGAGTGCCAGTAGTGAAAAAAAAATGGAACATCATTTATGTAAAAAAAACTCTTTAAGTAACCAGTCATGTGGAATTGACGTGCTATTTTTTTTTCTTTACAAAAACAGGAAATCGTAATCTAAGATTACAATGAATTTAAGATTGAAAATAAGAAACCACATTAAAGTATACTGAAAAAATCTGATAAAAGAAAGAAAAAAATCTGTAGTAAAATATATCCAAATATAATAGTTTTTTTTTTGAAGTACTATCTACCTCTATCACTTTTTTATTTTGGATGTAATCTAAAATAGGAATAATTTTGTGTGCCCGTGAATAAAAGTGATTTTGCCCATATATCTAGAGATCAGTGACGAGGATTCCAAAAGATCCTTACGTGAATTGACCAGAAGCCTACCAGATTGGAAGAATTCATATTCAAGGCCTTCGACCAAACTCTTTTACAAGTGTGCCACTCATTCTTTCGAATCTTTCCTACTAGAAAAATTTAATTCCACCCCACATTTTTGTTACTAACACCCAATTTGTTCTCACAGCTTGTGTTGTTTTTTATATTTCCAAATTTAACTATATAATTAGAGGTTGATTTAGAGAGTTGTGGTTATAAGTAAGTTTTCTTAATTCTTAGAGTTTTTTGTTCACACTAAATTATTTAGACCAATAGAAATTTTGGATTTTAGTTTTTTGTTTTCATTTAACTGCGCGCTGATTATGTGTAAGTGATGAATACCTATACTCATATATAAAATCTTTATTCAAAACCCTAATAGGCCGTGGGTTATAAGCCCAAAGATGTCACTATCCAACTACATTAAACCCAACAAAACAAATTTGACACAAAAAACCCATTATAAACCAACTGTCCATATTACCCTCACTTATAATTCATCCCAAATTCAAAAACTATTCACGCCCATCACGTCCACTTCACATTCACCTTACATAATTTTTTCCTCGTCTTCATCTTCATCATCATCACCAGTAGCTTCATCATCCTCGTCTTCATCTTCATCATCAATAGCTTTATCATCCTCGTCTTCATCTTCATCATCCTCGTCTTCATCTTCACCATCAATAACTTCATCATCCTCATCTGCATCATCTACAACTAGAATCAGAATCAAACCAATTTCAAAATATTGACGAAATGGTTGTTCATTACCATCATTAACATTTTCAACCTAAAATAAAAACAAAATCATAGATCAAAATCAAAAATGGTTTCATCATCTGTTAGGTTTAGGTTTCATCTATTTCGAAATCAATCTTTCATACTTAGTTTCAAAGATAGAAAGTTTCAATTCCATTTTTTTTCACCCTTATTTATTTATGACTCAATTATGTTCAGTTTTGGTTTCATCGTTTTTTTTCGTTCAATAAAATTTCAGATGAAAAAAAACGATGAAACCTTTTGGGGTTTCATAGTTTTTCTTTTTTCATTCAAATAAAAAAAAAACAGATGAAAAAAACACTATGAAACCAAAAAAGGTTTCATAGTTTTTCTTTTTTCATTCAAATAAAAAAAAACATATGAAAAAACACTATGAAACCGAATAAGGTTTCATCCATTTCAATTACATTTTTCTGAAGAAAAAATGTCTCAGCATATAAAAAAACAATGAAACCGAATAAGGTTTCATCCATTTCAATTACATTTTTTTGAAGAAAAAATGTCTCAGCATATAAAAAAACAATGAAACCGAATAAGGTTTCATCCATTTCAATAACATTTTTCTGAAGAAAAAATGTCTCAGCATATAAAAAAACAATGAAACCGAATAAGGTTTCATACATATCAATTACATTTTTTTGTTTCATCTTACTACAGATGAAACAAAACAAACGATGAAACCTTTTGGGGTTTCATAGTTTTTTCATCTATAATAGATGAAACAAAACAAACGATGAAACCTTTTGGGGTTTCATAGTTTTTCTTTTTTCATTCAAATAAAATTACAGATGAAAACAAAATGATGAAAAAACTATGAAACCCCAAAAGGTTTCATAGTTTTCCTGACATTTCACCAACAAAAAACCCAAATTTTGACAATGATGATATATCATTATATTCTTTTGAAGATTTTCGGCGATGATGATCTGGAGGTGTTGGTGATGTTTGTAGAGGATAAAAGGAGGAAGAAGAGGTGTTGTTGGTGGTGGATTTGGACATATAGTGGTGGAGGAGAAACAATAACGACGAGGAAGCGATGGGAAAGGAGGAGGTGTTGTTGGTGAAGGATACGCAGGTGTTGTTGTGGCGGAGAAGGTACTGTTGTTGTTGGTGATGGTGGCGGAGGAGGTATTGTTGCTGCTGGTGATGGTGGTGGAGAGGAGAAGAAGAAGAAGAGAGGTGTTGATGAAGGATAAGAAGGTGTTGTTGTGGCAGAGAAGGTACTGTCACTGCTGGTGATGGTGTCGCTGCTGGTAATGGTGGCGGAGGAAGTATTGTTGTTGTTGGTGATGGTGGTGGGGAGATGAAGAAGAAGAAGAAGATATCTAGGTTATATATGGAAGGAGATCTCGGGTATATTAAAAATAATTAAAATCTAAATTTAATTAGTATTAAGTGAAATGAGGTTTTTATCTTATTTTTAGTGAAAATAGTTTTTCTTTATAAAATATAATATGAAAGGGTTTTATATATGATAAATTTGTTCACCTTAATATTTTATACCAAGTTTTGAAACCCTAAATCCTAACCTCACTTTTTTTTCCTACCGCCTCCTCTCTCCTCCTCCTTCCGTTCTCTTTCTCGGTATCTTGCTAGTGATTTCTTATTCGTGTATCCTGTATTGCGTTATTTTTTTATTTTTTTTGTTCTAATATATGTGGGTTTATTTTGCAGGTACATTTTTTTAGAAGGATAAATAACCAAATACAATTCTGTATCGGTAAACCCTAACCCTTTGTGTATTTCTGTATTTGTTTGCTTTATGGGTTTTGATTTTAAGATTTTCTATATTGTAATTGTAGATTTTTAATTTTCTTTTATGTGGTTTACTTGCAGCTTGCAGGGTATCAATTGATAACATCGGTGTATTAGTGTAAATTGATTTCTAGGACAACTTTCCTCTGCTGGAGCTTCAGTGTTCAGTGAACATTTTCTTCTGTTTAAACATATTGTTAAAATTTCTTTATGCGTTAAATAATTTTAGCCTTCAATGGATTGTTTGGTTTTAGTGAGTTTTTTGGTTTTTGTGTAATTGGACCGGTGATGTCAAAGCCCCAATTTTTAAAGTTTAGTTCACTGCAGTTGAGAATTTGAGGTATCTTTTTGTTTTGCTTTGTTGTTTTCATTGCTAGCTGTTCTCATGTTAAAGTCTTACTTAGTTGTTGCTGAGTTATTTATGTTACTGCATTTTTAAAAGGGATTACATCACTACTAAAGTAGAAGAAGCTTATAAGCATGATAAAGAAACATAATAATCAATTTAATAAGTAATTCAGTTCATGTGTTTTTATGATCTTCACAACAATATGGTATTAAAGGAATTATATCCATATACATATGCGAAAGCAGGGGTAACACACTCCAACAAAGAGATTTTACAATTGATTCAGTCCCATGGATGTTCTGGGTTATTTTTATAGTGTCTTTTACTTCTGAGTTTAGTTGTTGAAGTTTTATACTGGTGATATATATGGTTTATACAGATTTATACAGATTTTTGGTGTATACAACTTTTTGGATTAAAGATGGATCCGGCGCCATTTTCGGATATCAGTAAAACGGGGAAAGGTATTTTCTTTTGTTGTCAGTTGCTTTGCTTTTGTGAATTGTTGAAACATGAAATGAAGGGAATGGTTACACCAACAAGAAACTTTACCCTTATTCAGCATGCTTTGACGACTCAGAGTTACTTGCTATGTTACTTACTGACCAAATGATATCGTGTAGACATATATATTATATGACTATAGAAATATTAGAGTCTTTACATCGGCTTTAGAAATTTTATCGTGTTGTAGGTGAAAAAAAAGGTAGTAATGATATAAACTAAGTCTCTGTCATTTTTCTTTTGTGAATAGAGAACTAAAGAACTTGATAATTTGATGATTTGATTGAACATATACTGGCCAGATGACAACTTTTTTTCTGCCCACTTAATTGGAAATGGTATTTGTTGTCTTACCTCAAATGGAAGAGCATATAGTTTTCAACCATGTAGGTGTGGGTTCCACTCCCACAGATGGCATTGTAATTTGAGTTGGCTTTAACCTCACATGCTTCCGATGACAAAAATAGTGATTCCAATATTTGATGCTCGCAGGGTGGGACTCCAACAGAAGATATGAAGTTGGACCAGGATCTTGGAGAATCTTTTTGGAAATGCTTGCTTAAGAGAGATTCCTCCAACCGTATTGGCGCCAGAGTCTATATCGCTCTTTGTCGAAGACATCTCTCTTATTCTTCTTCGATGGGTAAAACTATAGGTGATTGTCGCAGACTTCAAAGATTGTTCTGACGGGACAGCATAGCGACAACCCGACATAATGTTGCTCTTGGAGTTGTGCAAGGTCTTGGGTTATCTCCACCATGATCTGTTACCTCCGATCCCTTCTAGAGATATCAAGTCAACAAATATCCTGCTTAATGCAGGTTATCAACCTAAAGTAGCATATTTTGGAGTTGCAAAAGTATTGCAGACAAAAGAAATGGACTCTACAACGACATCTATTGCAGGGACTTATGGATACTTGAAGCCAGGTAATTCGGTTTTAGTTCCAGTTTGATATTTTTTATCCGAATTACATTTTATTACCATGATAATATTTATTTTGTCCAGCTTGGGTTTTTCTTCTCACTGAACAAGTTTTTTTATTACTGACATAATACTCTTATACATCGAAGGCAACAACAATGTGCAATGTGAACATCTTTGTAGTACTAATGGAGCTCATTACCAAGAAAGAAACAGGTAGAGATATAATTTGGCGAAATCAAGAGTATTAATTGTTGGGTTTCTTGCAAAGTAGAAACTAATGAAGGTGCAATAGCGGTCTTAGACAAAAGATTGTAAGGGTTATTCAGAGACAAAATGTATAAAGTGTTGTGAATGGTAATTTGTTGCACAACAAAGCTCTCACTCATCGACCCACCATGAACGAAGTCGTTCAGCTGCTGTTAGAAGCGGACCCACATAAGCGGACGCATAATGTTTATAAAGTATGAAATGCTAGAGAACCATGAAAGTGCACCAGTGGTGGTAATAGTTACTTGAACATTTGTCAAGGTGCACTTGGAATCTTGGATAATGAATTGCATATATTGTCTACGTATTCAAGCATTGGTTTATGCAATAGCATGTCTTGATGTGTCATGTCACTACATGTTCGGTTAATGGACCAATTTAGTACATACAAAAACCTAAGAGATTCAAGTTGATGAACTATGACAACTAAGTTATTAGTAATCGTACTTGCTGTTTTTTTAACTGTGTGAGCATGACAAGTAAATGCTACCATAAATTGCGTAATTGAATTAAATTGAGTGGGTTATAATTTGGATCTTTCTAAACAATGAGAACCAACTATCAGCTGCGAGATATTAAATTTGCGTTCAACTCATGGACCTACTAAGCCTATTAATACGACATATATCAATTAACCCGTGCGTCGACATATATCAATTAACCCGTGCGTCGCTAACAACTAGCGCTGGTAATTTTGGATTTACTGCCTTCTCTAGATGGCAACCATGGAGCCAGGCATACAAAACAGATGCAGCAGCCTCTTTAATGGCACTCGGAAATCAGAAGGCCTACACAATCTCACCACATGCAGAATTTACAAAGCAATAACACTAATCTACCTGCGCATAACTTGCAACCTCTTAAATTTTGGTTTTCCTGTTAAATGATGTTTCTTAAAACAATTAACCAACAGAACATTCTGGCACAAGAATGTAAGAAACATCTGAACAGATGAATAGAATACTAGATTGAACGAGGAAATACAGCAGAGGTCTCATATATAAAAAAGATGAAGATTTCATCGTCTACAACAGTAATTGAAGAGTCTAAGAGAGGCTGTCTAAAAAATAATACCGGCCAACCACACGAGTTAACTAATTACTAAATTACAACCCTCTGCAGCTTTAATAAAAAAAGGAAAGCCTAATAATTTCCACAGCAGCGCGGCTAGGATTCTGTTAGAAGAACATACAAAGAGAAATGGAAGAGACTAAAATACCCCACAAAACTTTCCTGCTTCAAACCTTTTATCCAATCTTCTCTATCGCTTGACCATTAAGCTGTCCTTAATGGCGGAGAAACTAATATCACGCCATCTCCCCGAACAAAAAGAAATGGAACTGTGCGCTTGGTAGTCTGAAACACAAGAACAAGAAATAAGTGAATCATATATCAAAATGTTAGATCAGCAAAACTATGAAAGTATGAATGATAAAAAGAATTTAATTAATAACTTTAGAATTATATGAATGATCTAGTTATTGCTTTATATGAGATAAAGGGAAACTATATACTTGCAGATGTAACACTTGTTTATGGACATCTTTCTATAATATAGTCTCTTATCCAGAGAGCAATTCAAGATTGTGACTTAACAAGATTGTTCAAGATTTGGAACTCTATAGCATAATAACAAACGGAGAAGTGCTACTGAAAGCCACATAAATAAGAAAAAACAACAATATGGGGGATGGCTACTTTCTGATCAAAAAAATGACTCAGTTAGAGTGCATGCAACAAAGACATAGCTGCTCAGGATGCAAAGTACAGAGAACAAGGCCAAAGCCCAAAGGCACATGGTTCGAGGTAAGAAAATACTGTTTCTAGGGGAAAACAATAATCAGGGTTCCAACTTACCAAAAAGACCACCAATACCTTCACAGAAAGCAAAATCCCAGGTGGTATTGACAAACTGGGATGTGAAAAGTCAACACTTCAATGATATCATACAAAGACATGCTATTTTCTAGGGATTGACCATCTCAGACACTTAATATATGTCCACGCACCTACACAGATCTATTATGTCTTGTAGTTACTATTCACATACAGTTTTTGTAAAAACTAATTAGATTAATGGTATGTAAACATGTAGGTCACCCCAAATAGATTTGCATATTACATATGTAATCTAAGTGGTAAAATATTCAAACATATGAGATGAACCATATAGACATGTCATGCTAATGAACTCGTGCCAGTGGCTAACACTTCAGACCCAAGTCCCCATGTTGGACATTAAAATGCATGCACAATTGTCTTGAGGGCGTCCTTCATATAAAGGGTGCACACGCACAGTTGGAGTCAAGTAAAGCTTCTAGGAAGATGGAAGAATAATGTCAGGATTCACAGCAACAACAAAATAAGAGGACTTAACTTGAAAGATCAAGTCATGAATCATGATCCATTGCATTAGTAACACAAATACTCGAAATCTATAAACCAGTAGTTATATAGATGATAGGAGTGAATGGCCTGACAAATGAGAAAGCATGTACCAGGGAAAGCCATAAGTCTGAACTTCAAATGAACCGTATATTTTCCTTATTCAATAGTTTTATGTTGAAGCATGGCTATACAAATGACCACCTAATTAAAGATTAATTTCCAAAAATAAAATACAAAATATAAAAGCTCAAGGAATGAACAAAAATAACAGAAGTTATTGCATACCCGAACTATCTCCTCATATGTTTCATCATCAATTTCTACTGTAGTAATGATTTCTTCAACATCCCCGAGTATCATATTCAAATGCTGGTCATATGCCTGGAAAGCAAAGTGCCCCACACAGTGACATCAAGAAAAAGACAGTTAGCAGACCTCCAGTAAATAAAAAAGGAAGCCAAAGGTTTACTATTAGCAAAAAACAGCCATTGAACAATATTTAATAACAAGGAAAAAAGGTATGTAATTCTCAGTCTGCATCGTCATTTCCACCTATAAAAATTATTGTTCATTGACCATTAAATCAAAAGACCTAGTTCCAAAGAACATTTTAGATTTTGTAAAAGAAATTTGTCTCTCACCTCCACCTAAGTACTGCACTGTACTGAATACGATCTATTAGAGTTTTCTATATTGTTTACTCTTATCATTTCCCCCCTTCTAATCAAGTTAAATAGACATAACATTTCAACTTCTGTGGCACATACCCATAGTCATGCCAGGTTCTACCAGTGTGTCGTCCTTCAAGACTTTCCAAACTACGGTTCAACCAATAAGGCCAAACAGATTGTTCAGACAAATATTTCAAGTCCAAACCGCCAAAAGCTACCTTGCTTAGGGTCAAAGGGAATCATATTCAAAACCCTCGTACACTTAGTCCTATTAAACCAATATCGCCTTCTCCTTGAATTCCATTATAAGGATGCAGTCAAGTAATACTTTCAACAAACCAAATTGACAAACACAAAACTAAATTAGGATAGAAAAAAGATCAGTAATCAAGCATGAAGCATCAACCGTATACATATCCCTCAACAAAAGTTAAAGAGATAAAAATAACAATATTCCAAATGTTCTGCGATAAAATTTCCATTGCTAGAAAAAACTAACTCACTAAATTTCTACAATTAATCAACAAGCTTCCTCATGTTCTACACCAAATTAGGTTCAGATGATAAAACCTATCCTTTCACATTCAAATTATTTCATACCCGACAGTTTTCAAACTTTCAAAACTCAAGACTCATTAACGCAAACCCTAGAAACTAAAAAACCAAAAAAACTCGAAGGTTTTCAAGAAACCTCGGGTATTAAACTTGATTTACGGCATCAGAAAGACTAACAAAAACCTAATTTATCAAGATCATTTATCATACTAAACAACCCCAAGCTGTCAAAACCAATTATGAGCAGAAAAGGCAAAATCCACCCTTTCATAAACCCTAAAAAGCAGATGAGATACAGTACAGTCCTAGTAAAACACCAAAGGAAATCTAAAAACAGATACAGAACAGCAACAAGAAAACGAACATCAAGGGCTAAAACAGTAAAGAATGGTATTATTGGAGTGGTCTCTCTTACATGTAGTTTTCCTCTAAGTTCTCTGTCAGAACGAAGCTTAACGTATATTCGTTCATCGAGACTAAGTCTGATGAGATCAAGAGGTTCTTTCACTGCACTTTCTTCTTCAGCCATTTTTTTTTCTTTGTTCAAGCTCTCTTTTTTTTTTTCTGAGAACACACAGACACTATCTCTCTCTCGCGTCTCAAGTCTTAAAAAGAAGCCAAAGTAAATTTTGACTTGGATGAGGTTTTGTGGTCCAGTTAAGGGTCCGACACGATTCTTTTTATAAATACGGGTGTATTCAAGCCCAATTCAATCTTAAACTGATGATAATTAGTTTGCTTATCTCAACAGAGATTACCGTTAAATCTTAAATTCTACTTATGAGGGGAAATGAGTTTTGTAACCTGGTACCCGAAAATAGTGTCGGAGAAAATGAACTTAAAATGATTTATTGGTCTTGGTAGGAATGGATCTTAGGATCAATGGGTCACTAAGGAACACTAGCTCATTTTCACTTTTGTGAATGAACCTTTAGTCTCACATTGGAGAGACTAAAGATGAATCCTCTCTTTATTACCACAAAAATTGCATCTAAGGGAGGGCCATTAGGGTTTAGAAGCTTTTGTGGTTGGGGGAGGACTAAGGCAATGGGCTAGTTAGAGCAAACATATTTTTCACACATGTGCGGGCTGTTGCGGCTTGCGGGTGTGACTGTGGCTATTGCTGCGGGAATGAGTATGCTTACGGGTGCGGGCGTAGCTGAGGCTGCGGGCCAACCAAGACTTACCTTTTTTGAACAAAATATATTTTATTAAATTCTGTTTTAAATGTGGGGGCGTCTGACCCGGCGAGTATAAATCCTGTCATAATGAAAAATAAATTTTGACCGTTTTATTACCATTTCAAAATTAAATTTCACACATAAATTATTATTTTCATTTATTACTTATTACTTCACTGATTTTATTTTCATTTATTACTTCACTGATTTTACTCCATCTTTACCTATAAAAGAAAACAGAATTCTTCATTTCAAAGTACTCCAGAGCAGGCTACTATCCCTAGCTCTTTTCCCCTCTTCTTGATTTGTTTTGCGCACATTGCTTGTTTATTTCCCTTCCCTATCAATTGTTGTTAAATTCGTTTGAGGGTGATTATTATTGTGCTTATACTAGTCATAACGGGCAGTTCTATCCTGGACACATCTCCTCTGTTGGGGTATAGCATCTCTCATTCTTGAGGAGTACCCGAGGACTATTGTGTTAAGGACAATTTGTTGAGAAAGTGGCTCTGTCCTTGTGTGTGCATCAACTTTAGAGATTTCTCTAATGTTAACAATTTTCTCCTGTTTAGTGCTTTTCATTGTTGCTGAACCAACAATCTTAACACAATAGCTATTTATTCTGTTTCAATGGATAAAAGTGATGTAGACAGACCACGAAAATTCAATGGCAAAGATTTCAAAAGATGGCAATCCAAGATGTTGTTCTTTCTGAGTTTTCACATGCTTGATGAATTAGTTCTGAAATCCTTTGATGAGAGTTTAAATGATGCGGGAAATGAAAGAGAGTTAGAAAGTTGGAGTAGACAGAACTATAAAGCCAAAACCATATTCTGAATTGTTTAGAAGATGCACTTTACGATTTCTATAACGCAAAAGAAAACTTTTCTGCGTTTGACTTATGGGCTGCCTTAGAAGCAAAATATGAAGCGGAAACTGCTGGAAGTAATAAGTTTTTGGTAGCCAGATTCCTGGAATACAAAATGACAAATAACAAATCTGTGGTTGACCAATTCCTTGAACTTCAACGCATTATCAATGAAATTATTGCTGAAGGTATGGTGATAGATGAAACGTTTCAAGTGTCTGCAGTGATTGAGAAATCACCTTCTTCTTGGTCTGAATACAAACGAAGATTGAGACATGAAACTGGTGAAGTCAGTATGGTTTATTTAGGTAAGAAGATACAAGTAGAAGAACTGATGTGCTCCAAAGACAAGAACGTATCTTCCGCAAGGGACATGTCCAACAAGGCTCATGTGATTGAACACAAGACTGAAAAGGGTGACCGCAGCAACCGCAAGCCTGGTTCGCACAAGAAAGGTACATTTCCGAAACCCAAATCTGGCATTGATAAAATTAAAGGTGTGTGTTATGTTTGCGGAATTCCTGGACATATGACAATGCATTGTAGAAAACGTAAGGACTCTAATAACAAGAAAAACAATGCTAATTTGGTTGAAAGCAACAAGAACGAGTCACGGTGACTGAAGTCAATTTGGTAACCAATGTGAGAGACTGGTGGGTAGACTATGGAGCTACCAAACATTTCCGTGGAAACAGAGATATGTTCACCTCCTATCAGAAGGTAGGGGGAAGGGGAGAAACTCTACATGGGTAACTCGTCCGCAGCACAGGTTACGGAAAAAGGCAAAGTTTGGCTAAAGCTCACTTCTGGCAAAACTCTCACACTGAGTGAAGTTCTTCATGTTCCGGATATCTGCAAAAATCTTGTATCTTGTGGTGTTTTAGATGATAAGGGTTTTAAACTTGTTTTTGAATCTGGGAAAGTTATTGTCACTAAGGATAAGGAATATGTAGGAAAAGGTTATAAGACTGAGGGTCTTTACAAATTGAATGTAACCTCTGTTGAAATGAATAAAATTGATTCTTCTTATCTTTGTGTGTCATTGAATGTTTGGCATGGTAGACTTGGCCATATAAACTATAAATCAATGAATAAACTGGGTAGCATAGGCTGCATACCCAAATTTAGTTTGGAAAATGAACACAAATGTGAAATATGCGTAGAATCAAAATATGCTAAAAAATCTTATAGGAAAAATATTCAGAGAAATTCTAAACCCTTAGAATTAATTCATTCAGACCTAGTTGACATGAAATCAGTTCAAACTAGAGGTGGTAAGAAATGGTTTTTCACTTTTATAGATGATTGTACGAGGTATTGTCACATATATTTAATTAAAGGTAAGGATGATGCCTTAGAAGCCTTTAAGATATATAAACTAGAAGTTGAAAACCAATTGAGTGCTACCATTAAAACTGTTAGGGGTGACCATGGTGGTGAGTATGTAATTCCTATAGGAGATTTTTGTATAGAACACGGCATTATACATAAATTAACCCCTCATTACTCACCACAATTTAATGGTGTGGCTGAACGGAAAAACCGAACCCTTAATGAGATGATGAATGCCATGTTAATTAGTTCAGGACTACCTACAAACTTGTGGTG
>JAJJMC010030977.1:5891988-5999515 GCA_023531435.1 Papaver californicum | reverse complement strand
CGTCCCCTCAGCTTGCTATGTCTTGAACAGAGTACCCTTTAAAGGATAATACAAAACTCTATATGAGTTATAGAAAGGTAGGCAACCTTCTTATGCATACTGTAAAGTGTGGGGGTGTTTGGCTAAGGTGTACATTCCTCCACCTAAGAGAACCAAGATATGACCCAAAATTGTCGACTGTATCTTCATAGGGTATCCTGAACATTCTACTGCATATAGATTTATGGTTGTGAGTTCTGAAATATCTGAAATTGGTGTGAATACTATAACGGAATCTAGGGATGCTGTGTTTCTTGAAAATGTTTTTCCTTTGAAATCTGAATCTCGCATGATATGTGTTGATCCCCTAGATGTCCCTTTTACTAGTCATACATTACCTGTAGAGGAAGATGAATTTGAGCCTAGAAGAGGTAAAAGACTTAAAACTGAAAAATCTTTTAGGCAGACTTCATAACATGCTTAGCAGCGACTGATCCACAAACTTATAGAGAAGCCATGAATTCTTCTGAAGCTCCATGGTGGAAAGAAGCTACCATTAGTGAAAAGATTTCATTATACATAATGATACTTGGGAGATTGTAAATTTACCTCTACCGTGTAAACCCATAGGTTGTAAATGGATCTTCAAAAGGAAACGTAAGGTAGATGGAACTGTAGAAAAATACAAAGCTAGATTAGTAGCTAAAGGCTATAAAAAGATAGAAGGTGTATATTTCTTTGATACTTATTCACCTGTTATGAGAATTACTTCCATTAGGATGTTAATTGTTATTGCTGCCATTCATAACTTAGAGATACATCAAATGGAATGTAAAAACAGCTTTTCTAAATGGTGAATTAGATGAAGAAATTTATATGGACCAACCTGAGGGCTTTGTAGTGAAAGGTTGTGAAAACAAAGTTTGTAAACTAAGAAAATCTTTGTATGGTTTGAAACAAGCACCTAAACAGTGGCATGCAAAATTTGATCATGTAATGATTTCTAGTGGTTTTAAAACCAATGAATCTGACAAGTGTGTTTATACTAAACTTTTGAATGATGCATGTGTGATTGTATGCTTGTATGTTGATGATATGCTTATACTTGGTACAAACATGGATGTAATTAATTCCACTAAGAGCATGCTAAATGAGAACTTTGACATGAAAGACTTAGGCCCGTTGATGTGATCTTAGGTATGAAGATTAGAAGAAATTTTAATGGATATAGTCTTAGTCAATCTCATTATATTGAATATGTGCTTAAGAAATATAACCAGTTTGATAGTAAACCTGCTTGTACTCCTTATGATCCTTGTTGTAGACTCAAAAAGAATAAGGGTAACGGAGTTTCACAACTTGAATATTCACGTGTCATAGGAAGTCTGATGTATTTGATGAATTGCACGAGACCAGACATTGCTTATGCTGTGAGTAGGTTGAGTAGGTATACATGTAATCCAGAGCATGAGCATTGGGTACACTTTTTAGAGTGTTAAGGTGCTTAAAGAACACTTTAAACTTTTATTTAAGTTATGAGAGATACCATGCGGTCCTTGAAGGATTTTATGATGCAAGCTGGATATCAGACTCTGAGGAGTCTAAGTCTATGAGTGGATATATTTTCACTCTAGCATGCGGGTTTGTATCTTGGAAGAGTTCCAACTAGACATGTATAGCTCGATCCACTATGGAATCAGAGTTTATTGCGTTAGATAAAGCAGGAAAAGAAGCCGCTTGGCTAAGATGCTTTTTAGAAGACATTCCTCTTTGTCATAGTCCTGTGCCAGCTATATCTATACATTGTAATAGTCAAGCTGCAATAGCTAATGCTAAAAACAACAACTATAATGTGAAGTCTATACACATTCGTAGAAGACACAATTCCCTAAAATAACTAATTTCAACTGGCGTTATTTCTGTTGACTTTGTGAGGTCTAAGGAGAATATTTCGGTCCCTTTGACGAAAGGTTTGTCCAAGGAGATAGTTAGTAATGCATCGAGAGGGATGGGGCTTAAACTCATCAAATAAACTTGTCGTGAATGATACTCAACCTTGTTGACTGGAGATCCCAAGATCAAGGTTTCGAATGAGACAACTAATTTGTGGTGGTTAAAGGAAACACTATCAGAGAATTTCATTCTTTGTCCCTTCCCTATGGTGTAGACGTGATAGTGTGACTGCATTTGAGGATGACTTTTTATTAAGTCTTAATGAGTTCTATAGTTTCAATTTAAGATTGAAGTGGTGTGTAGCATTAAACACTCTTGATAGAACTCACCTATCTGAATGAGGAAGTGGGCCGCTTCCTATGAGAACTGAGCTGATTCTATAGAGCATTCTGAGAAACGGGATACATCCAGGGCGAAAATGGACACAACGGCACGAACTTGATAGCACCTAGAGAGATATCACGCGTGGAAGTTATTGATGAACTACACCAAACGATGGCAGTTCAAGACATCGCGTTCACCGTCCATCAAGTAGTTCCGGTAATTTCTCACTATGCAAAGGTTCAAGACCTTATGGACACCTATTGCCTAAGTGGTATTTCTCGCTTTCTGATTTTCATCGGGTTTTCATTCATGTGGGGGATTGTTGGAGAAAATGAACTTAAAATGATTTATTGGTCTTGGTAGGAATGGATCTTAGGACCAATGGGTCACTAAGGAACACTAGCTCATTTTCACTTTTGTGAATGAACCTTTAGTCCCATATTGGAGAGACTAAAGATGAATCCTCTCTTTATTACCACAAAAATTGCATCTAAGGGAGGGCCCTTAGGGTTTAGAAGCTTTTGTGGTTGGGGGAGGACTAAGGAAATGGGCTAGTTAGAGAAAACATACTTTTCACACATGTACGGTGCTTCGCACCGAAGACGCACGCTCGCGGTTGCGGTTGCGGTTGCGGCTTGCGTGCTTGCGGACTTGCGGGTGCGGGTGCGACTGTGCCTACTGCTGCGGGAATGAGTATGCTTGCGGGTGCGGGCGTAGCTGAGGCTGCGGGCCAACCAAGACTTACCTTTTTTGAACAAAATATATTTTATTAAATTCTGTTTTAAATATGGGGGCGTCTGATCCGGCGAGTATAAATCCTGTCACAATGAAAAATAAATTTTGACCGTTTTATTACTGTTTCAAAATTAAATTTTGCACATAATTTTTTTTATTAAATATAAAATTTATTTTCACTATTTTACTCCATCTTTACCTATAAAAGAAAACAGAATTCTTCTAATCAAAGTACTCCAGAGCAGGCTACTATCCCTAGCTCTTTTCCCCTCTTCTTGCTTTGTTTTGCGCACATTGCTTGTTTATTTCCCTTCCCTATCAATTGTTGTTGAATTCGTTTGTGGGTGATTAGTATTGTGCTTATACTAGTCATAACGGGCAGTTCTATCCTGGACACATCTCCTATATTGGGGTATAGCATCTCTCATTCTTGAGGAGTACCCGGGGACTATTGTGTTAAGGACAATTTGCTGAGAAGGTGGCTCTGTCCTTGTGTGTGCATCAACTTTAGAGATTTCTCTAACGTTAACAATTTTCTCCTGTTAGTGCTTTTCATTGTTGCAGAATCAACAAATAGTTATGATATGCCGGTCGTCTAGCGTCTGCGTTATTGTTGTTAGGAAATACCACTGCCGCTCAACGACTACATTGACAATGACTATTTTTCAAACGACTGCCTTATTTTATTTTAACTCTTATGTATTTTCTATTCTCAACTCACACTTCTCTGACATAGATCAATTTCGTCAATATTCTACATTATTTAAATTTTAGTTTTCTTTTATCTTAGCTTCACTCAATCTAATTTTTGTTCAATAAATTATAATCTTAATTCTTCTGACAAGAAGATAGAATTGAATATGGACCGATTTAATGAAAAGAAACAAATGTATTTGCAGATAATCAAACAATTAGATGAAAATTCAGATGAGGTTAGAAGACAGAGAAAAACCATGTTGCAATCATGCATGGAAAATACCTACCCTTCGGAACCCAAAAGAAATAATATGTATTTTTACACGTTTATCTCGAGAACTAAAGTCATTTTAGTCTTGAATACTAACTTGTCAATTTTTTTTATTTCAGAAAGCTAGAGTTTAAACTTGTTGGGAAATACAAGAACCATTCGAGCACGGGGCATGTTGTATGTATTTAAAAACATATATTCGGGATTCATCATAAAGCTATCCGTCGAGATTCATTGAAGAATTTGAATAAATGAGATTAGTAGTGTGTAATTTAAGTTTCTAAATAACAAAATGATATTTTAAAAGAATTCACTTGTGCTACTTTACAATTAAATGAGTATTAAAACTTCAAAATTTACATTTGTTGTACTCGTCGATCAAAGATATTGGTTACTATATATCAGGTTCGGCTTGAAACTGTAGTTTATGAACTAGCCGAGCCCAATAGATTTTCCATAATTTTCGAGTAACGATTCTATTTTTAAAAAATATAATCATTATACACACCTATTGTATGTATATACACCTATTAATTTATATTTCAAAATCACGTCTCCTAAAAAATGGAGTTAATAATAAAGAGGGCAAGATAGAGAATGGTGAGACATCTCTCACCGGACTTAATGAACAACTGGTTTATGTGGAGACAATGCTCACGTATTCAGTAGTATGTCATGAAGAACATCTCATTAATACTCCCTCCGTTTCAGAAAAAGAGTTACTTCTCTTTAAATTTTTGTTCCAACAAAAGAGTTACTTTCATTTTCAATATAACAAACTTTCAAAACTACCCTTGTTATTTTAAGAAATGTCACTATTTTCATTATAAAGACATATGTAGTATTAAACTTTTTGTTAGGGTAAATCTGGAAATAAATTATAAAAATTATTCTCTCTCATCTTGCCTTAACAATTGTACAAATAGGAAAAGTAACTCTTTTCCTGAAACTGAGGGAGTATTTAATATGAAGGGAAAGATAAATAATGCCGAAGAATCTTTTAAAAATGTTTAAATGAAGTCGTAAGATACGGAGAAATTGTTGAAGCGCTGACCCCTAAACTTCGCTGGCCCCTCAACCTCGTTCGGCTCGTTTTTGTAATGGAGCTAAGCTATCACTTGATATGCTTTGTAGTTCTGAAAATTGGCCTACCGGTTTGTACAGAAAAGATTGTAGAGAAACTGTTGGTTGTCTTGGATTAATATTATTTATGACCTCCGAGTATAATTTTTGATACTTGTTTGACATGTAAAATTAAATTTGTTATGCTCCCAATCATGATGCTGCATCTCACCCTAGATAATCATTATTTAAGCAACTTGATTAGTGCATTTTTTTTATCAAGATACTTGGCATTTACCTTTGACTCATCGTCTTGGCATTTATCAAGATAATTGTCTAATATTAAAAAACCTTATCCCTAATTTTTTTCTATCTAACATTGTATTTTTATGAATATTTTGTCTTTTCTCTTGTTCATCTATTCTTAATTAAGAAACTGAGTTCAACAAAACTATCAATCGAATAGAAAAAAAGGAGTAAAGAATTATTTAAAAATACTATCATGAAAAAGTGTAGATCAAGAATCCGTTAATAACAACAATGTCGACTACAAGGTAGTTTTTAAATCTATTTAAATACTCACTCTGTCCCACTAATAGATGATATAGTTAAAAATTGCACAATTTTTAAGGCAATAAGGAGAGAAGATTATTTTTAAATGTTTTTTCTAATTATACTCTTATGGATAAAATTAGTAAAGTTTAGAAATGATATATCTTTCACATTATACCACAGATATTCGTAAACTTTATACTATTGAAAAATATTTTAAAATACATAATCAACGAATATAAACATGACTATTGAATTATACATATTTCTTATACTAACAATAATCAATAAAATGATAGTTTTAGAAATATACTCTTGTTTAATAATATAGATCACCTATTAGTGGGACAAAATTTAAAAATGAATATGTCATCTATTAGTGGACGGAAAGAGTATCTATATTTCATCATCTCATAAAATTTTTTCAATTTACACCCTAAAATGGAATTTCATACACCAATATGCATATCCTAATAATGTTAGAGTAGTAAGCTCTTGTTTATCTTGTCTTATTGATACTTTTTTCTTTATAATAGTATGCCAATAACATACTAAGTAACATAATGTTTAAATAACAAAATCTTTTTTATTTATTTTTAAAATACCAAAAAACAAATTACTAAAAACTAAATGAAATTTCCACATAAAAAAATTTACATTCAATTAACAAACCCACAATATGCTTCCTCTATAACCAACCATTAATCTCATTTATGCAGGAATCTAGCAAGAAATCAAGACAAAATAGGGAAAACGAAAGAAAGTAAGCGAACAAGTAAATTAAGACTAATACTCCCTCTGTTTGTCGAAAAGTGTTCTATCATTTTTTCATTTTAATCTAAAAATAAACCAATTCAAAAAAGTGACAGTAATCTTTTCCTGAAACGGAGGTAGTATTATATTAGTGTGTTCCCATCACTTAAAGCTTTTCAATACCATCTAAAACAGTTCTTTCATATTCCGCCGGTAAATTTTAGGAATTCGAGCCAATCAACTGGATCTAGTATAAAAACCCGGAGTCTTTTTTATGGACTCAACTCAAGTCTTCAAATAAAGATTACCCTTGAAGAAATAACGAAATTAGAGTTATAATATTAAGAAATAGGATATGTCCCTCTTTTTCCAAATTGATAAAAAAAGCAAAGACACTTCTATCCTATACCATAAGATTGGAAATAGTCTTACGTGTTCCTGTCGTTGTTGTTTCAATAATAAGTATTTTTGTTTTCAAATCAGAGAAATGAGTTGATCTGTCATTCATTGCGTTGGAATAAAGTCAGAAATGGCCCGGCTAGGTACTGACCAGGACCACTCCCATTACTATCAACCAGAATCTACCGATGTTGATTTGGCCTTTCTCTTCCTGTGTCAGGTTATTATCGATTAGGATTTGATCAACATCGGTGATGACTTCTTGAACTTCAGCAGTTGGAATCCCGGGATCATTCAACATCGCGATCTTGTCCACCAAGTACTCCTTAATTTTTTTCAAACTGATTTTTACCCCTTGGTGCATGGGCACACAATCACCACAGTACCGAGTGTTTAAAACAAGTTTCTTCCTTAATTCAAATATTTTCAGACTTTCAATGGAGGTTAAAATCTTATTCGAGATTTCCTTGGCATCCTTGGAAAGTGCCTGATACTTGGCAGCATCTTGATCAATTTGCATTTTCACGTTAACAAATGAAACAACCGGTCGATCTCTCACATCCTTATATTTGGTGCAGTTGGTAGATTTCACCCTTTTTTTATGGAGCTTAACTCCTCCATATTTGAATCTTTCTTGAAATGGTCATGCTTCCAGTTCTTATTAGAGACAGAAGTAAAACCCAGAGCTCTTAGCTTTGTCTCCAAATCAATTGGATTTTCAACAATAACTTCTCCGTGTATGTTTACTAAATCTTGAAGCTTTGAATTGTTGATGTGGATTATCCTCTTATCAGGTTTAAAAAAAATGACATGATACTCATCATCTTGAATGGGTAGTTCATTTTGGATGACTAATCTCAAACCTGCGATCAAATGATCACAGGAACCGTACAACTCATTCGCAGTAAAAACCATGAAGGAAATCCAGATGAGGCGGCGGATGAGAGGAGAAGAGTATAACAAACTTAATAATAAGAAGAAAAAATTAAAAGTAAAAAAAGAAAAGACTTACTATATAATTAAATATATTAATGAATATTACAGTTAATTAACACATGTATATCACCCATTATATATATATTTTTTTTTTATTTTAAAAGTTCGTTTTTTGGTATTGTTTGTGTTATATCGTATTACATCTTATAACGATGGAAAATTTTTGCTTAAAACCAAAATGGAATATCATACACGGAGATGCATATTCCAACACTAAAACATGCAGCAGCGTAATCAACTATTGTTTTCTTCCCTTCTCTAACTCTCTCCTACGCCGTCATATATCTTATGTTAGTAGTAGTCTCCTTTTTTTTCATTCTACTAATGGCATCATACAAATTGGTAAATAATTTCATATGGGAATCTATTGAAACAACAATGTATTTCATTTGAATCCAATGAGCATTATGATTTCTCCTTTCAAAAACATTATGGGAATATATGCTGATTCAATTTAAAAGGGAATCCAAAACAACTATTCTGTCGGTCTTCCCATGGAAACCTGATTACAATTATTATCTTATTGGGATTTTATTTTCTAACTAATATTATACTAGTATTGAATAAAAAAATATTCAAAACAACTTTTGAAGAAAAACATAAATAACAAGATGAAAATATGTTCAGTTAAAAATATTATTATATATTCATTATCATATATAACATGTGCGTCACTTTTTTTTTGGTATTATTGGTCTCAAATTATAAAACATATTACGACGATGTAAAAATGTTGTTCAACTCTTTTCATCTGTAGCTGATCTAATGATATTACACACCATTCAAACTATCTTTTAAAAGGTTGTAGGATAAAACTAAATACTATATTTACTAAAAAAATAACTATAAGTAAAAACTAAATATTAAACTTACTAAAAACAACTATCAAAGTTTAAGTAAACTTGGCTATTACATTTGATTAAATTATCAAGTTTAAGTTAAACTAAATATTACATTTAATAAAGCTAACTAAAGTAATGTATCGAGGATGAAAACCATTCAATCATCCAACTTAAAATCTCCTTCTTCATCATCTTCGCCAGAGTTGGTAAGGTAAACAAATTATTGCTCGATTGTCGTTTTTCCTTTATAACTTGTCAAAATTCCATTTTCACATCTCTAATTGATTTTGGTTCATTACAGTGGTATTCATTGAAAGATGTTTATTTTTGTTATAATTACTGTAATGTTTTCCCCGAAAGTATATGATAGCTAAGTTCAAGGATCTTTCATTTAAGATCTGAATATCTTAAATCAACAAGATAAATATCAGAATAGACATTCCTTGGTTAAGAGATAAATCAAGACAATGACTATCGAAATAATCAATCTTGATTATAAGGTTTAAGTTTGAAACCAAACTACTTGTACATCTCACGCGACTTATGTTTACCGAAATAAATATCTACTTAATCCCAGAGAATCAAGTCACAGAAAGTCATACCAATATCAAAACAAAAACCAGGTTTTTTAAATCTTCAAAGTAATAACCTACAAACAACTTGATTTCTCTATTGATCTGTCACACATAACAAAGTCTGTTAACAATGGAAAATCAGTAGATCTATCACACAATTTCTGAATCATTTATATCTGTGATAGTCATATATTCAAAATCCTCGAGTGGTCTTATTACAGAAGAGAGAGACTATGGAATAAACAAGAAAAATCTATCGAAGATAACTATATTGTTAGTTCAATAAACAAGTATAAACAAAGAAAACTAAATAACAAATCTAGTTTCCCACCAATAATACTTCTAGTCCTTGTTCATCCAAAAGAAGATTGTAAACGAGTTAATCGAGTCTTTATCCAAATTTAATCAGATTACTAACTTCTCATGAATTAACTTCCACACAACTTGGTGTGTGATAGGGTTGAGAAAAGCTATGTAAATAATAGCCGCAATCGCACATCGTCTATAATGTAGAGCGGCAAATACCGGATGAACCCACAGGGAGCGGGAAAATACTGTAATCAATATCTCTAATAAACTAATCAAGGATGATACATTTTTATTTTTTTTTAAATGCAAATGAAATAAAGAAATTAAACTAACTAATAAAGTAAATACAATGGGAGAGTCTAGTATCCACCATTATTTCTATTTAATTACTGAAAAGAAACATAATTCATAAATACTTATTTATTTTTCGTTTTATTGACATTACCTATTATATGTATAGAGTCGCAAATATCACTAGTATATTATAAGCATAGCACATCAAAAGATAAAACCCAAGCATGCACCATCAAATTGCATTAGTGGGAAAATTATGTGTAGCTAAATATTAGTTCACAAATATTACTTGGTTATTTTAAGAATACCCCATCAAAAAAATTAACCCAAGCATGGAATATCAGACAATGAGGTAAATATATTTGTGACCCAATCAATTACGCACAAAGGTTATTGTATCCTACAAAACCGGTGAAGCAACAACTCGTATTTCGATTAATCAAGAATTAATCTATTCAAATCATAATAGTCAATTGCTATATAATTCAATTCAAATAGCTTAATACTCCAAGTGGTTTCAACCATAAGACCCTAGCTGCAAAATTAACAAGACACGGTCATGAATTTCTCAAAAACCATAAAAATAAGTTAAGAGTGAAAGAAAATTTAATCAATGATCGATACACGTTACCATAGTCGAATACGTCTTATTTCCCAACTTCGTTTTCTGCACCAACACTTTCTTTTCTTCCTCTCGTCAGAAAATAAAAAAAAAATCCTCCACCTTCTGAACGAACTCCCCCCTTGGTTTTTAGTAAAACTTTTTTTTTTATATTGAAAAACCTAATTTCCCTGTACCACGTCATCTACCCCACTCACTCTCAGCTAGAGTTGCACAAGAACCGCCCACCAATCCGAACCCGATGAAATCGTGGGTTTTTAAACCGAATCCGCCCGCATCGGGTTGGTATATGGTTATAAATCTAAAAACCCGATATAGATGGTTCGGTTTGTGATTTGATGCTAAAACCGACTAAACTCCCCAGTAAAAACCGATAGTGGGTTGGTATATGGTGTGAGAATGTATAGTTATTAGTTCCATAAGGAGAATAAGAATAATGCACACTCTTGCATAAATTATGTGTTGATTTTAGGAAGCATATATGACGCGGACGTAATAATAGATCTTCACCAATATAATTAAGAGATAATTCATAACAAAATTCAGATGTTAGATCACTGTGATCACATATGGAAATATAACATATGTGTCTTTAGTAATTCCAGGTTAACGTGGATTAAAACCCAAACCCGACCGATCCGTAATGGATGGATTAAAACTCAAACCAAAAATAAATCGGACGAAATTGGTTTAAAATTTTAAAAACTAAGGACTAACATATCGGTCGGTGGTTTTAGGTGAAACCGAACAGACCAACCCATATGCAGCCCTACTCTCAGCACATCTGACCAGCCTCTCATTACTCTTTATTTGTGCCCGTCAAACTAGTTTTCTTTCTCCTTTTTTTATCAAGCCAATACAGAATACGCCCGCTCCCATCTAACTTCGTCAGCAAACTCACTCTTGTCCTTTTCTCTTTATTTGCCACGTCTGTCTCCTTCTCTTCCTATGTGTGGGCGCGCTGTACAAACTACCATATATGGGCACGAACATCAAATAACCTGACTGTACCATCCGCATATCCGGCTGCAAACTTGCCCCCGTGAACTTGAGAAGCAGACAATGTTGTGATGCTTTTTTCTGGTGATGACCTAATAGAATTTAATACATGCTCCTTACTTTTTGTCTTATGTGACAAGCAAAACTCCAGCTGGCGCCTTTTTCTTTCGTGCATGTGTGAGTGTTCCATTGGAGAGAGGAACTTTGTATAACGTTATGTTTTGGCCCTTGTCTGTGGTCTCAACATTTTCGCTTTTAATAGGTTGGATACCGTCAGTTTTAACTTTCCGATACGACATTTGAGAAAATCAGATTTTTAATTTTTTTTGATCAATTCGATTTTTTCAAATAAATATTTATCGATTTATCTCAAATTACTTTATAAATATGTAAAATAATCTTTTTTATTTTAAGGGTCATCGAATTTTACATATAATTCCTATCATTTTATTATGAAGATATAATATCTCCTTACACCGTTATAGCTAACGGTCTTCCGGGTTATCACTCATAAATAGGAGCTAGTGTTAGAATTAAAAATGGATTTCTTACTTAAAATTAATTTTGTTACTTAATACTCCCTCCGTTTCAGGAAAAGAATTATTTTTCCTATTTGCACAATTGTTAAGGCAAGATGAGAGAGAATAACTTTTGTAATTTATTTCCATATTTACCCTAACAAAAAGTTTAATACTACATATATCTTTATAGTGAGAATAATAACATTTCTTAAAATAATAAGGGTAGTTTTGAAAGTTTGTTATATTGAAAATGAAAGTAACTCTTTTGTTGGAACAAAAATTTAAAGAGAAAGTAACTCTTTTCCTGAAACGGAGGGAGTATTAAACACTATCAAGGAATTATTTTCTCTGTCCCTTCCCTATGGTGTAGACGTGATAGTGTGACTGCATGTGAGGATGACTTATAATAAAGTCTTAATGAGTTCTATAGTTTCAATTTAAGATTGAAATGGGGTGTAGCAGTTAACACTCTTGATAGAACTCACCTATCTGAATGAGGAAGTGGGTCGTTTCCTATGAGAATTGAGCTGATTCTTTAGAGCATTCCGAGAAACGGGATATGTCCAGGGCCAAAACGGACACAACGGCGTGAACTTAACAGCACTCTTGAGAGATATCTCGCGTAAGGAGCTATTGATGAATTACACCAAACCATGGCAGTTCAAGACATCGCGTTCACTGTCCATCAAATAGTTCCGGTACTTCTCACTAAGCAGAGGTTCAATTCCTTATGGACACCTATTGCTTAAGAGGTATTTCTCGTTTTCCGGTTTTCTGATTTATCGCTTTCTTCATTCATGTGGGGGATTGTTAGAAATAAAAATGAATTTCTTACTTAAAATTAATTTTGTTACTTAATATATCTTAAAGGGACCTAGGGTCACTAGTCCAAACTTGAGGTGGAAAAATAGAGCCATCCATTTTCACTTCTTAGTGAATGAGAAACTTTTGGTTTGTCCCATATTGGGCAAACCAAGGAGGAAGTTTATCCTTATTACCACAAACGTTCTATATAAGGAAAAAGAACTAGTGGATTGGATATGGACTTAGGAAATGTACTAGTGGGAAAATGCACACATGTGCGGTGCTTCGCACCGAAGCACCGCGGGTCGCGGGCTTGCGGAGCTTGCATGTGCTTTTGCGCGAGCCTTGCGCGTGCCTTGCGTGTGCCTGACGACTTTTCCCCTCTTCTTACTTTGTATGCGCACTAGTTTATTTTCATCTTCTTCTACTGTTAAGTTCACAACGGGACAACGAGTCTTGCTAACTGGGTTGGTATCAGGTGGTTTTATCCTGGATTCGATTTGTCATCTCTAAAGGTATAGCAACACTTTTCCAAAGGTGTACCTGACAAATATCGAGTTAAGGGCAGTCTGTTGAACAGGCGACTCCATCTCTCAGTGCTTGTGTGATTGTCTGAAGTGTGTTATCTGTTCTAACCCTTAAATCTTTTCAAGTTTCTGTTTGGTTTGCTTACTGTTACAGGAATATTCTCCAACTTTCTTAACTCGATATATTGCTTAATTTCAAAATTTTACTTCTGTAACAATGGTGAAGACTGATGTTGACAGACCTCAGAAATTTTCTGGAAAGGACTTCAAGAGATGGCAGTCAAAAATGTTATTTTTCCTGAGTTTCCACATGCTAGATGAGATGGTTCTGAAGCCGTTTGATGAGTCTCTGAATGAACATGAAAAGTTACAGGACTTAGAAAGTTGGAAGAGAAGTAATTATATGGCCAAAAATCATATCTTAAACTGCCTAGAAGATGTTTTATATGATTTTTACAATGCTAAGGATAATTTCAATGCTTATAATTTATGGACTGCACTACAAGATAAATATGAAGCAGAAACAGCAGGAAGTAAAAAATTCCTGGTTGCATGTTTTCTGGAATATAAAATGATGAATGATAAATCAGTGGTTGATCAGTTTCTGGAGCTGCAAAATATTATTAATAAAATAATTGCTGAAGGAATGGTTATTGACGAAACATTTCAAGTTTCTGCTGTTATTGAAAAATTGCCAAATTCCTGGGCTGAATACAAGAGAAACTAAGGCATGAAACTGGTGAAATTTCCATGGTAGAATTGGGCAAAAAAATCCAAGTTGAAGAATTGCTGTGTTCAAAGGACAAGAATGTTTCTTCTGCAAGAGACATGTCAAACAAAGCTCACGTTATCGAACACAAATTTTCTAATCTAAGTATGGACAACAACAAGCGCAAGCCTAGCCCGCAAAGAAAATGTACCTTTCAAAAACCAAAATCTGATATTGGTAAAACTAAGGGAGCATGTTATGTTTGTGGTGTGTCTGGCCATATGGCAATTCATTGTAGAAAACGCAAAGATGCAAATTTTAAGAAAACAAATGTAAATTTAGTTAAAAGTAGTAAAAATGAGTTTTCTGGCATGGTGTCTGAGGTTAACTTAGTTACCAATGTGAGAGACTGGTGGGTAGACTCTGGAGCTACCAAACATGTCTGCGGAAGTAAAGACATGTTCACCTCCTATCAGACGGTAAGAGAAGGAGAAAAACTCTATATGGGTAATTCATCTGCAGCACAGGTTGCAGGAAAAGGAAAAGTTTCGCTGAAGCTCTCCTCTGGGAAAATCCTCACATTGAATGAAGTTTTACATGTACCAGACATCTGCAAGAATCTCGTTTCAAGTGGTGTGCTAGATGATAAGGGTTTTAAGATTGTATTTGAGTCTGGGAAAGTGATTATCACTAAGGGAAAGGATTTTGTGGGAAAGGGCTATAAGGATGAAGGCCTATACAAATTATCTGTAACCTCTGTTGAAGTTAATAAAATTGATTCTTCTTATGTTGTTGTCTTATTGAATATCTGGCATGGTAGACTTGGTCATGTAAATTATAAATCACTGAACAAATTGGCAAACTCTGGCTGCATTCCAAAATTAAATTTGGAATATGAACATAAATGTGAAGTTTGTGTAGAATCAAAATATACAAAGAAGCCCTTTAAGAAAAATTATCCACATAAATTCTAATCCCTTAGAGTTAATTCATTCAGACTTAGTTGATATGAAATCAATCCAAACCAGAGGTAAAAATTGGTTTATCACTTGCATAGATGACTGTACTAGATACTGTCATATTTACTTGCTTAAAGGAAAAGATGATGCTTTAGAAGCATTTAAATTATACTCCCTCCGTTTCAGGAAAAGAGTTACTTTTCCTATTTGCACAATTGTTAAGGCAAGATGAGAGAGAATAACTTTTATAATTTATTTCCAGATTTACCCTAACAAAAAGTTTAATACTACATATATCTTTATAATGAGAATAATAACATTTCTTAAAATAATAAGGGTAGTTTTGAAAGTTTGTTATATTGAAAATGAAAGTAACTCTTTTGTTGGAACAAAAATTTAAAGAGAAAGTAACTCTTTTCCTGAAACGGAGGGAGTATAAATTAGAAGTAGAAAACCAATTGGACACCACAATTAAAACCATTAGATCTGACCGTGGGGGTGAATATGTAATCCCTATAGGAGACTTTTGTGCACAACATGGCATTATTCATGAGGTAACTCCTCCTTATTCACCACAATCTAATGGAGTGGCTGAACGGAAAAACCGAACCCTTAAGGAGATGATGAATGCCATGTTAATCAGTTCAGGACTACCGGCGAACTTATGGGGGGATGCCGTCCTCTCAGCTTGCTATATCCTGAACAGAGTGCCCCTTAAAGGATCAGTCAAATCACCGTATAAATTATGGAAACGCAAACAACCCTCTTATGGATACCTCAAAGTGTGGGGGTGCTTAGCCAAGGTCTCTATTCCTCCACCTAAGAGGACTAAAATAGGACCTAAAACAGTTGATTGTGTCTTCATAGGATATCCCGAACACACCACTGCTTATAGGTTTATGGTTGTGAGTTCTGAAAACTCAGAAATTGGTATGAACACCATTATGGAATCTAGGGATGCTACATTTTTTGAAAATGTGTCTCCGTTGAAATCTGAATCTCGCATGATATGTGATGATCCCCTAGATGTCCCTTCTTCTAGCCATATTTTACCGATAGAAGAAGATGAATCTGTTTATGAACCTAGAAGAGGCAAAAGACTTAGAATAGAAAAATATTTTGGGCCAGACTTCATAACCTGTTTAGTTGAAACTGATCCACAAACCTATAAAGAGGCCATGACTTCGTCTGAAGCTCCATGGTGGAAAGAATCCATTATTAGTGAGATGGATTCTATTGTTCAGAATGAAACCCGGGAGATAGTAGATTTACCTCCAGGGTGCAAACCCATAGGCTGTAAATGGATCTTCAAGAGAAAACGTAAGGTAGATGGAACTGTGGAAAAGTATAAAGCTAGACTAGTAGCTAAGGGCTATAAACAAATAGAAGATGTAGATTTCTTTGACACTTATTCACCTGTCACTAGAATTACTTCCATTAGGATGCTAATTGCAATCGCTGCAATTCATAACCTAGAAATACATCAAATGGATGTAAAAACTGCGTTCCTAAATGGTGAATTAGATGAAGAAATTTATATGGACCAACCCGAATGCTTTGTAGTGAAGGGTTATGAAAACAGAGTGTGTAGACTTAAAAAGTATTTATATGGCTTGAAACAAGCACCGAAACAATAGCATGAAAAATTTGATCATGTAATGTTCTCTAGTGGATTTAAAATAAATGAAGCTGACAAATGTGTGTACAATAAATCTATAAATGATTCCTGTGTGATTGTATGCTTTTATGTTGATGATATGCTTATACTAGGCACAAGCTTCGAAATCATTAATTCCACTAAGAACATGTTGAGTGAGAACTTTGACATGAAAGACTTAGGTCCTGCTGATGTAATCCTAGGGATGAAAATTAGAAAGGAGTCTAATGGATTCAGTCTTAGTCAATCTCATTATGTTGAATCAGTTCTTAAGAAATTTAACCAGTTTGATAGTAAACCTGCAAGTACTCCATTTGACCCTTCTTGCAAACTCAAGAAAAACAAAGGCAATGGAGTCTCGCAACTTGAATATTCACGAGTCATAGGAAGTCTGATGTATTTAATGAACTGCACAAGACCAGACATTGCCTATGATGTGAGTAGACTAAGTAGGTATACCTGTAATCCAGGACATGAGCATTGGGATGCACTTTTCAGAGTGTTGAGGTATCTTAAATACACTTTAAACTATCGTTTGAGTTATGAAAGACACCCTGCTGTTCTTGAAGGATACTGTGATGCGACTGGATAGCAGACTCAGAGGAGTCTAAGTCTACGAGTGGATACGTATTCACTCTAGGCTGTGGATCAGTGTCTTGGAAGAGTTCAAAACAGACCTGTATTGCTCGATCTACTATGGAATCCGAGTTTATTGCGTTAGATAAAGCAAGAGAGGAAGCCGCTTGGCTAAGATGTTTTTTAGAAGACAATCCTCTCTGGCATAGGCCTATGCCAGCTATATCTATACATTGTTATAGTCAAGCTGCAATAGCTAATGCTAAAAACAACAACTATAACGGAAAATCTATTCATATTAGGAGGAGACACAATTCTCTAAAACAACTAATCTCAACTGGCGTTATTTCTGTTGACTTTGTGAGGTCTAAGGAGAATATCGCGGATCCTTTGACGAAAGGCTTGTCCAAGGAGATAGTTAGTAATGCATCGAGGGGGATGGGACTTAAGCTCATAAATTAAAACTTTCCATGAAGGATACTCAACCTTGCTGACTGGAGATCCCAAGATCAAGGTTTTGAATGAAACAACTAATTTGTGGCGGGTAAAAATTAAACACTATCAGGGAATTATTTTCTTTGTCCCTTCCCTATGGTGTAGACGTGATAGTGTGACTGCATGTGAGGATGACTTATAATAAAGTCTTGAGTTTTATATTTTCAATTTAAGATTGAAATGGGGTGTAGCAGTTAACACTCTTGATAGAACTCACCTATCTGAATGAGGAAGTGGGTCGCTTCCTATGAGAATTGAGCTGATTCTCTAGAGCATTCTGAGAAACGGGATATGTCCAGGGCCAAAACGGACACAACGGCGTGAACTTAACAACACTCTTGAGAGATATCTCGCGTAAGGAGCTATTGATGAATTACACCAAACCATGGCAGTTCAAGACATCGCGTTCACTGTCCATCAAGTAGTTCCGGTACTTCTCACTAAGCAGAGGTTCAATTCCTTATGGACACCTATTGCTTAAGAGGTATTTCTCGTTTTCCGGTTTTCTGATTTATCGCTTTCTTCATTCATGTGGGGGATTGTTAGAATTAAAAATGGATTTCTTACTTAAAATTAATTATGTTACTTAATATATCTTAAAGGGACCTAGGGTCACTAGTCCAAATTTGGGGTGGAAAAATAAAGCCATCCATTTTCACTTCTTAGTGAATGAGAAACCTTTGGTTTGTCCCATATTGGGCAAACCAAGGAGGAAGTTTATCCTTATTACCAAAAACGTTCTATATAAGGAAAACGAACTAGTGGATTGGATATGGACTTAGGAAATGGACTAGTGGGAAAATGCACACATGTGCGGTGCTTCGCACCGAAGCACCGCGGGCAGCGGGCTTGCGGAGCTTGCGTGTGCTTTTGCGTGAGCCTTGGCGCGATCCTTGGTGCGAGCCTTGGTGTGAGCCTTGGTGTGACCTTGGTGCGAGCCTTGGTGTGACCATTGGTGCGAGCCTTGGTGTGACCATTGGTGTGACCATTGGTGTGACCCTTGGTGCGACCATTGGTGCCAGCCTTGGTGCGACCATTGGCGTGAGCCTTGGCGTGTGCTTTGCGTGTGCCTGCGAGTGCATACGTGTACCCATCAAAGATCCAACGGTTTTGTATTTTAATTCTATACATTAAATATTTTACCGTTTTGTATTTATAAAATGAAATCTGGTTTAATAAACAAAATATTTTAATTAAATATCTCGAATTAAATATGTTTAATTAAATAAATTTTGACCGTTTGAAAAATTCAACAGTCTTCTTCTTCTTTAAAAGAAAAACAAAAATCAGATTTTTACTTACCCCAGTCGCAGCCACTGACCTGACGACTTTTTCCCTCTTCTTGCTTTGTATGTGCACTAGTTTATTTTCATCTTCTTCTACTGTTAAGTTCACAACGGGCCAACGAGTCTTGCTAACTGGGTTGGTATCAGGTGGTTTTATCCTGGATTCGATTTGTCATCTCTAAAGGTATAGCAACACTTTTCCAAAGGTGTACCTGACAAATATTGAGTTAAGGGCAGTCTGTTGAACAAGCGACTCCATCTCTCTATGCTTGTGTGATTGTCTGAAGTGTGTTATCTGTTCTAACCCTTAACTCTTTTCAAATTTCTGTTTGGTTTGCTTACTGTTACAGGAATATTCTCCAACAGCTAGCGGACCTGATAACACACATCGTTCCAACGACGGGTGGGGATGATCAATCCTATTGTCTACCACCGTTCCAGCGACGGTCTTCCGGGTAACCACCCGTAGGTGGGAGCCCCAGTGGGCCTGACAATTCACAGTAGTAAGTCAAGCTCAACGGACCATATTTTACAAATGATATAAACTACTCAAGAGAGTTAGTAATCATTTCCAAATCAATGGTATGAACTGTCATCATAAACAACAACCATTCTTCTCAGATGATATGATTTGCCTCTAAATGGCAACAATCATCTCCAAGTCTCATTTAGTGATATGAATTTGTATCCAACAATCACCTTTTATTTCTTACTAGATGATATAAACAACCTCGAAGAGGTTACAATCATCTCTCAAGGTAGTATGGACAGCTAGTAGGCTAACTGCAACTACCTCTTACCAACGATATAAATTGTTAAGATTGCAATCATCTCCGAATATATGGTAGCAACTACTTGGCAGTAACCAATTCTTTCCCGATGATATGAACAACCTTAAGTAATTGTGTTGAACCGCATAACGACTGCCTACGTATCCTCTTTATTGCTCAAAGAAATCAAGCACAATTGTAATTCCTCACATGTTTATTAAAATAATATGAATCGTGTACAATGATAATGTTTATCTCTTTTTAGATGATACCAACTACCACAACTAAGTAGTAATCGTCTCTTAAAATGAGTATTATGAATTGTGTAACAATAACTATCCCATATTTATTATATTACTAACAATATACTAAAGATGAGACGCCGTAGCACCAACCCACATGGCCCTAGACTTGGGAGACAGTAAACTGCACTAATATAACATGAATAAGAGATCGTTTTGAATTCAGTCCAAACATTAGAACGTACCACACAACGATTTCCAGCAATAACAAATACTAACCAATGCTAAGATGTGCTATAACAGGGTAAATGATTATTATTTTATTTTCTAAACACCGAAGCTTACCATCAAGAATCAAACATATACCGACATAGATATAATTTTAGAACGGTAAGCAGGAATCTTATGACAAGAAAATGATTGAAAAATGAATGACAGTATATAATCATTCCATTTGTTTCGGTGTCGAATTCTGACTACAAATACATTTTCAAGATATTTAAGTTTAGCCACAGCCAAAACGAAAACATATCAATATACATTTTCACATGTATATAAATCTAGGCCACCAAATTAACTTACAATTAAGGATGCACATCTGCCTATCCCTTCAAATTATCATATGATTTGTAAACATACAATTCTAATTTCCACTCTCCTCTTTCACTATATACGAGGGCTATATTTACTCTCATTTTGTAGGAATCGTCTATACTAAAATCTCTCTATACCAAAATCTCTCTAACCATTTAAGTGACCATTAGGCTCAAATTAAACCGATTTCAAATTAGAACTCAAAGAATAAAAACCTCTTTTTCTAAAGTAGAGAATAACATGCCATGGATGGAGTTAACAAAATAGTACTATAACAATGATATTTATTGCTTAATTAAACGAGTAAAGGCTATAATCCTGCAAGAGCCTGTAGCACCTTTACGATACTTTAAGTTAGCAACTAGTGTGAGTGACAACAAGACCTCACTAGACTGGAAATATAAAGGTACACAAGCAAAAGTACAACAAGTGGTAATACATAGATTAAGACCGACCAGTATGTTTAGCATTGATGGCAAGAGAAGCTCCGCTAGCAATGGACACCAAAATAGATCATTCCTTTCAACCTCGACATAACCGAGTTCACTAACAGTTCAAAACACATAGCTATTAGGCACATTCATACATTAATTGATCGTCAATCTAGAAACTAAATAATCCGTGAAACCAAATCTAAGAGCAGTCATTTACATAGTTCAAGGAGAACAAACACTCAATCATTTCTAAAAATTAACGACAATGGCTATTGTTCTTCGATTGTTTTCTCGCCTAAATACACAAATCTAAACCCATACAAAATTTCTTTTTTTTTAACATTAAAATCCATCCATAGCCCATTCTTCCCAAACCATCCGGGAGTCATAATCACCACCAATTAATACCCGCTTAAATGCCAAAGCTAATATATCAAAGATATTTGTCGAGCATTTTAATCATCCTATATATATATATACACACGTGCTCTGTCAAAACATTACATCTTAGATGATTAAGCAATATGATATGTTGGTTTTATGTGTCAAAGAAAGCATGCCAAATACAACTAAGTCTGTGTGTTGTACACCCCCAAATTAAATTATATAAGTACATATACAGTGAAATTAGGTACAACCCACGGCACTAACATTTTAAAAATGGTTTCCATCACTAAATCAAAAGCCTAAAGCTTTAAAATGTGACCTGCATCAAGATATATAAGTTGTTTTTGGAATAACGGATCACTTGTACTGTCAAGTAGTAACTGATAAGTTACTTCCTACTTAATAGTATTCTCAAAAGTCAACAAAAGATATAACATGATATGGAATATCAAATACTTCCATAAAGATCACATGCCAATTAAATCAACTAAATCCTTAAGCATTTTTTGAGATCTTTTCTCAAACACTTGTAGTGCAGTATTCTATACTTGAGGAGGTGGGTTTATGATGTAGATTCCTCTCTTTTTTATAGCTTTATGGACCTTGCAAATTTGACTCAAACCACAACCCATGCATCATAAGACTAGCTAGTCTCAAATACGTTTCAGTCTGTAAACATTTTTCCATAAAAATCAATGGCAGCAACACCAAATTTAATACTGATTATAAGCTCAAGTTCTTGCCTTAAACCTTCACAAATTTCATTTTGAATCAAGCCACAAATTAAGTAGTGTTGATATTAGATATTGGCTAATGATAATATAATTACACCCTTGTTCTTTCTTTATTTCATAAAAAGATTAAGTACAACCGTTTTTGATAAAAAGATAGACAGGGAAGTTATATTGTTCCTCCTAACTTATCTCTTAACAATATCTCGCTTCCCTTCCATGTACATCTATCTAATTATTACCGATTAACCCAATTAATTCATAAAAATTAAAGTTTGACCAACGAATTACGAAAAAGTGCCCAAATTTCATAGGAACTTTAATTCATTTTCTCACAAATCAAAAACAAGTAAAAGTCCTCAAATTTAATAAAAAGAACGATCACTTCCATTGAATAATAAACATAAACTACTTGCATGATCAAATCAGAGCTTGAAGATAGAAGTTCTAAAATATAAAAGATGAATTTCTTCTACCAAGTTTTATATAAACCAAAACACCATTAACTCAATGTAACTATTTCTCCACTGTGCTCATTAATTATGTAATTTAAATCATAACATGTCGCTGAAGGAAGGAGGACAGGGAAAATGAGAGTGGTGCTAGAGAAAAGAGAACTACAAAGAGATCTTCAGAGAAGAGAAAAGTCAAGGAAAAAAAGATCCCCTTCTTCGTTTATAAAACAAAACACCACACGTACAAAAAGAAGAAGAAAAAGAGTACAACGTATAGATACATGTCTAAATATATGCGTAGCTATTTAGGCACCTGGACTAAGGCAGGCTTTGCTATTTAGACATTAACATTAATTATTTAGGCAACCTAAAAGTGTTAACGATATTTGAGTATTTAAGTTTTAGACATTGTAGATGGTGAATTTGACTAATGGATTTGGTTAAACCCGATAAAAAATTCAGACTCTGACATAATACTTGACAACTGCGGCTTCTGCTACTGTTTCCAATGTGAGAGCCTTACACGTCAATTATTGTTGTTTAGTCATGTTTTATTTGTAACTGCGAGTTTCACGCGTACAACCTAAAGTAGCATGAAAACCATAAAATTAGTACAAATATAATCACTAGCAAATATAAATAAGATGGTAAAAATATGTAAATCAAATGTCTATCAAATATCCTCAAACCTATATTTTGCTATGCCTCGAGCAAAACTAATCTAAAAATAAAATAAAATCCTAACTCACTTTCGTAGAAATAACGACTACACTTAGCATGTGTAGCAAGCCTTTAAATGCCTAAACGGCCTTAACGGACGAGTTGTATCTTGTGAGGGTTTACAAGAGATATACCCACAAAATCTTTACTCTAACTTTTAGCTACTTTTGAACGTTTCTTGATACACACTAAACAAGTTATTTAGTTGGCCTACTAAATTATTTGGCTTTAAGGATAATTACCCTGCATTAAATCCAATAGTCACACACAAGTAATTACTCACGTACGAAATTCATATAAGAATGCAAAACTCTAGTCAGATAATCTTTGAACATTCCAATAGTTCACATTACTCGAAATCAATCAAATTTAAGCATATGGATAAATTAGAAAATGAATATGGAAGTAACGAAGGGTGCATATGTTGACTAAGGTGAACGATGTTTCCCAAAATATTTGTATAAAAGTCCGGCTAGGATACTCCTATTGGATAATATTATAATTTTTTTATATACATTTTTTTGAATACTGACTACATGATTAGATCTTTTGAATCTAAGAGTATGTTCCTTTTTAGCTCGCAATGTGAGTGTTCACATGGATCCTATTCTCGACATCGCCTAAGGAGCCAGAGGCAGGGAAAACAAACACATGTTGCATTCCAAGTGTCAGATTTGTTTTTTTTTTGGACAAAATTAAAATTTTAATGCATCCGAGCTACGTACTTATGGCAGTACTAGGGCCCCATCAAATCACTTAGAGAAACAGAAAGTGATGCGATTATGATGATTCCGAGATATGCTTGTTTAATGATTATCATGTTATTTATTACACCCGAATTAGGCATTCGAATATGAATAAACCATTTTTCGGGCAAACAAAATCCTATAGATAAGAATTATGTTTCTATCTACCTAGAATGGTCCCTGAATAGTTCACAAGTTTCTAGATTTTGGAGTATCTTATTGGGATCGATTTTCGGAAACTCTATCTTCAAACCTAAATCTAACATTATCCTCAATGTTTCAAACCGAGCAACCTAGAAAGACATACAATATATATAAATAGGAGAGACAAATATAAATCAAAGAAAAGGGATTGGAAAATTTTACCCGGTTAATGAAAGAAAAGAGTGTTCCTTGTAGAACAATCAAACAATAGTAATAACAAAGAGCACAAAAAATAAAAATAAAAACAAAACACAAAGTCTAAAGCAAATGTAAAAAGAATACATAAAATAAAAATCTACCTACTGGAGTGTACAAAAAGGATCCCCATAAACTAACAACCTGAAAATTTGGGGATCAACCCAAAATACATCATTTACAAATGACCTCTTCACACTTATGTTATGACAACGTGGAGACAGTGAAGCTATCAAAAACAGAGGATTACCCCCAAACCAAGTTTTTACATTACATGGAAGTGCGTAAAGAACAAAATATGGAGATACTATTGGGATTGAGGAATGATCAATTGGTTCATGCACGATGTCAGCAGGAACATACAAATCCTCTGGGTACTTGGATGCAATGTAAACCAACAAAATTTTAGAAGCATATTATTTTTTAGCACGCATACGACAACAAGCTTGTAATTCGGTAATGGAGAAACATGGCATCCCTTCAGCCACAGTTGCAATATTCTAATTCTATAACAAATCTTCTTAAAGCCAATGAAATAGTACCCTGTAAATCCATGATATACATATAATCAAACTTTAACCAAATAGGAAATAACTATATAAGATTTAAGTTAGGAATAACTTTTTATTTAGACTGCACCGTTAGCAAGAGTTAGATTTGGAATTACATCGATAAGGAAATCTAGTTAATTTAGAAACCTGGCCTCGACGAGGTTAGATTAAAGGTAAAATAGTTGGTCCAAGGCGTAATCAAAACCATCGAAAAGCACTGGACAATCTTAGTCGTCGTTTGTTTTATCATAAGACAAAGGCCACTTTTTTTTATGTTAGAGATTCAATTTTTTAGTATACCCAAAATAGGGTTCAAAAATAAAATAATTCTACTAGCCTACTGTGAATCATAAGTCAAGTGGCCTAGCAAATGAAGCTACATTCATCCGATGATGCAACGATATTAAGCTAAGACAACGAAAGACATTGGCATATACAATATTGATGGCGTAATGATGCATGTCCGAGAATCCAGAGTTAGCCAAGCTCAAGGAATGGATTAAGGACGTAAGATAAGTTATACGATGACTTACGCATTGGCCTAAGGCTCGGCCAATGCAAATGCAGCAGTGGCGTTGGAAAATGTGCCATTGTAGTCTATTACTCGACCAAATGAAGCACGTGATGCATATATCATGTGAAGTAGAGATAAGCATTAGATAGAAGTGAGCATTAATATGAATTTACTGCTGACTTAACATCCAAGAGAGTTTAGTGCATGGCTGTCTTAGGTGTGGTGCAAGATGGCACAAGATTAGCTTATACAGGCGATTACAATTCGGTTATGAGCATCACACGCATGGCAGAGTTTGGAGATGGGTTAGAATGGTTACAACGGTTATAAAATGGGTTTATAGTCTGTGTTTGGCATTCCTAGCCACCAAGTACAACTGTAGCATCAATCGACGCACAACACAATAACTGGCAATTGGAGAAGCACTCTGGCGGTTAGGAAAACTTCCTATAGACACATGGATGCCCATAGAATGTGCATTTGGTTGCACATGAGTTTTGGCTTTATTCTAGCATTATAAATAGGCCAAAAATCAATAAGATCAGGGTTGTTAGATTGTAGAAGAACCATTGAGAGTTAGAGAGAGTTAGACAATCACTAAGAGAGTGATTGGCATGTATAGCCCATGCGATGTATGAATTTTATAATCTTCATTTGATGCAACAAAAGTGGGTGTTGTATTAAATCTTTGTGTTCATTATGTTGCTGGTTTTATGGGTTTGATGCATGACAAAACCTCTAATGCAGTATGGGATACATTATAAAATAGAGAGAAAAGAAAAGAAGAGTTTTTAAATACCTAAAGAGTAGAAAGATGCATACTTTGATGCAGGTATGCAAGGCTGAGTACTTATGAGTGAAGCTTATTCACTAAACCACAATATTATCGGTCATGGCCCAAAGGTAAATTGAATTCCGTAAAATTGAGGTGTAACACCTACTTAAACATTGAGCCTTAGTTAACTAAACGAAAGTTCTTAATATTGTGTACTAGTATACAAAAAATAAACCATGTTCAGATTGAATCCAAGAACCTCCGACGGTGTTTTTCTTCGTATGATGGAATTTCTATACCTTGTAGAGTTTATTTGTTTATTTCTCTCTCTCCTTTCTCCCACTTTAGAACAAGCAATTTCCGACAAAGAGAATAACTTTTTTCGACGATAGTTTTCTGCTCAGATCTACTCTTTGTGGAGTAGATCTAGGCAATAGCAGTGCTTTAGAGTTTAGATTTAGTGTTTATTCACTGTTTTGTTAGCTTTAAAAGTTAGCGTTTAGAGTTTTTTTGTGATTTTGCCGTTTTCCGACGAAGTCTTTTTCCTGCCGGCCACAGTTTAGCTGCACCTTTATGATGTTTTTCGCTGCGTTTTTTAAAACGTTCATTCTTAGCATTATTGGCTATTCTACTCTGGTTACTTGGTGGTTTAAGTGCTCCAACGTCAAACTCTGGTCACCAGAATATGAAGTTCTCCAATTAAAAAACAATTACCTTATTTTAGGTAAATATCTCTTTCCAAAGAAGACTTTTTATCAAATGGTAAGAAGACCATCTCTCTACTTATTTAATCGGTTCTTTCATACTTATAATATTTCCGATGTTTCTCCTCTTTTTCTTGTTGGAACATTTGGCCATGCACGTTTTACATTATGTTCTTCTTGTTTTACGATAGTTTCTTAATGTACTCAACCATTTAGTAATCATGGTTTGCTGTTAATGAAATGGAAGCTTATTATAAGAAAAAAAAAAAGAAAAAAAAAATCGAGACCTTGTTATTGGGTGAATATTTAATGGCATCATCTAGTATACTGGGGCATAGGATGTGGCAAAGAAGCAAACCACTTCACGTGTAAAGAAGAAATAAAAAAGTAGATCAAATCTCAATCTTCAAATACAGTACATTATTCGTTTTGACATTCTGCATATGAATACTGGAAAATTTAATATGGGTAGCTCATGAAATAACCACATTGGGTCCCATTAGTATGACCACATTGATGAACATTATTTGTCCACATGGCCCCTCAACCATGTTAGTCACTTTACTATATATTTTGGTAAAAGATTTAGAAATCAACATTGCAATCAAAGTGTTTAATTCTAGGAACCGACAAATCAACATTGCTGTCGAACAGAGTTAGATTTGCTTAGTTAAAGATTAGATGGATACATAGTCAGTTCACCTTCCATCTCGCTAGATGCAGTGGATTGCTTCTGGTGAGCGGATACATTTCGGTATAACAAGCACATGGCTCATCCAAGTTAAGCCTAATGTGACATGGAAATAAGTAATAGCCTTGTGATGTTGCCGTACCTAATGATAAATTGATAATGTATCCGGATGAAAAATTGACCATTCACTAGAAGTTAGCGTTGGAACTTGTAGGAATCATATGACTATACGAGTATAGACTTGATGCTAGTTTTTTTGGCGAGGATGACTTTCTAGTCATATGGCATTTTATTTTATCTTTAGAGAAAATTCACACCTTCTAGAAATGTTTTATCGATGAAATGGAATATTAACAATAAACGGTAACAATCTTGTTCATCTAAGAATTCGAATATGTGTGCCGCCTAACGAAATTATTCGCTCTTATAACCCCGATGGATGGACGGTATAATAGTAAAATTATAAATGACAAATTTTAAAGAACAGAAAACAGATTTTAATTTATCACATGCGGGCCTAATAACAGGATTGCCGTTTTAAAATCAATCGTCTGATCCGGCTTCATTTTATTAGTAATTTTTTTGTTCAGAGACACTGGTTTGTAAGAGTTTGAAGACACCATAAACAAGTGTATAAAAATTTAACCAAGTTGAGCATTAGGAATAGGATACTAAACATCTGGCTTTATACAGAGTAAGCCTAAGCTAAGAAGCTCTGTTCAAGATGTGCTCCTCGATTAGACTGACCTAGATACAAAACACGACTTGTACTTAGCCGATTTTTATTTATTTCATTTTTAAAATTAGGGGAAATCAGAAAGAAGTATTTAAAAACTTGCCCGTGCTCGAGTATTATGATGAGCTTATAGTTTGTAAAATCTTGGTGTAGGTTTAGGTTCCGTAAGATGCTGAAAACAAAAAAGGTTCACAAAGAAAAGAATAAAACTTTGGGCCATCTAGATTTACTCGCCTCAAGGATATTTTGCTTTGTCTTGTCAATAGTACCACACTATCACATGATTTTTAATCTTTACAAATCATTGCTCTTCTCAAATTACATTACTGCTAAGAGAGAGGTCGAGAAGCCGTATCAGCAACAAATAACTTGCTCATAAGAATTCAAATTTGGTTAGCATTCACAACAACAGTTACAAGATAACAATTATCATGGAGACTATATCATCTCCTGGGTTCTTTTTTTATTTTGTAAATATTTTTCATCTTTCATATTATCTTAGCTAAAAAAATAACTATGATAAAAAAAGTAATAGTAATTTTTTTTGGAGAAAATATTTTATCAAAAAAAATAAATAAATCAAATTCCACCAATTAAAAAAAATCCTCAGGAAAGAAGAGAAGTAAATTAAGCAGAGCAGAAATTCGGATGATGATTTAGAAGGTGTGAAAAAAAATCAGTCCCATGAGCAAGAGCAACTAGGCTCCTGGATCGTTAGGGTAATAAAATTTAAAATGACCCTAAAAACTGAAAGGGCACAAAAAGCAAGGGATGACCTACATGAGTCGGCTTTTAACTATATTTAGCTGGACAGACAAAACCAACTTGTTATCACCATCGTCGCTATCTGCAGCTGTTACTGCTGATGACGAAATTCTTAACTTTTAATTTTTTACTTCCTTCTAATCTTCTTCTCCTGCCATTTTTATGAATACCATGAGAGCATCTCAACCCACGTTCTTTTTCTCCTTACAGATGAGAGAGAAAGAAAGACAATAACAAGTAGAAAAAGATGAGTAACCAACAAGATAAATTGTTACAGATTCCATATAACTGAAGCAACAAACAAAAGAAAAAAGAAAGTTTGAGAGATCGAGTTAGTACAAGTTCACTTAGAAGATATTTATTTTGGTAGCTGTAAATTATAATAAGGAGATGTCTTGTTTGATTGGTAATTCTGGCGATGGTGGTGCTGTTTCTACTAATGCAACTAGTACCAGTGGTGGAAACAACGAAAGTGGGTCAATGAATGTTGATTTCTCAGAAAATGAGAGATTAAGAATTACTGCAGGTGGTGAAGAAGGTGACCGGAATTTGAGCGGTGGAAGTCGGTGGCCTCGCCAAGAAACTATGGCTTTGTTAAAGATAAGGTCTGATATGGATGTTATCTTTAGAGATTCAACTCTTAAAGGCCCACTCTGGGAAGAAGTTTCAAGGTAAATACTTATAATTTCTTTTGTTTCATTAATTCACTCTCTTTCATATCATAAGAAAACTGAATTAATCCTTGTTTTTGGATCTATATTTTCCACTTCTTCGATTTCAATATACAGTATGAAGTTGCATTGGTGTAAACAACATAGACAATAATCATAGTCTTATCATGAACTTTGGGATCTGTGAAGTTATAATTTTTATCTTCTTCCCATCGGTAGTACTCTTTCTTTTTTTTCATGGTAACTCGAAAGAGAGAAGAAGTAGTCTCACTAAAGCTATCTGATTATTCTCTCTTCCGTTGTCTTTTCCTTTTGGATCTTTTCTTGATTTTTATTATTTTTGTCAACTTTTTAAGTATTTAAGCTCAATTATACTGTGAGAACTGATTGTTAGTTCCAAATTTTAGAAAATTGGCAGATCTTGGGTACCATAGAAATGCTAAGAAATGCAAGGAGAAGTTTGAGAATGTCTACAAATATCATAAAAGAACTAAAGATGGAAGATCTACAAAACAAGATGGCAAAACCTATAGATTCTTTGATCAATTAGAAGCTTTAGAGAATCAATTCCCCTCATCATCACTCCCATTATTCCCGTCAGATATAAAGACTAGTAATCAAGCTTCATCATTACCTGCTGCAACATTGATGGCACCAACAAATCCAATTATTATTACTAATTCATCCCAACCCACTACTACCACCACCACCACTATTACTAGTACTACTACTATTCCATCTACGCTACCAAATATTAGTGCGACTGAATTTATGACTTCAACGTCAACCTCTTCTTCTACGTTCTCTTTGGGCGGTGAAGACTCCGAAGATACTCCAACGCAAAATAAGAAAAGAAAATTGACGATTTTCTTCGAGAATCTAATGAAGGAAGTTATACAAAAGCAGGAAATGTTGCAAAAGGAATTCATGGAAGCTATAGAGAAACATGAACACCAACGTATGGTGAGAGAAGAGCAATGGAAGATGCAAGAATTAGCGAGAATTAATCGAGAACACGAGATTTTAATCCAAGAAAGATCGATTGCTGCCGCAAAAGATGCCGCTGTTATTGCATTCTTGCAGAAAATGTCATCATCATCATCAACATCTCAACCATCTAGTAATAATCAGATAATTCCAGTGCCTTTACAGGAGAATAACCCGTTGCAGCAGCCGGAGAAAATTGATGACAACCCACCACCTATAAGGTCATCAGATAATAAAAATAATGCGAATAAGGATGAGAATAGTTTATTTCTTCCGAGAATCAGTTCGTCAAGATGGCCAAAGGTGGAGATTGAAGCTTTGATTAAAATGAGAACGGACCTTGAAGTGAAGTATCAAGATAATGGTCCTAAAGGACCTTTATGGGAAGAGGTTTCAACTGGAATGAAAAAACTAGGGTATAATAGAAATGCCAAGAGGTGTAAAGAGAAATGGGAGAATATTAACAAATATTACAAGAAGGTGAAAGAAAGTAACAAGAAAAGACCGGAAGATTCAAAGACATGCCCGTATTTTGATCAACTTGAAGAACTCTATAAAGAGAAAAACAGTAGAAGGGTTATTCTGCATAATAACTCGTCATCTGAACCACCACAACAAACACAAGAGAAAGGACAAGAGCAAGAACAAGATCTTGATCAAACAGAGAATATCGATGGAGATGGAGATGAAGGTGAAGATGGGTATGAGATTGTACGTAAGACATCAATTGGAACTGTCAATTGATGAGTGACTGAACCTTAGTAGTGGCCTGGCCTATTTTGACAGAGTTTGTCGGATGGTTAGTGTACATGGGACGTGATGATAAAAGGGTAGGAAGCTTCATTTTATACTCTGAAAACATGTGGGTGTACTGGAGTGTAATTTATAGTTCAGAATTTCATACTATTTTTTATTTATTTTGTTACCTTATGAATAAATTAATCTCTAAATTGATGCTAAGATGTTAGAAATAGCCTATGAGAATTAAGTAATAAATAATAATCTATGATACACTTCATGATTATCTTAGAATCATTAGGACTACCGATCTATTTCAAAAATAAATTCGTACAATAAAAAGATGAAGTCACTGCTATACGTGCACTGCAAGAGAATTGGTTGCTGCCGAGTCAAGGCTGGATCTACGAAAATGATCTGGGCACCCGATTAATGTGCATACTCCTGGGTTGCGAAGAATTCAACCCCATGGATTTTCCACACGGATTGCGAAAAGTTCGATGAGTTATGTAGGTTAAGTTTTGGCTCACGTAGCAAATCTTCGCTTAGGAACTCAATTTTGTGCCCTATGCACATTTCACTGAGCAGTCGTATGTCAAATTTAGGACAACTTTTTTCTAACCGCCTTCATGTTCATCCCGACGTCCAATTTAGATGATTTAAGAAAATATATCTTTCAATTTCTTCATTGAATCAAATTATAACCCACCACAAATCAACATAATTTTTGATCGACTGATCTTAAAGTATAGTGTATGTCTCTGCCATATCCCAATTTTCCTCCAGTCTTCCTAAATATATCAGAAGTTAAGATTCATTTCCCAAGTTTTAACTATTTGTGAGTTGTGCATGTAAACTCAAATGGAACTCCATTTCCTTATTCATCAAGATCGCTATTGAGTGCAGATGATTGTGAACATGGATCCCTTGACCATCTCAAAATCCTTAGCACTATACCTTCTTCAAACCGTTATATAACTCGTATGAATTTTACTTTATTCATCCTCAGCAGAGTTGCCGAAAGTTTTAATACTGGTGATAACCCGATAAAGTTCATCTTCTTCCAGAAAGACAAATTAGTTTATAAGTGAGAGATACCATGGAGTATCTTAGAGCAAGTATCTTAGAGCAAGTCTTGTGGTAGAAGAATTATATTTTCCAAGTTCTATGTCAACTCACCACTTGAAATAGATCATGGAAGTGCAAGTCTAATGGTAGGACTTTTCCAAAGCGACAAGAGAAACAACTTTACGTATCATATGGATTGATGCTCCTTGAATTGGATCGACGCTCAATATTAATTGGATTAGAGAAAATGTGGTAGCCGCAATTTGGATTCAACATAAGTCTCAACGCTATTTGGATTAGTTTTGTCTGACAAATCCAATTGACCCTCAATGTCATTTGGATTTTCGCTTTCGTTTGGATTCAAAGTTATCTTCCATGGGACGTTGGAAGATGGATTGGAATTTTTTGGAATACTCCTCCTCGGAAGCCATTAGACTTAAAGTTCCATACTTTTTCCAAACTTAATATAACTTGGATTTCACTATAAGACTTGTTCTAAAGTGACAGTGACTCATTAGTTTGTAGGATAGATAGCGTACGATTAACATGTTTCCCTCTTCTAAGTCTAGATACTTTAAGATATTCTCCCTTTTAACCTTCAATTTTGCTAAAAATGATGTATCTACTGTAAGAAGGCAAATAACAAAAGTAGAATTCCAGACCATCGCCATTGGAAAATGGTAAAAGTTATTCATATATGACATGAATAACTATGGATAAAATTTTAACATAAATGCACTCAGAGTAACGATATCCAATTTAAACTTGTTGGGTTTATTTGAGATAGATCTTCAAACCACAATCGATTTGAGATTTATCCTGGTGTAAGGCGTTATCTCAGATAATAGGGTTGTCATCGGGTACCTAATTATACATAACTAGACGGAAACCGATTGATTTGGTTCTGGTTTCGAGTCCTAACATAGGACCAATTTAGCAAACTAAATACTATATTGGTAGAACCAACTAGGACCCATTAGCCTACCAGTTTCAAAGGGTTCTATCTGCCCGATACCTGGAAAATTATTTATTTTCCAATATTTTTTTGCCAAATATAAAGGGATTGTCTAGTTTTGACTTCTGATATTTTCTATCTCCCATATTTGTTTAAGTTTATTCTTCAATTAGAGTACGTATTAATATAAGAATAATAATGAGTATCATATAAGAAAGTAACTTGGATTCAAACTTGAGTGATGAAGATAAGTATTTTTCATGACAAAATTCGTAATCTTATTAAATACTTGACGCGTACACTGAACCGACGGGTGCTGAGATTTTCACCAATTTCGGTTCCACTAATTTTTTGAACGAACCGGAAACAGTTAAGAGCCAGAACCGTATATTATTTCAGTGGTACCCGAGTTGAACCAAACCCGTTGACACCCATATCAGATAGTTTCCTCTCGCATTATATTTAAGAGGACTCAAAATGATTTTTATTGGGATCAATTTGAGATTGAGTCAGAACACTAAACCTTATCCTATTAATAATATTTACTTATGATTTATGTAGGATCATAAACTTGCAATCAAAAAATTAAAACATTATAGGCTCATTTTTGGCCTTTGGGTGAAGAATGTGTTGAAGTGCAACACTGGTGACAAATATATGGAAAGATGTCAATCATTCTAGACGATGACAAATATAAGGAAAAAATAATTTTGTTGTTGTCAGTGCCTTCAGGGAAAGATACTGGCCTGAAACTGACAATTTTCATCTCCCACTCGGCGAGATGATAATCATTTTGGATGATGTGAAACAAATTTTGGGCGTTGAGGTTGAAGGAAAAGGTTTGTTTGAGGGATTTGACAACAATCTTCCGTGGACTGATCTTTATATCCTGGTTAAAGACACGCTTGAGTGGTGATACAGGCATAATTTATATATATTTACCACCTTACTTATATATGTTAGTACTTGATTTTGTACTAATTTTAGTATTTTTGGTGTTGTTATAGGCGATACACCGAAAAACATGAAGTTATGAATAAATATGTCTAACTGGGCTAAAATTGCTTAACAGACGTAGTTTTTGGAGTTGGCTAAGACTTATCTCTTGTTGGTACCTGACGTGAGTAAAGAGGAGGTTGCAAGTATGAGTGGTGTTGTTCTAATCGAGATAAAGAAAAGATGTGAAGGATGGGACGTTGGCTGATGTTGGTCGTGGCTAGTGGAAGTATGGAAAGTTTTAAGGTGGTCGGTGACTGGCAGTGAAGTGTTGTGGCTGATTGCGTAAAGTGGGGACAAACTTCTTATACAATCAGGTAGTGGGGCAGTTAGAAAGTGAAATGAAGTGACGTGGTTGAGATGGTCTTATGTTGGATGGGTATGTGGTGCATATGAGTTAGTTAGTGGAGGCACGACATTGGGTGTATTAGTGAAGGGTGGCTACAGGCAGATAAGGTGTGGGGTCTATTGAGAACTTGGTTGATTTGAGTTAGACGTAAGATTAAAAAGAATAGATTTTCACGTGCAAAAAAAAAGATTGGAGTTGGCGTGAGGTATTGGAGTAGAGATAAAGTAGGTGGCCAGGGGATAGGGAGTAAGCTTGTTTGGTATCTGAGGGGTTGACATCTGACAACGATTATAAAAAGAAAAGCGGAAAAAAAGAGAGAGAGGTTCTCATACGGAAGGAGACAGAGACGAAGGCGGCTGTGGTTCTGTTTTTTTTTTTTTTTTAGCGTAAGAGGCAGAAGAGGAGGAACCAGAGGCGTATATTGGTGTTTTCAGACGGCTGGAGTTGGAGAAGAAGACAAAATAGAAAAGGACAGACAAATCAGAAGTTAAAAGCGTTTAATCTTTTTCGTATTTTCTTTTGGTATTTATTTTGATGGGTTTTAAGAAACCCTTTGTCATGTCTTGATGATTTTTGTAGATAGGGTTTTTATGTTGAAACCAGTTGAGTTTAGGGCTAATTGAATTGATTTACACTGCAAAAGACTATTATGATTTGAATATGATTAGTTCTTGAATACCATTTATTGATTTGATGATAATATGAGTTGTTGCTTCACCGGTTTTGTACAATACAATAACCTTTGCATATAATTGTTAGGATCATGAATATATTTGTATTATCATTTGATATTCCATGCTTGGGTTAACTCCTTTGATGGGGTATGCTTAGAATTGTAAGTATTATTTGTGAAACTACATTTAGTTTCATATAATTTTCTCACTAACACAATTTGATGTCGTATGCTGAGACTTAGGAATTTTGATGCGCCATGCTTAGTGTGTCCCAGTGATATTTGCGACTCTAATACATATAATAGGTGATGTCGATAGAACGGAAATAGAACGGACAATAAATAAATATTCAAGAGTTATGTTTCATTTCAGTAATTGAATAGAAATAGTGGTGGATACTGAAAACCCTGGTTACTGTTTCTCCCATTTGATTTATTTTATTAGTTTAATTTGTTTTTCTTGTTATAACTTTATTCCGAAAATATAAAAACATTGTTTCTAATTAGTTTGTTAGAGATATTGATTGCAGTATTTTCCCGCTCCTTGTGGGTTCGACCCGTATTTGCCGATGTCTACTAGTTGGACGACGTGCGATTGTGGTTATTATAAATAGTTTTCTCAGAAACCTATCAGTGTTGGGTGCCGCTAACGGGGAGTGGTTGTGAAATTTTGTAATCATTATTTTTGATCTTCTAACCATAGTTTAGATTTTTATTTTATTTATTTTGTATTTATTTTTATTTTTATTTTATTTTTAGGATTTTTAGTTCTTTTTGATTAGTTTTGTGTCTTAGAATTTTACTTCAGGTACTTTTGGGGTTGCTCTTGGTCGTCTAGCTCAAAAAAATTCGTCTGCTGCAAAATACTCACGAGTTTCTTGCTTGTGAGTTATATATTGAACGATTTGGACAGGTTGGACGCTTATTACCGTAAATTGTGAATGTTGATACGAGGTACTAGTACTGCTTTTCGAAGTGGGAAAACACTTAGTTGAGTTCTTTGAACTCTTCCGTTCCAATTATAAGGGTAGGAGCAATTATTTTTATTTATTTATTTTCTTTTCTTTTCTTTTGTGATGTGATTTATGGAGTGAATGAATTGGTGATTTCTTGTTTGTTTACTTCCTGAATTTGCACCAACTTTATTTTGTACAATTTTTTGTTTTTATTTTTCTTTGTATATATGAAGTCTGTTTGCATGATTGGTTATTTAGTTGAGAACACCTTTAGCACCAATAGTGTTAATGATCTGTTAGAGGCCTGCTTAGCCCATTTTGGAGCCTACTACGAAGAGGTTAGTCATTTTTGAAGAAGTTAATGCGTTGTTAGATTCTGCACCAGTTTTGGATTATGCAAAATGGCAGCGTAAATCTGGTGATGATGGTTATGATGATGATTTAGTACAGGGTCACAAAACCAGTGGAGAAGTTAATATACCTAGAATTTTTAGCACAACTTTTCGAAAGATTCCTAATGTTGGATTAGAACTGTGTACTTCTCCAGTATTACTAGATTATTTTGCATCTCGTGACATCTATGAATCTGTGCATGTTTCTCCTGCAGTTTCAGCTAAAATCCCTAGTGAACCCTTTGACTCGGTTATTTTTGTTTACAATGATATATCATTTGCAAAAACCAGGTTTGGGGGTAGTTCTTTTCGTTTGATAGTCTCATCATCTTTATGTTGCTACTGCGAGAGTGTGAGGCTATCACTGGTTGTAAATATTTTATTATGGGTTGATCCCCAAATTTTCAGGTTGTTAGTGTATAGGGATTCTTTCTGTACATATCCAGTAGGTAGATTCTTATTTTCTTACTTTTATTTTCTTTTTAGGATTTTTGTTTATTTTTATTTTCAGTGTTCTTTGTTATTACTATTGTTTGATGTGTGTTACAGAGAATACTGCTTTTCTTGCGTTAATCAGGTGAAATCTTCCAATCCCTTCTCTTTGATTTACATTTGTTTCTCTTATTTATATTTATATTGCATGCCATTCTAGGTTGCACGGTTTGAAACATTGAGAACAATGTTAAATTTAGGTTTGAGGGTAGAGTTTCCGAAAATTGATGCCAATAATGAAACTCCAAAATTTAGAAACTTGTGAACAATTCCGGATGACACTAACCATTCTAGGTAGATGGAAACTTAGCTCTTTTTCTATAGGAATTGGTTTGCCCAGCTAAATGGTCTATTCATAAAAGGATGCCTAGCTTAGGTGTTAGAAATAACATGATAGTTGTCACCATATCTCAGAATCTATCTCGACCATATCACCTTCTGTTTTTATTTTTATAATTTTTTGTGTTTCTCTAAGTGATTTGGTGGGGCACCAATATCAAATTTTTATCACCGCCAGGATGAAGTAGAGTGTTTGAGATCCAGTCCCATTATTGTATTATTTAGATCATTATAAATAAAAAAATAAAATCGAGTATTAACACTTTGATAGCAATATGTGTGTGTTCTCCCTGTCTCCGTCGCCTAAGCAAGCGTGGAACGCAGGATCCATGAGAACTATCATGTAAGATGTTGATAAGGAGCATGCGCATGGATTCATTTGATCCAATCATGTTGTCAGTACATTTAAAAAATAAAAAATAATTATTTTATTTTCAATAAATCGACCGATGCGCCCTTGTATATACCAGCTGAGTTGATATTAGGAGTAAGACTAGTTGGAGCGTATCTCAATTCATTAGGATTCATCCTGGTGTTGACCTTCAGACAGATATGGGAAACACCGTTCACCTTAGTCAATATGTGCAAACTTCATTTTGTCTATATCCATTTTCTAAATCTTTTCATGTGATTGTACTTTGATAGATTCTGAGTATCGTGGTTGAACGACTATCTAAGTAGAGTTTTGTTTTCTTATATATGAATTTTAGTATGATGGGTGAAAACTCGTGTACTTTTTCGAGTATTACCAGGATGATCAACAGGTTCAAATCTGTCCTAAACGGGATCAAAAAGCCCAGCTTGCTGCTTCAAATGAAAATGATTTCAATCCGCCATAGCCTTATGATCAAGAGCACCACGCCCGGTTGATAGAAAGGCAAATAACCACTTTCTTCATCATCAGAAATCGCCTCATCAAAACACATGGGATCCCCATCATCGTTCTCTGTCCACTCCTGCCAAGCCGAATCTTTACTTTGATTGGCACCTGACAGCATATCTTTGTAGGACGCAGAATTCACACCAAGAACCGCCCCCGAAGTCCCATGTACCTCCTTATCAGAGGAGACCCCATTAACGTCCTCACCAGCCTGTTCCTGATCAGAACGGTTCCGCTCTAAGCCTCCAGTAATCAACTACTGAAACAACCTGTCCCTTTTCTGTCTTGTCCCTCGCAGCCGTGAGATAATGCCTCACCACTTGATTAAAGGGCAAAAACGGGCGAAAAAGGTTCAGATACGGGGGACTCATATGTACTGCGGGAAAGGTAATTAATTCCTTTCGGATTCACCAACTGGAATAGACCCAAAGGAGTGCCTTCCAGTAGTTCGAGGTGCCTCTTACTAAACCTGGGTTGATGGTTATATTCCCAATAATATTTGGAGGGTACAAGGTAGTTTCGGGCGCTTCTCCCTGGTCTTCATACCTATATATTATCTTAGATACCGAAGAAGCTGACTAAGCTAAAGCATTTAAGTATCAAGTAGAGCCCATGCTTCCGCAACCATTCCACAACGTTCACGAAGAAATTTTATTCTTATACTCTTTCTTGGAAACTACCTTCCTTACTGACTTCGGCACCTATGCTTTAAGGGGTTTACTACATAATAAAGAGGTGCCTACCATTACTCGGACCTATTATAAATCCCAATTGGACTCATATAGGGTAAGGATTTCCATAGCCGAAGAATTTAGTATGCCAACTAAATAGCTTGTTTAGTGTTTACCCTCAATCGTTAACATGTAGCTAGAATTTGGAGTAAAGGTTTTGTGGGAATATCTCTTTGTAAACCCTCATGTGACAAAACTCTTCCACTAGGGACACCTAGGGATTTAAAGGCTTATTGCACATGCTAAGTGCAATCGCGTTTCCTGCGAAAGTGAGTTAGGATTTTATTTTATTTTTAAATTAGTTTTGCTCGAGGACTTACAAAATATAGGTTTGGGGGGTATTTGATATGGGCATAATTTATATATACTTACCACCTTACTTATATTTGTTAGTACTTGATTTTGTACTAATTTTAGTATTTTTGGTGTTTTTATAGGCGATACAACGAAAAACCCGAAGTTATGAATAAATACGTCTAACTGGGCTAAAATTGCTTAACAGACGTAGTTTTTGGAGTTGGATAAGACTTATCTCTTGTTGGTACCTAACGTGAGTAAAGAGGAGGTTGCAAGTTTGAGTGGTGTTGTTCTAATCGAGACAAAGAAAAGATGTGAAGGATGGGACGTTGGCTGATGTTGGTCGTGGCTAGTGGAAGTATGGAAAGTTTTAAGGTGGTCGGTGATTGGCAGTGAAGTGTTGTGGCTGATTGAGTAAAGTGGGGACAAACTTCTTATACAATCAGGTAGTGGGGAAGTTAGAAAGTGAAATAAGGTGACGTGGTTGAGGTGGTCTTATGTTGGATGGGTATGTGGTGCATATGAGTTAGTTAGTGGAGGCACGACATTGGGTGTATTAGTGAAGGGTGGCTACAGGCAGATAAGGTGTGGGGTCTGTTGAGAACTTGGTTGATTTGAGTTAGACGTAAGATTAAAAAGAATAGATTTTCACGTGCAAAAAAAGAGATTGAAGTTGGCGTGAGGTATTGGAGTAGAGATAAAGTAGGCGGCCAGGGGATAAGGAGTAAGCTTGTTTGGTATCTGAGGGGTTGACGTCTGACAACGATTATAAAAAGAAAAGCGAAAAAAAGAGAGAGAGAGGTTCTCATACGAACGGAGACAGTGATAGAGGCAGCTGTGGTTCTGTTCTTTTTGGGGGCGTAAGAGGCAGAAGGGGAGGAACCAGAGGCGGGTTGGTGGTTTCAGACGGTTGGAGTTGGAGAAGAAGACAAAATAGAAAAGGACAGAAAAATCAGAAGTTAAAAGGGTTTAATCTTTTTCCTATTTTCTTCTGGTATTTATTTTGATGGGTTTTAAGAAACCCTTTGTCATATCTTGCTGATTTTTGTAGCTAAGGTTTTTATGTTGAAACCACTTTGAGTTTAAGGCTAATTGAATTGATTTACATAGCTAAAGATTATTATGATTTGAATATGACTAGTTATTGAATACCATTTATTGATTTAATGCTAATATGAGTTGTTGCTTCACCTGTTCTGTACAATATAATAACCTTTGCATATAATTATTAGGATCATAAATATATTTGTATTATTATTTTATATTCCATGCTTGGGTTAAATCCTTTGATGGGGTATGTGATAGACGCTTAATTTATACATATTTACCTCCTAGTTAATATGTGCTAGTACTTAATTTTGTATTAATACTATTGTTTTATTTCTTTTATCAGGTAGTTCATATAAAACTCAAAGTTACGTAAAATAGTGTTAACTAGGACTAAGCCTGTGACGTCGCCAAATATTTTACTGGGCAGCAGCAAGATGTGTATGTTATGGGTAGACTCCTATGTTTGTGTATGCAATATTTGGGTCATCTAAGCAAATAGCAATTGTTTCGGCCATCTGTTGGTGTCTATTGGAGGAAACCGGAAACTGAGCAGTGGAACAGACGGAAATGATTTGGCTTTCGTTATGTTTGAGATGTTTTGTGTTTAAGGGACAATACTACAGAGAGAAGACGGGATTTGACCATATTGAATGAGAAGGCTAGGGTGCAGTTGGACAAGGTGATCATAGAAAAGAATACAAGGTATACCTAGGGTTGATGGGGACTTGTGCAGCTAAGAAAACGTGAGACAAGCTGTTGAAGTAGACAGTCACAAGAGTAGGTACCGAGTAGTAGGCTGTACACAGTGATAAAGAAGAGGCCTGCACGGTCTAGGTAGTGAGGCAGTGATTGAGCCAAGAGTAGGATTGTTTAGGAAAGAAGAGGAGTACGGCTTGTCACTAGTGGAGCCTATAATAGGGTTAGAAAAAAGACAAAGAAGAGTACTTTGCTTTAGACATATGGTTGATGAAAGTACAAGCTTCACGTGAAGCTAACATGAGAGAAGGCTGCGTCATATTGAGTTGAGACTAGGGTAGAAATGCTAGATAGGGTAGAAAGTTGGATTGGGCTAGGTGATTGGAGATTGGAGGCTCGGTGATGGAGAAGGTTGGATAGGTGGGTCCAGCAGCACGTGAAGGTGGAGCGAATTCAGGTGAGAGAAAAGCTATATCTAGTAGGTATAAAAACAAAAAGAAGGACTGACGCAAGAAGGGGGGGGGATTCTGGAGATTTTTTTTCTCCTGTACAGTTTGTCGGAGGCGGAGAAATTTTCTTTTCGGCGGTGCTTTTTCTCTTAGGGTACAGGAAGAGAGGCAGAAGTGGGGAGTTCGTCCATAGAGGAGTTTCTGGACAGAGAGAAGATAATTATATTGGATATTTGGTTTAATCCTTTTTACTCTTCTTTTTAATTATTTTTATGGGTTTTAAGAAACTCATCTCCATGTCTAGCTAATTAATTTGTAACTAGGGTTCTATGTTGAAACCACTTTTAGTACAAGACTAATTAAATTGAATTATTAAGTAATAGACCATTATGATTTGAATAGATTAATTCCATGATTTTGTTTATTGATTTAAATCTAAATTAGTTATCGTTTCACCGGTTCTGTACAATACAATAACCTATGCGCAGAATCAATAGGATAATAAATATGTTTGTCTACTTTTTAGATATTCCATGCTTTGGTTAAATCTTTAGATGGGGTATGCTTTTTAGAGCCGGATATTATTTGTGAACCTACAATTAGTTTCGTATTATTTTCTCGCTAACGCAATTAGATGGTGTATGCTTCAGACTAGGGCTTTTGATGTGCCATGCTTAGGGCGTCCCAGTGATATTTCCGACTCTAATACATATAATAGGTGATGTCGATAGAACGAACAATAAATGAATATTCATGAGTTATGTTTCATTTCAGTAATTAAATAGAAATAGTGGTGGATACTGAAAAACCCTGGTTACCGACTCTCTCATTAAATTTATTTTTACTAGTTTAGTTTGTTTTATTATTTTATTATTTTATCTAAAAACCCAAAAATATTATTCCTTTTGGTTAGTTTATTAGAGATATTAATTGCAGTATTTTCCCGCTCTCTGTGGGTTCGACCCGTACTTAACGTTGTCTACTAGTTAGACGCCGTGCGATTGCGGTTATTATATTGGGTAATTCCAAATCACAACAGTATGCTTAAAATTGCAAGTATTATTTGTGAACCTACATTTAGTTTCGTATAATTTTCTCACTAACACAATTTGATGGTGTATGATGAGACTTAGGACTTTTGATGCGCCATGCTTAGTGTGTCCCAGTGATATTTGCGACTCTAACACATATAATAGGTGATGTCGATAAAACGAACAATAGATAAATATTCAAGAGCTATGTTTCATTTCAGTAATTGAATAAAAATAGTGGTGGATTTTGAAAACCCTAGTTACTGTTTCTCCCATTTTATTTATTTTATTAGTTTAGTTTATTTTTCTTGTTTTAACTTTATTCCGAAAATATCAAAAACATCGTTTCTGATTAGTTTGTTAGAGATATTTATTGCAATATTTTCCCGCTCCCTGTAGGTGATGTAATTTTAGAAGTGGTAAATAAAGAGTTCGTTTCTCGAACTTGTGAAGGTAACGATTTTAGAAAACATTATACTTAACCTAAACTAATAAAAATCAGAAAAATAAACTAGAGATGATTTTTTAAAAATATGGGGAAAACCAGGAATCAGGATATTTCTAACAATTTATGTGATTAATCGGGTAATTCTTTTAAATAAATTAAGCTCAAATATTGCCAGAAATATGTTTCCTAAAAGAATAATTGTAAATCCTAAGCATGGGACATCAAGAGTAATTAACTAAGCATGACCCATCAAAAGAGAACACAACTATTTAATAAAAACCATTTTTTTCTAATTTAAATCCATGCAAATAATAATAAAAGAATTATAAATAATTAATGAAAAATAGACTTACCACATAAAATTGAGAGATAAACCTCCTCCATCATCCCAGTAAATAAACTTAGCCCATGGAGAAGAAAACTTGCTCAAAAGATCTTTTCATTGCTCAAAAAGTTGATTACAAGGTGCAATAATAGTGCAACAGCTGAACAGATACGATTATAAGTGTTACAGAACAGGGTTCAGCCGTTATAGAAGTGTTTCTAAGCAACAAAGGTTTAAAAGAATAGGCAACAGGATCAGTTTGAATCAACAACAGTTATAAGTGTGGCTGAGTCGTCTTCTCAGACGGTGGTAGATGAAGAATAGCACCGGCGGTGACCGGATCGCTGTCCAGTTCCGGCCAATCTCCGGTGACTCCAAAAATCAATCTCTAGGCTTCCCCCTTGATTTCTTCGGCTTCTCTTCATATATATAGGGTCTACAAACCCTAGGGAGAGTTCTAAACCTAATAGAAACTCGTTAAAATCTATCCAAATCTTCACAAATCCGATTCCAAGCCGGAATCCATTTTTCCGTCCAAATTCACGATTGCGCAATATTTTCCGGCGTAAATCACTCCAAATCGATGTGTTTAATCTTGTGTTGAACTCTTGTAGCTTTTGGAACAAATTGGAATCGAAAACAACCCATTTTTCACGTTGATTCGGTTGACAGCAGTTTCACTTCGTGTTCCCGATGAGTTGGGCCGATTCAGCCGAGTTGACCCGTTGAGTTGGCCGATCCAACCCGTTCCGATCCTGGGGGTGCCCCCAATCCAAAGTGTGGGTGCCTTAATCCATTTTCCCGGGTGCCTTTAACACTTTTTGAGCCAATTTTTCCACAAATCTTTATTCTTCTAATGTACCTACAAAAGCATAAAAACACGTAATAGACGCAAGATCGAATACTAACTCACTAGAAATTAAGGTGCAAATTAGACACTAAAATGTGTCTATCAGTAGGTTCGACCCGTATTTGCCGTTGTCTACTAGTTGGACGCCGTGCGATTGCAATTATTATAAATAGGTTTCTCAGAAACCTTTCAAGTGGTAGAAAGACGAATCCGAATTGGAGTTCCAGTTGGCTGCTAGAGATAAACCAGGGGGACCAAGAAAGTGTTGGAAAACAATATATATTAAAGTTTATTTTAAAGCTTTTAAGTAAATAAAATAAAATTTTGTTTTCTTTTATGAATGAAAAACGTATTAGTCTCATATCGAGAAGTTTCTAATCTTAAGTTGTTTTAAGAGACTATATAAACTTATTAGTCCCACATCGGGGAGATCCCTCTTCTTAAGTTGTACAAGGTTATTATACATACAAGCTTTTCTCAACATATAGAGACAATCCAAGGAAAAAAAGTTTCTCCATATTTTTGGAGAGACCAAAAGAATAGTAATTTTTTATTATCTTTATAAGGTTTTTCAAGATTTTCCTTAAGGTTTTTTTCGGAGTTGCCAAGCTCAAGTTGAACATTTACTACATATGCTAGTAGTAGGTACAGTAGGGTATTTTATCCTGGAAGCATTCGCCTTGTTAAGGCTATAATATCACTCTTGAGTGTAGCCGAGCGCTAATGTCTTAAGGACAACATGTTGAACACGTGACTCACTCTGTTTTCCAAAGTTTTGCCATGTTGCTGTTGCGGAGATCTGGGGAGCTTATCCGTTTCGTCAAATCGATCACTTCCAATACAAAGGAGCTAAGTATCAATAACTTTTGTTTATTTGGATTTCTTCATTTTGATTATTGCGACCAACGTAAAGATTGCAGGTAAACCTAGTATCATGAATAAGAATATCTTTTTCAGTAAAGAGGAGACGCTTACCAGAAACAACACGGTTGAGGGATGTGAATATATTCTTGCGTTGGGCTTTGGAAAAGTAGAGAATCTCACACATGCGCTCCATCAGAGTCTGGACGGTTTGGTTGGTGAATATTCCAGAAAAGGTGAAATTCCTGACAGGGAGTGAGTCTCTGTGAATACCCTCAGTCCTCAGGTGTAATTATCCTGAATCTATCTTCTCCTTGAAGATGCGCTTCAGACCGTTGCATTCATTGGTATAATGGTTAACAAACTTATGAAAATGACAATGATTCGGATCTGACATCTCTTGGGAAGTTGGTGGACGTCGTGCCAGCGGCAACTTAATAACTATATCTTGTATCCACATATCTAATAGTTCAACGACTTCTTCCATGGAGAATGAAAAATCTGGAAATATCGGGTTTGTCTTTGGTTGTTGCTGCGGTGGTTATTGACATAGAGCTTCGGCTAAGCCTTGTTCTTGAGTTGGTGCCTGCGTCGAGATTGGAGATGGAGCTGGGGATGTGATAGATCGTAATTCATACATATTTACCTTCTAACTTATATTTGTTAATACTCATAATTGAATTAATTTTACCATTTTATTATTTTATATATGGTTCACATAAAATCCGAAGTTATAGCTAAATGGGCATAAATACTAGAGTTGTTGCTAGTCTGTTGTACAACACTCATGTGTTACATTAGTCATCACCAATGAAAGCTTAACACAGGCGGAATAGAATGAATAAAGACTTATCTTTTGGCTGAAGCGTTAGAAGCAAAGTGGGACGGTTGGTTTTGGTAAAAGTCTGGACATTAAGTGAGGCTCGGTTTTTCGTGCTATGAGGCTGGTCTTGTCATGCAAGATAGGTGGTTCGGTGGAAGAATATAGAGGGAGTTGGTGTCAGGTTACGAGGGAAAAGTTGAATGGACTTTTCTTTCATGTTTATAAACAAAGAGAAGAGGGACGGCTCGGTCTGGGTAATGATGTGAACACATGGACGTGAGGAGATGGAGAGAGTATTAAAGAGAGGGGACCGAAGTGATTGAAAAGATAGGGAAAGAAAGGTGTAGCTAGGTCATACCTAGGGTGAGAGAAAAGACGTAAAAAGGAAGAGAAAGAAAGAGTGAGAAGACAACACGTGGAGGAGGTAGGTAGACCTAGAGGTTGTAATTTTTTTGTTGGAGAGAAGGGGACAAGCCCATGTGATTCTTTTTGGCATTTGATACAAAGGGAGTACGGTTAGGAGATTAAAGGCAGGTTTTCTTTTGAGGTTTTTAGGTGGGAGAGATGCTAGAGAGGTTGGAGTGATTACCTACTACCTATGGTTGGAGGTTGATTGATTGGGAAGACCTAGGAGGAGAGAGACGGACAAGGGACATGCTCTGATTGTGGTCTAAAAGGGAGACGGAAGGGTACAATGATTAAAAGAGAAAAGAGAGAGTTTTCAGGACAGTTTTGGAGGCAGGTGAGAGAAGGGAGATTAGATTGGAAAAAGGAGTGTGACGGCTGCTTTTAGTTCTGTTCTTATGGGTTGGAAGCTGTACAGGAGAAGAAAGGACAATGCAGGATTTTGGGTTTAATTCTTTCACTCTGTTCATGTTAATTATTTTTTATGGATTTTAAGAAATTCAACCCCATGTCTTGCTAATTAATTTGTAGCTAGGGTTTAGTGTTGAAACCACTTAAAGTTTTAGATTAATTAAATCGAATTATTTGATACAGACTATTATGATTTGAATAGATTAATTCCATGATTTTGATTTAATGAAAAATTAGTTGTTGCTTTACTGGTTCTGTACAATACAGTAACCTATGCGCAGAATTAATAGGATAGCAAATATGTTTGTCTACTTATTTGATATTTCATGCTTGGGTTAAATCCTTAGATGGGGTATGCTTAGAAGAGCCAGATATTATATGTGAACCTATAATTAGTTTCGTATTATTTTCTCGCTAACGTAGTTAGATGGTGCATGCATGAGACTTAGAGCTTTTGATGCGCCATGCTTAGGGTGTCCCAGTGATATTTGTGACTCTAATACATATAATAGTTGATGTCGATAGAACGAACAATAGATGAATATTCAAGAGTTATGTTTCACTTCATTAATTAAATAGAAATATTGGTGGATACTGAAAACCCTGGTTACTATTTTTCCCATTTGATTTATTTTATTACTTTAGTTTATTTTTCTTATTTTAACTTTATTCTGAAAAATCCAAAAATATTGTTCTTGATTAGTTGATTAGAGATATTGATTGCAGTATTGTCCCCGCTCCTTGTGGGTTCGACCCGTACTTGCCGTTGTCTGCATTGTAGACATCGTGCGATTGCGGTTTATTTACATAGGGTATTCTAAAAACCTATCAGGATGACGTAGGGCGTTTAGTCTATGACACTTGTTGAGGTGCAGCCTTCCTCTTGGCTCCTTTGTCAGTGATAGCATTTATGGACAGTTTAACGAAGTATTGCTTGTTGACAAGTCGCCTATCTCCATTGTTGTCATTGTGGCTTTTTAATCTGACAGGCTTTGTTCTCTTCAACAAGGCAGGAGCAGTTGTCGTGGATCGCTGGACAACCTCTTGGGGATCAGAGAAAGACTGATAATACAAATTTTCCAGCAAATATTTGCAGACTGGAACTTTGCTCTCATTGTAAGGATGTTGATTGCAGAGTGATAAATCCGATGAGTTTTACTTTTCATCCCGAGGAGGTTCTTCCAGGTCTTCACAAGTAGTAAAAATAGGTTGATCTTTCCTTCCCAGTTCTTGTTCAGCATGGGTATGTACTTCGTCTTCGTTTCCATGGTCAAAGACATGAAACCTAAAAGAAAATTCAACACCACCGGCGTCAATCCCGGAATCAGTAGTATTCTCCCTCGGGCGAATGTTTGTTGGCTCCCTTGACAACTAATTTGTAAGAATTCTTGAAATAGAAAACATCTCGTTCTGGATCTTGATAATATCAGCTTGATTTGTGATGATATAATTTAAAATTTTATGTTATCAGTTATGATGGTCAGGCTTTGAGCATCCATAGCTTCCAAGGGAGTTTGAGCATGCAAGATGAATTCTAGAATAACATGAGGGACCCCGTCGGCGTTGTAATACATGGAATTGAGATTGGTTGCTAGACCTGAATTGACATTAGTTTATGAACCATACCTAAGAGCCGCCTTGTTTTCAGACAATTGAAGAATTGGATTCGTGACCGAGAGATTGATTTCCCACTGTGGTCGCCAACTGTTAGTACCTAAAAATTTCTCTTAGGCAAAACAAATGCACCGCTGTGGTACTTTTCTTTAGATTCGGAAATCAAAATCAAACAGGACAAGCCTAAACCACGAAAGTGGTTGTTCTGTCCTACTTCAATCACAAGGAGAGAAGATGGGTTGATCTTAGGGGAGGGAAGCAGAAAAGTTAGAGGAATCAATGTGATGAATTGTGTGTAAAGGTGTTGAACTATAGAGAATCACAGAGCTTGTAAGAATGATAAACTTAGTCTTTCTTCTGAATAGGCTAAATAGCCTATTTATATAGTTTGGGAATACATATTTTTCTTTCGTGAGTAGTGGAGGTGAAGGAGTGGAGAGATGAAGATTGTGGAGATAATGACAGAGCCGCCCATTATATTTGGGAAGTTTCTGGAAATCATTACTCCACCATCTCTTCAACTATCGTAACCATCACCACTACTTATAACTTTTCAATCATGGGGTGTTTCCACGCCGCATGATGCTACAAACCACCATACCAATTCCCCATGCAAAATACCCTCATGTAATATGATTTGATTTCTCGTAAGAGTTACTGGAATCATGGACTCAAAGAACGTGAATAATTTAGGAGTTAAGATACTACTACCAATAGGCTTATTCCAGCGCAACATGGTGGCATATTTGTGGCATGTTTGAAACATGCAGTTTGTGCTAGCAACAATGGCGCATGCGAGTGTTATAGGCGCAATTGAGGTGTTGCTAGCACATGCTAATGTCGTGGATATAGCCTAGGTGATGGCGCTAGCGACGAAGGATGATGTTGGCACGAGCAAGCGAGAATGGCGCAACAGAAGTATTGGCGCGTACAAGGGAAAGGTATGAGGGGGAGTGCTAGCGCTAGAAATATTGCTAGCAGCGCCAACGTTGGCGCTGGTGCTAGTGCATTGGGAGCATGGCTAAGGCTTGCTAGGAATGACACTTGCTAGTGTTGTAGCCATTGCCTATGCGCTGCTAGTGTTGGCATTTGCTAATGCTATGGTCATATCCATGGCCTGCTTAGGGCTTCTCAGTTGCATGAGATTTAACGTTGGCGTTATGCTTGGCTTTTTATGAAGTGCATACAGAACACATTCAAGGAACTCAACCGTGGAAGTTTACGACTTGCGATGATGTTCGATGAGACTCTGCATTTAGATGGTATGCATTTAATTAGCATATTTATTCGAGAATGGTGTAGTAGCTCATCCAGGAATAAGAGTATGTCATAAACGTATATTTTGTATAGGCATAGACCATATGAAGGGTAGTCGCAACCAGCATCTGTGGCAAGATGAGGATAATATTGCTCTATATATGAGTTTTCCAGTGGTATCTTGAGGACAATATTGCTATATACTAGCGGCTAATCCGTCTAGAAGTTTTCCAGTCAGTATGATAAAAGTGAGAACAGTACAGGTACTAAAATACTTCACAAATATATAGGATGCTGAGAGTCAATCCTGTGAATCCCTAGCACATATATATTTATAGATATATCTCTGATGCTGGATCAGAGGTGAATTTACAAGATTTTCCCTTGTCAAAAACTCACCATCAACACCATCTTGTCGCCGAGAGTGTGTACTTCAACTTTGCCTGTCGGGTCAATTCGAAACATCTTGTATTCATCAGTACTTTGAAAGTATCTGAAACCTCCTATTAAGCTCATGTATCCACCGTATGGCTGCTCGGATTTTTGAGGGAGATGGATGTGCTGACCTGTTTTTGGATTATTAACAATATTTTGGGAGTAGTCATGGTCGACATATGAACACACGAGACCGTTGCAAGACCCAACCAACGGATGTGTAAAATGCCACATAAGTTCATCTTCCGGATGACTGTTGGTTACGATAGTCTTGTACAAATCCTGGTTCAAATGTTCATTGTACAAGAGTAGTGAACCTGGGTAGACTCCCATACGCAATATAACACAAAAGAGAAGACTAATTTGAGTATCACCAAGGATGGCCCTCCAGTTTCTACAAACAGATTTGCTATGCAGAATACATTCTGTTGTAGATAGTCGCTTAATATCTTGGTTTTTAGTTCCAATTGAAACTTATCTATTGGTGATTATGCTGAATAGTAGAATAAATTATGGAGATGGAAAACCTACAATGTAACTTTATATACATATATCCATCGAATGGTTTCAACCGTTTGGTGCACCATATAATAATAGTTACAATTATAACTTTTGATTGAAAAGGCATTGGGGTAAAGTAAATATAACTATTATACAAAAGGTAGGTCACTTAGATATCCTCTCCTAAAAACGTTCTGCATAAGCATTAGTACGCTTCATTTTCCCATATTCGCATTACGTCCTCTAAATTACGGTTCAATTTAATTTAATTACACTATCATAAATGGGTAATGTGGCTTGACCCATTATTCTTGTGCATGCCAAAAGAAGATAGAGCTGGCATCATCACTATCATTAACTGTTTATCAATATAATTACAATACCACTTATGCTTCATGTCTAAAATATCATTATACGTCAAAGTATCATTAATCGTTCATGAGTACTGCACTAGGAAAGGAATTGATGAGGATTATTATTTGTTATTCATTAAAATAGGGGATGCTTCAAAATAAAATTAAAAAAAATAAGAGTGTGATTAATTGTTACCAAATTATTTGCAATGGAAACGTAATCATATATAAAACATTTTTGATACAAATATAAATTTGTGGTTTTAATTTGTAAATTCCGTAATATTTGTTCAACAAATTCATAATGGAAAATATAAGACAAGTTTTTCCTAGGTTAACTCAAATTATATACCTTAATTATCTTTTATGATGCCCCTTGGGGGTTGCTTCCCCAAGGATGCAAAAGATTAACCTTTTGACCAAATTTACCTACCAAGGAAAAAATATCTAAACTCCCACTGGATTAGGGCAATGTTCAATCTATACTATCATAAATGGGAATTGGGAATTATGGTGGTGAATTAACTAGAAACCCTAGAATAAACTAGGCCATATGGTATCAAAGAATTCATCCATTTCCAATTCAATTTTCTCATTCCCCTAATTCTAAAATGTTTATTAACCAAAGTACTCATTCATTATCTTGTTCTTTTTTTTTTGTCAAAAAATTAGTACTCAAACAGATGAAAAATAGAAAAATATAACAATATATGCACATAGTATCTAAAGAATTTTTTGATCTGTAAATATTAAACATTCCCAAAAAATTTATAAGTTTGAACATCCCAAGATTGATGTATTTCCAGGTAGTTTCAAACAAAAAAAAACATTAACTAAACACACAAAAAACAAACAGATAAAAGATAAATAAATATAATTAAACAAAAGACGATGGAACAAGATGTGATTGAATACTTATACCATGCATGCATAGCATCAACATCAGACTAGAGGACTGGATCAGTGAGAATCTCCTTCTTCTTCACTGTTGTTGTCGACGATTGTGACACATGTTTGTATGGCCAATCATCATCATCATCCTTATCTTCATCCTTATCCTCATCCTCATCTTCATCTTTAAGCGTCATCCCAAACCAAAACCTGTATTCGGTATCATCAACATCATCATCCTCATCCTCTTGATCATCATGCTCATCCTCATACTCATACTCCTCCTCCTCATCATCATCGACTTCAGACTGATCAATATTATCATTTATATAACAAGAAACAACCCTGCAACCAAAATAAGCTATAATCTCATCATTTTCATCAACAAGAAATTGTAACGAAGTTATTATTAGACTCCTCATGATCACTTTCGATATATATGTTTGATACTGAAACTTTAACTTTTAGGTTGGAGACTTGGGAGATAAAAGTGGAGTAGTACTCTTTCTCTTTCTTTACTCATTTTTTTATACCCTGTCTTTTCTGTTTCCAATATACTTTTTTTATCATTTTAATATTCAACCCAACCAAGGTTAATTGTAATCCAACTGACACACTGTGTGCCTCTAGCCTAATCACATTTAAAAACTTTCTCATATCACCAACTCCTAATTGACGTGACTACTGAACAATCTAGTATGTAGCAAAAAATTTATACACTACACCATATTGTTATCAAAGGGTTTATCTATTTCAAATATAATATTCTCATCCCCTTAATTTTAAAATTTGTATTTGCTAATTACACATGACTAAAATGTTCATAAAATGGTATTTATCAATGAATTCGAGCTTTATTCAATGATTGTTTGCAAAATACGCATAACCAAATTCTTTTGCAGATCTTTATTCAATTACCTTAAAGCCAATTTCTACCCAACTTTATCACTTGAATACAGATGCTATTTTTAGTAGTACACATGTATCTGGATCAATGTAGTCAATACCGGATTTTGGTTTGTCTCGAATGTGACCAAGACACTAGTACAACTTTGTATCGGGGAGATTATCAGTGAAATATCGGTTCCAAATTTTCTACCTATAATTATTATATCAAACATTTTTTTCACATATTGCACCTATTAAGATATAAAACTAGTACTCAATTTTCTAAAATACTACCTAATAAACTCAGGATATCACCAAAAAAAACCCGATATTTGTATGAAACAGATAAAACCAACGTACAAAATCAGATATGCAAAGCTCAAACCTAAGAGAATTGCTATCATATCATCAATTATTGAACATGAACCAGTAATTACATACAAACATGGGAATTGAGACATTGAGACATGAAATTGAGATGAAACCTATAAAACATGAGCAATAATTGGAAACCTGATATGTGTATAAAATACATTATTTGAATATTATTTTCTTATGTTTTTCTTAGTTATTTCTCTTGTATTTTGTGTATATTACGTTCGATTTGAATTTTATAGGTACTTTGGAGTTATATGAAGCAAAAGAAGAGAAATAACATCGCAAGGCATTATCCGGAGTCATTGTGGGTTGATGGGCACAAAACTAGCAAGAAGCAAGGCTTAATTATGTCAAAAACAGAGAATTATTAAGGGGCAGCCGAGTTTACAAAGCAATTCAAGGAAGATGCCACCTTCTCCAGTTAAACCTAAAACTAGGTCGCAGAAGAGAATAACAGTCTCACTCTCTATTTCAGTTCCTCTCTCAAGTGGTCAAGGGTGAATTGCCGGCCAGAAATGGCTAGAGTTCTGGTCGTTGACGGTCCGAGAGAAAGACTCCACCGCCGGCTAGCCGTGGTTCGTGAGTATGGTTCAATGGATGAGGATATAAGTTGTGGTGATGAATACAACGAGAACAAGAAGTGGTTCGAGCAACCAGTGAGCTGATTGAGTTGGGTTTCGATGAGAAGAAATTAAGAGATGGATCTGTCTTGATTAGAAGATAGGAGTCTTATGTTTCTGAAATTGAGATCGAGAAATAGAAGAAGAGAAATGTTGTGTTTTGGGTTTGTTTTAGCAACAAGAATGCAGTGAAGTACTTGGGGATTTCGAATTGTTGGCTGTTGAGTTGGTGGAGATGAATTTGCAGAGAAATGGGTTTGAAGATGAGAAGGCTACTATGGGTTTCTTGTGGATTTGAAAGAAAGAAGAATAGATGGGTTTTGATTGCGAACAATAATTCAGGTGAATTGATGCCGAGAAGAATGAAATAAGAGAAGCTTCAGCTAGAATAGGAAGAAAACTAAACTGTACTCGTTGTTGGTGTTGCAATTGAGTCTGCTGATGGTTGAGCGACAGTGAGAAGAAGGGTGTGTGGCTGTACCGTGAAGAGATTTGAACAAGAAAGAGAAGGTGTTGCTGGTTACTGTGATGTTGGGAAGGACCTGGATTCGTGAATATTTTTGGTCAAGAAATCAAGGCAAAGAAGGAAAATGGTTTTGATGAATGCCGTGCTTGTTTAAATGAATTGTGATTGATAATCTTGCAGGGAAGGAGATGTGTTTGGATGATTGAAGTAACCAACAAAAGTCAGCCATCATCACCAATCAAAGTGCGCCTATAGTGTTTGAAGAAATGTCTCAATGAGACTGCCAAGCCGTGAAAATGTTAAACCTGATTTGGGCTATAGATAATGGGCTTGTCTGATTTTGGCATTGGATGCGTGGGCAAGTTTGACAAGGTTATGGACTTGACTTATATTTGGAAATTAAGGAGTTTGGGTAATACTAGGGTTTCTATAAGGGAGAAAACTATAAAAGAGTAACTTCAACAAGAGAAGGAAAAATCTAGGTTTTCACCTCTTCTACTTCTTTTTGTAGATTCGCGTGGGGAAGATTTCTCAACATCTAGTGTTTGCAATTTATTTCTTCTATTCAATTTTGTGAACTCCAATTTATTACGAGTAGCTAATTTTCTTTTATTGGTTTCGGATTAGTTGAATTCTACAATACATGATTCTATGAATAATAAATTAGTTTTGTCTTGATATTATCGTTCATGTTTCACTACAAATATCTCATGATTGATTGTTTGTTTAGTTAAGTTGCAAATTGATTGACCTCACAGTCATATCTAAAGCTAATTTAGAGTTTATTATACGTAAAAGTACTCCTTGAATATAAGTAGCATAGTGTTTTATTGCTTGTAGTGATGCATCCTAGTATTCACATGTGAATCATGACCTTTGTTAAATTGAATTAGTGCACTTTCCACGTTCAATTGCATTGATTAGCCTAATTTTATGAATCTTAATGCTCCTCGGGAATTAAACTTGATTAATGCTCTTTACACGTTTTTGTTCTCTTGGTAGAATTCATATTCGCATCTTTTAATGTGTTTGTTGATGACTTAAGGAAATTTACGGGATATTCTTGCGATCAAAGTATTCTAGGGCTTTTGATAAAACGAGATTAAATATCAATTCTAATTATTAGTACAAGAACATGTTTGTGAATAAAAACGAAACCTTGACCAATATTCTCATCTTATTGATTCTTTTCTACAATTTACTTGCTTTATTAGATAGTTTAGTTTACTTTCAATAAATCTGAAAATTCCCCCCTTTTACATAAGATATCGAAATCGAATAACAACACAGATCTCTTTGTGGGAACGATCCTTTCTTACCCTTGCTTCATTATAAATCTTAAGAAGTGAGAAAGTAATAAATAATTTTGGAGTGGTACGACACACATCAAAATCCTAAAATAAGGAAATTAGTTTTTTATTTTTATTTTAAATTTTTTCCCCACACTAATATTGGCCAACTCGTCCATGTCCTTCTCGGTCGAGATTATCGGCCAAATACCGTATCGTGGATATAATATGTCTCGTCTCGGGTGAGTGCCGGAACCGGTACTATTATCGGCGGTACCACGGCCGAGATTGGATACATTGATATAAGTAATATGGTGAAGCCGCCAAAGGTCATAGCACCTGATATTGATTCAGAATAGTTCGACAGACGTAAGTTACGCAGATTGTTCGTATGCTGATGAAGTGAAATTGGCTTTTCAGGGAACTAGCGAAGGCATGCCTGGATTAAGTGAAGAAAGTGATTCGGACCATATTGATGAGGATTAGTGATGATTACCCATATGCATATTAATTCCCAATAAAAACTAATCTAAGCATATGCGATACTTTTTGGATAATTTAATGGTTTATATTTTATTTTATTTTATTGTTATATAATAAAGAATATTTTTATAAATCTAGGAAGGTGATTCTAAATTTTTTATTGGCAATAGATATAAAATAAAAAAATTGATTCAAACATAAAATAAAATTTATTGCTCTTATACCGGTGCAACACCTGATGGAATGAGTTTTTATGAATAAAAACTACTATAAAGAATTATGATGAACTTATTCATCCCTTATTTTTTCTAATCATTTTTAATCATTTATGACTTTAGTTACTCGTCTTATCGATCATCTCTCTCAATCATTTTTTAAAATCTTTTATAACACCTGTTAGCATGCCCTATCATAGGGGACTTCTATTTTTTTCCCACATTGAGTACGTAGTACAAAAGTCAATGCAATAGTATTATTATTAGGGTTTTGGAAAGTGTCAGTTTCTTTTTTCGCCAGGAACAAAATTATGTGGTATGAACTATGGAGTATAGTCATTAGTAAAGAATTCTACCATTAGCCGATTTTTTACAAATTTAGGATTAGGTCTCTTTGATCTTTTCACCGTAAGAAATCTAAAACGAAACTTACGGCATACAATTATCAGAAAAGGACCCACCCTAAATAAGTGCAATATTTTTTTTTCCTCATAAAAGACTCAATATCTTGGATTTTGTGGGGTACATTTCTATGGTAGTTTTTTTCTTCACTTTTGTGATATTTGCCTGAAAGAGGAATGATACAAGATCCAGAAGTGACAACACTAGTGTCACAAAAGTAACTAAAGCATAGAACCTTCAAAACTAGACATTTTGGTTTACAAACTCTGTTATTCAGAAGAATATACCCCACACAATCTAATGTGTTAACAATAAAATATTAGAAAACATTTATGATCTCAATGAGTTACCCTCCTCTAGGATACAGTCTTATTACTATTTTAAATGCTTTCACTTACTTCCCATACTCTCATTATTACCCCTAATTTAGGGTTCTGATCCGTCTACACTGTCATAAATGGGTAGAATATTTTTTGCGTGAATGCCTCCAAAGAAGATAGAGATGACATCATCCAATTTCTGCCAATTTCATATAAACCAATTTTTCACAAAACACCAATTTCATCCAAGTGCTAAATGCTAACTATGCCCAATTTTTTTTTCTTTCATATGTTATTCAACACCATAATTGTAGAGGTATAATGACAACCACATTCATCTAAACCTTTTATTTCCAAATTAAATAGACGTGTTCTTTATGACATGAAGTATGGGAGATTATTCTTCTGACCAAATCAAACTACCAAGGAAAAAAATCGAAAACTCCTACCGGATTAGGGTAATGTTCAATCTACATATCATAAATGGGGAATGGAAATTTCGGCCATGAATTAGCTAAGAAACCCCAGAATACACTACATCATATAGATATCAAAGAGTTCATCCATTTCAATTCAATATTCTCATTTCCCTCATTTTAAAACTTATATTTGCAAAATATACATATATAAAATGTCCAAAGTATGGTATTTATTAATGAATTCGAGTTTTATTCAACGATTGTTAGAAAAATACACATAACCAAATTCTTTTCTAGATATTTATTCAACTACCCTAAAGCCAATTTATACCCAACTTTAGTCATATAACTAAAATTATAATAACGTTGATAAACATAGTTAACATAAGATAGAGAGGTTGTGAGGAATGAAATGAATACGAGACAACGATTATCAAACACATAACAAACAAATAAATTGAACAAAATGAGCATATAACATGCGAAAAGGATATTAAAGATTATCCATGCAAACCTGACCATTTTAAGATTATCTTTTTAAACACGTTAAAAGAAAAACATAACATAACAGCAAGCCTAAAAAGATATTAAAGACAATGAGATAGAACCTTAATTAATACCAAAAAAAAGAAAAAGGAAACCTGATTCATCTTTGTCGACCCTTTTCCTTTTCCCTCAAACCCTAACATTTTCCTTTGCATGAAACTCTGAGATAATCATATGCAAAGTGCTCATGAGTTTTACCTATCCAATATGCTGGGGTTGTTCCTCGAAGATCTCAGTCTTAACACCATTGCACACTCGGAACCTCTTTTTCTTTGGAAAAAGATTTCTATAGAAATCCTTCTCATCGTATTCATCATCACTTATCGAAACTTCGGAAAAAAGTATACCATGTCTTGTGAGGAGAGGGCGGAGGCTCTTCATCGACTCTTTCCTCTTCTGGGACAGTTTCAAAAATGATGATTCTCTCAACAACCATTTCACACTAAATCTTCTTTTTTTTTTTTTACTACAAAATCATTTACTACATTAAACAACCACCTCCATCTAACCCTTTTATTTCCAAAAATAAACTACAGTAAAACCTCTCTAGAAGAATGCTCTATATAGGAATAAACTCCATATAAGAATAAAATTTTCCAATCCCAATTTGGGTCAGTTATATTTAATAATAAACTCCATAGTGGAATAAGTCAGATTTTTTTCTGGTCCCGTCTTAATAAACTTACCTCCATATAAGAATAAATGATATTATAATATAAATAATATAGATCTTGTTATACTACATCAAAGATTAAGATGAAGAAAAATACTTATCTAAAGTTGTTTGAGACAATGACTTAATTTTTTGAGTTGCTACTATATCTTTTAACCTGTGAGTATGTACTAATTCACCAACATGGAGATCTTTTTGTTGAAGCCAAAACATTTCTAGATTATCAGGAATGCTTAAAGCTTCTTCACATGAAACTTTTGGTATTTCAGTAGTATCATCCTCGGGATTATTTTCCTCTTGTTCCTATCTAATCCCTGCAATGATTTCAGCTTCAGTTAAAGCATAAGCAACTTGTTACTCATTTGTATGATTGAGGAAGGCTTCCATATCAATTTGGTTAGTATAGTGAAGTGATTTCATTTGACTATTCAATTCCGCTATGATTCTTTGGTTTTCTTCATTCATTTCACTTGTAACTTGAACTTCATCGAAACCGGGAGTTTAAATTTTGCATTGCTTAAAATAATTTTCAATTGTTTGTGGCTTCACATATATTGTCCATGAAGAAACTGCATTTACAATGCCATCAAGGAGAGATATCTTTTCTTGTTCATATTTGTGTTTTCTATGTACATGTATGTATTTTTCCTAGGTGCATGTATAATAATTTAAATTTTTTTAAAGGGGACATCCATATAAGAATAACTCCCATATAAGAATATTTTTTCTAGTCCCTAGGATATTCTTTTAGAGAGGTTTTACTGTATTAACCCTTTTATTCCCAAAAATAAATCATTAATTCTGTTTAGCCCATTATATATCCCACGGTCAATCCCATTGATGATGTGGCTTGAATTTTTCTAGGTTTTTATTTTTCTTCACTTATGATATGACCATAATTTAGAAGAATCCTTGGGGATATGACCATAATTTAGCAGAGTCCTTGTGCAATTAAATGAACGAAAAACTCTTTGTTGTATTCTCAACTCATTAGATATTCAAATCTAAAAGAACACCATTAGAGAGAGAAACGATGTGATCACTAATTAGACAAAACAAAAAATAATAACATATGAGGATTCACATCATCAGACCATATCCTTCCTTGCACATACTAATAGTTAGATTACTGGACAAGATGTATTCAACTAGGTCTGTGCTCTAATAGATTATTAATTTGTTATAAAATGATTTATTTTAAATAAACTAATTTCTAAATAAACGCTACAAATGATAAATGATGAGAGTCGCTTCTGAGAAGATAATAACATTGGATTTTTATATCAAAAAGTATGCACCGAAAAAAAATTATGATCTCTATGAGTAGAACAGTGTACCGATGTTGGTTGAGTTATGGCTCTGCTCTGGGTAAGGTATTTGCACTTGATAACTTTAGGTTTATCCCTTGGAAATTGAGACAGTTTTTATGTATATGTGATTGCACTTCTTGTGGGGGCATTGATGGTATCTTCCTGGAAGAAAAAGAATTTAGATACTAGACTCAAGGCATTAGTATTATTAATATTGTCAGCAATGGTATTTTTTGAACTTTTAATTAAAGGAACAAGAGAGTTTATAGAATTTGTACATAATATTTTTCTGACGAGGATGTTCTTAAATATTGTTCCTTTATCATTATGTTTACTATTTTTTGAAGTCGTTTTAATTGAAATTAATATTTGTTTGACAAAAAAATTTATTTTTGACAAATTTGGGACCATATTATTACGAAATGGAAACGCTTGAATCGTGGCTAACTTGTGTTGACTTGATAAGAGACAAAAATGATTAATACAAGTCTATGGATTAACAGATAGATGGAGTGATTCAGAAGCAAACAAAGAAATTGTAACAAAATAAACATATTCAAGAACAAACAGTTTTCAGTAAATTCATCCTTCAAATACACAAAAAATAATAAAACCACCATCCAAAAATTCTAAAAAAAATAATAATTTCTAAGAAAACATATAATAGTTAAAAATGATTCAAACCAAACCAGCCGAAAATCTCCTTGATAATTTCCTCAGCAACAGTCGTCGCATCTGGTCATGTTCCTGTGTTGGCATGGTTGTTGGCAGGCTCTGGTGGAACTTCAGGTACTCCAACCAAAGTCCCATCGAATTTCTCTTCAAAAAGTGGTTCATCGGGTTTTTCTGGTATCCAGACACAGTTTCATCAAGAGGGGCATCTTCATGAATGACACCATTCTCCCCATTATAAACTTTGACATTTAATGAAACATCAGGAAATCCCAATGATACGAAACCAATAGTACGTATTTCGGCATCCAATGGAACACCACTTACCATAGTTACGCTGCCAAGGTTAAAAGTAATCCTTAATTTTTGACGCAATTCACACCCTGAGGGTGCAACCATTAATATTTTATTGTTTAAATCCTCACTTCAGGATCTTTTTCATTCCCATCTCTACCTCTAAAATCCATTTTCTCCTTTACTCTTTCTTGATTCTCACTCTTTGTTCTGGTGTGGTTTTTATTTTTTATATCTCTTAATTTCTAAGAAAAAACCCTATTTTGTATCCTTTAAAGTGCATATCTCATTTCCAATACCTAATATATCGGCTTTCCATATTAAAATATATCCTCGAAGGTGCTTATTTTTTTTTCACCATACATGGGATTTTATTAGACCCCCATTTAAGATAAATTCATCTTAAGTAGTGGGTATTCAACGCTTAATTACTAGTATTTAAAGTGAAAACCGAAGAAGTTTATTTTTAGAGATAAAATTAGGTTATTTTTGATCTTTTATATTTTTGGAAACATAAATGGTTGGAAACAGTTAATAGGAAAGACTAATGGCAACATATCATTTTGTTAATTGGTTTTAATCTAAATTAATTTTGAAGATGGATCTTTTTCATATTTATTTGAAAATTTAATCGATCTTTTCCTTTTATAAAAATTGGAACTTTATTTATTTTAAAAAAACAATGTTGGTCATATTCTGCTTAATATTCTCATTAGTTGAGTCAGAATCTTCACCGGAACCCAAAATATATCAATGTTGGTCATATTCTGTTTATTGACCTATTATGATGAGTCTGAATCTTCACTGGAACCTTAAATATACCAATGTTGGTCATAATATGCTTAACGACCTATTCTATTTAGTCATAATTGTCATCAGAACCATTAATGTACTGATGTTGGTCATGTTTGCTAAATGACCTAATCAATTTAGTCATAATATTCACTGGAACCCTAAATGTACCAATGTTAGGGGTATTCTGCTTAATGAATTTCTTTATTGAGTCAGAATCTTTAATGAAACCCTAAATGTACCAATGTTGGATGTATTTTTACTTAATAACCTTATTAGTTGAGCTAGGATTTTCAACGAAACCCTTAATATTTTACCGATGTTGGTCATATTCTGTTTAGTGACCTAATCAGGTGAGTCAGAATCTTCATATTGGAACCCTAAATTTATCGATGTTGGCCATATTTTGCTTAATGACTTATTATGTTGAGTCTGGATCATCACAGGAACCTTAATGTGTATCGTGTCGTATTCTGCTTAATAACCTTATCAGTTGAGTTAGGATTTTCAACAAAACCCTTAATATTTTATTGATGTTGGTCATATTCTGCTTAATGTCCTCATTAGTTGAGTCAGAATCTTCACCGGAACCCAAAATATATTGATGCTGGTCATTTTCTACTTAGTGACTTATTCTGTTGAGTCATAGTTTTCAATGAAACCATTAATATACTGATGTTGTTCATATATTTTGCTAAACGACTTCATAGAATCTTTACCGGAACCTTAAATGTATCGATGTTGGTCATATTCTACTTGTGACGTATTCTATTGAGTCATAATCTTCACCTTAACCCCTAAATATATCGATGTTGGGCATATTATGCTTAAAGACCTCATCAGTTGAGTCAGAATCTTCATCAGAACCCTTAATATATCGATATTGGGCATAGTTTGCTTAATGACCTATTTTATTGAGTTTGGATCTTCATAGGACTTAAACTTAATGTACCGATGTTGGACGTATTATGCTTAATAACCTTATCAGTCGAGTCAGTTGAGTTATCTGGATAACGATCAAATAACAATCTCTACACTACCAATATTCAGGATTCTTACACTAAGGAACATTCCATTTGTTTTAGAAAGAAATTATGTTCTAGTAAGCAAATATGACATGGTTACAAGGGCCTATACCCACAACCTTTGGCCCTCTTTAGTGTGTAATCTCTTAACCTAGATTACTCCACTAGTTTCTAAAGATTATAAGTTGAAACCCTATAACTATTTTATCCGTATTTTGAGTCATAGATATCACTCAAAACAATCTCAACATCAGAGTGGCAACAACAAAGAACATATTATATCATCGTATTCATTTCAAATATGGGTTGTTGGTCCGGTCCATATAGTAGTTGGATAAAAGCTCCCTATAACACTGCAACCTCTAAGATCTGGCTGCCTCAGTATAATCCCAATAACAAGTAAACTTCAAGTATATGCATGGAAAAAAAATCCTCCATTCTATTTCAGAATTGCGGGGTAGTTTGTGCCATTTGGTTTACCTGTGCAGGTACGTCCTAATAATATTGTTAGAATCTCCCTCAAAAGAGAAAAGCAACATACATCTCCTGTGCAGGGATTGGTACTTTCCTTGTTGCTGGAAAGTGGAACCCAATTGACTCTCAACAGAAGTCAAAGTAAGTCTTTGGCCAATAACGATTACACGCGTACAAACTTGAATGACTTAATTTATGAGAAAGGGAGGGAATATGATCTATTGACTGAAAATTAGGAAAAATATAATTCAAAATATTATACCCCAAATTTATTCTATGACCTTTTTTATATTTAGAGATAGAAAAGCATAGTTCGTGGTTTTGGGAAACAAACAATTTTATCCTAAAAATAAGATAACCACCTCGAGATTCTCTAGGGAACTAACCATATTGGTTCCAAATCAAATATTTGGAAAGAAAATTTATGGAAGAACAAAAAAACCAAAAATTTTGAATCTGCATTTTAAGTCATATGTTTGGCAGCATGATGAAAATGAAATTTTGGAATTTACTGGACCGGGTGATTTCGAAATGAAAATCAATTCCAGCTTAATGTTTTGGTCAAATAAGAAAGTTAAGTTCTACTTTCTTCTCCATCCAGTTTTTATAACTTGATTCATTTTTTCTAAAATCAGAATTATGTTACTAACTCTCATCTTTACAGAGAACCTATCAATCACACTCGCTCGTTCTTACTGGTATTATTTCTACATCTCATTTTTGATTGAATATAATTTATGTTAGTTTTTTCTGTTTGTTTGATATCATAGAATTAGATGTTAGATATTATATGTTCTTTTACTAGTTAAAACATGATTTAGGTTTTTATTTCGGTTGTATCAAATAAGTAGTTACTGACAATCATGGGTTGTTTTCAATCTCGGTTTACTTTTTCTTTTTTCCTTTTGAAAAGAGGGTTATTTATTTTCTTCAGATCTTAGATATATATGTAATATAAGGGGTTTCAATCAAGATGAGATTATGTTTGTTACAATGATGTTGTAGGCTTAAGTTACATGCATCAATGAGTTTATATCAGTGTTCTATTGGAGGGCTTCTTAAAATATAGAATGTAGGTCATATAATTGTAAAACATGCTGCTTTTGCTGTTAGTTTTAGCTAATGTTATTCCAAAATAAACTCATATTCCTAACTGGAACTTACGTCCACAGTTTATGTTTATGGTAGACGATGGCCATAACAACATGTATAAGGATAAACAATGGGAGGCCGATGGTGTTTCAAGTGATTATTCTACAGAAGGAGGGCCTGAAGACTACGACAATGACTTTCTAGAAGAAGCTCCATAAGATGTTGGAGCTGATATATATGAAGAAATTTTTGGTAATGTTTGAAATATTGTCAGGTTTATTTTTACTAAAGAAACACATGTATTCTAAATGCCGAAGATATAAAAGCAGGAGAAAAACAAGGGGAAGATGCAGAGCAGCCAAAAAAGCAAAGTAAGAAGATGAAGAAGAGGGGAATAACGGAATTAGTTAAGCTGCATACAAAGTTTGAAAATCAGGACCCGGAAAAACGTAAAATAGAAATTGATGATTTTAAAAGACCCAACGACAACAACAAATTTTAATTCAGTAGTTATCTGGGCCACTTGGTCCAGATAAAAGTTGGCCTTCGATATTTAAAATGGAAAGACGTCCATCTGGACACAAAGGAGACAATGTGGGATACAGTCAATGTATGCATCTACCGTAATTCATCGTTTTTTGTTTTGTAACTGTGGCTAACATACTATTAAACGATAGGTTTATTTTAGCCTTCCTGATATAATGAGGGAGGATACCATGTCATGTCTTGGTGCTCACTTGCGGGACTTCAAAAGGAAAATGCACATCAACCATGTAGTTCCCTATCTTGATAATCCAGAACAACTTGCAAATGTCCCCGAGAAGTATAAAACTGTTGTTAACAAAGAATCCTGAAGCAAGTACGTAGAACATGTACAATCGGAAGATTTCAAGGTTATAGGATACACATTGCTATATTTACCTTAGTTTCATGCTTATTGTCTAGCCTAACATATTAATAAGATTCTTTTTATTTCCACTGCAAGGCTAAATCCGAAAAGGGGAAAGATGCAATATCACACTCCAACTACCCACTTTCGGACGGGACGTTCAGGATAGTAGGATTAAAAGAAAATTTAGTAAGTCCCTTGTCTTATTATACACCGTACTGTAAAACTGAGCATTATTGCACTGATTTTGTGTTTCATTTGTCGTGTTGTGTGTGTCTCATATAAGTATCAACTTGCAACAGTATAAGGATGTATCATATTATAGAATACTCATATTATATACCATTATGTATTGTTGCCGTATATGATGCTTTGGAATTGATTTTCTGTCTCATATTTGATGTTATAATATATGTGACTGGATGTAAACTCCTACGTGTATTTGATAACTACTAGGTCAGAAAAACAGGTGTTACCGAAGATCAACTTTCCGATCGGTGCTTCATGTGGATAAAAAAACGAAAAGACAAACACGAGAATTTACTAGATGATTTAATCAGGGAGACGACAGATAAAATTATGAGAAAACCGAATAAAGCTTATGATTTTTTACTAAAGTAAGTGCCCAAAGTTTAAATCAGAATTTAACACTTTTTTTGAATAAATTTTATGCACAGGATGAGACGCAAAAGAAGATTCAAGATGGAGATAAAAAGGTTAGTCATAATGAGGATACCCTAACTCTTGTGATCGACAAAGATAACGGTGGGCGTGTGAGAGTAGCTGACTTTGGGGTAACTGCTAGCATTTACTGGAATAATGGAAGACGATCAAGTAAATCCAAGAAAAACTCTATTGATAAACTAAATGAACAGATGGTAGCTAAGGATCAACAATATATATAATTGAAAAATGTGTTTAAGGAATTAATATCATCCATGATGTCTAACGGTCAACCCATACCAGATGTTGTGTACAATATTCTAGGAAATTCTTGGGAACAAGTAAGTGAATTGAGTTATGATTGGATAATGTATGCTTAAAAGACTAATTTTAAATTTTTTCTAACGTTGTTCAACCGTACACTTCAGGAAAATCAGAAAAGTACACTGTCATCCAATCAGAAAATCAGAAAAGTACACTTCAGTAACGTTTTCGATCGATCTAAGCTAAATATGTTCAAAACCGGATGATTGGTTGACAAATGTACCTGGAAAATCTTCAAAAAATGATGGGAAATATGTACGAGAGAAGTCCTCTGGAAGTGGGAAAGGGTTTGTTGATCTAAGCAGCACTCTCCTGGTACAAGAACGCCGACCCCTTATATTGAATCTCCAGCATCTCTATTTTCTCCAAAGAAATTTACTTCTCCTCCATCTACTGGGGAATCTCATAATGTGTCACCAAAAGAAGTCCCACCGGGAAAAGTAAGTATATTTTTTCCAGGCACTAAAGCAGTTCCAAAGGTATGTATTTTTTTTTACTTGCATTTTAAATGTAATACCATTTTTGATTTTTCTCTTAACGGTGTTCATATGGCATATACTAATCCTATATACTACTATACTGCTGCAGGTAACTCGACCAAAACCTGGGCAATTTTCCGAGACTGTGAAATCACTGGCTCCGCTTAATTCAATCCAATCTCAAATCGAGAAACCTAAAATAGTTCCACCGGTATGTATTTTTTTATTTTTTATTTTCATTTTAAATCTATTACCCTTTTTGATTTTTCTCTTTGCGATGTTCATATGCTATACATTTTTGCAGGGTAAAAAATGCGTCATTTAGGGGGCGATTCTACGTCAAACGTCCTGGATAGAGGCAGAGTTTTCAGGTGTAAGAAATACCAACAATTACATGGTTGGGGTAATGCTGATGTGGTTCCATGCTACAATATCTCTATTAATAAAGTAGAAAAGGGAGGTTACTGTCTACCTGTACAAACTGATGGTATGGAAAGATTATAAGAAGCTCTTGGGAAAATGATTCCTTGTCCAAAGTATAATGTTCGTTTTGCTTATCCTCCTAAAGCTAAGGTTAGTTGCTTGGCTTGTTTGTTTTGTTCGTTGAATAATTTTTTTTACATAAAATAGTCTATCTAGTTTGTATTTATTAAGAAGGATATGACACATAAACATGTTATCAATTATATGAATCACGAATTCCAATGTAAATTAGAGAACCTATATAATTCGAGATATGTGGTTACCTTCACAAGTAACTCCTGCACCTAGAAAACACTCTAATGGATCTTAGAATCACTCTCCTGATGTTATGCAGAACTCTACAAGTATTTCCCAAACTACTTCTTCAATATCTCTACAGTAGTCGCCCATATTTACGGGGGAACATCATACTACGACATTGGGAAATGTATGTTTTTTTGTTGCTGACGTTTGAATCTATAATATTAATTATATAGTTTCCTCTCTAAATGATGTTCACATGTTGTACATTTTTGCAGCTTTAAAAATGCGACTTTTGGTCTGGATCTAAGGAAAACATCGTTGCTAGAGGTATGGTTCTTCCGGAAAGTACATGGAGAAGATCTTGCTAGTGACAACTACGTTATCTTAATTGATGAGGTTGTAGACCCAACACTCCCTTTGCCTTTATATACTAGAGATTATCAGACATTATACGATGCTCGTGGAAGTAAAGTGGCTTGGCCGAAAGCTAACTGTTCTTTCACTGACGAGGTTAGTTTCTTAGCTTTTTTACTTTATTCATCAAACACATTCTTTTATGTAAATCAGTTTATCTAGTTTGTATAAAGAATTATATGAGACACAAATATGTTATCAACTAAATGAAACATGAATGCCAGTGTAAATTAGAGAATTAACTTACTAAATCGAGATACTAGGTTACCGATTCGATTATGGGGGCTAGTTTTGTATTGTGCAGTGTTACAATCACCGTTAAAAGGGTGCAACCTTCATTCTAGTTAGTTATTGCTGGAAAATAATTTTATCTGTATCTTAATGAGAATTCACATGACCAATTGAATTCACGTTGGATTTGGGAATATATCTTGCATTAATCCTAAATATTACTCTCTTGTTGCAGGAAACTCCGCAACATGGAAATCCTCAGAAACAACCAGCTACTGCTCAAGTTTCTGATAAGAAATCAGACAGTGATCTAAGAGCACATGTTGTAGCACCTAGAGGCAGCAGATGATCAAAAAAATATGGAGTCCACAACCTATCAAAATTTTGGGAGTCAACAAGACGAGAGTCTACAAACCGAGTGTCTACAAACAGAACATATTGGTAGGAAAACACTGCCCGAAGATCAACCGGATGCGAACCAAACAACGATAAGAAGGCAAAAAGATATATGTTGCACCTGGAAATATGAGAAATAGGTTTATGAGGCTTGGCTCTAAGAGAATGCAACAAAATGATTCAAGTAATAGGGAAACACCAAAACCTAAAAATACAAAGAGATAACGCTATACATTAATGGTTCCTATTATTTTCCTTTGCAAATGTTAGAGCAAAGCTAAACATAATATTGTGTAATTTATTAATATGAATTTTGCATCAATGAATTTGAGATTTAATCATGTTACCTCAACTTTTAAATATTATAAAAAAATATTATGAAAAGAACGGGTCGGTTAGTCCCATGTGGACAGTGTTGGAAACATCTAGTTTAACGGTCAAGATTTCATCGCCTTTCACCTAGTTCATGACACGTGTAGGGTTTAAAATTTTATAACATTACATCCATTTTTTAAAAATAGTAAATTTTGGTAAGAAATAAACGGCTCAGTTAGTGCCACGTGTATTGTAATAAGTGCGTCAAATCAGAACAATTGAAATTTCATCATCTTTCACCGATATCTACACACGTGTACGGTTTGCGACTTAGCCACGTTTAAAGTTATAATATTTTTATGGTATGTAATAAACAGATTGGAATGGAACCACGTAGATGGTGTAGGATGCATCTAGTTTGACGGTAGACATTCCATCATCTTAATCCATATTAAAACACGCGCACGGTCTAGGATCTAGCCACGTTTCCTTAATTTTTAAAAATAATAAATTTTTGGAAAGAAATAGACGGCTCTTAATAATACCACGTGGATGGTGGAACTTGCATCTAATATGAACGTCAGAAGTTCTATCATCTTCACCTGGTCTATAACGAATATACAGTAAAATATTGTATCAAATATAGCATTGGCGTGGCTAAACAGAACATGTAGATACGCTAAACTAATAATGCGTGTCTATAAGATAAAAATTAGACACTTTAAAAACTATTTCGTGTCTATAGGTTAAACAATAGACTCACTAAAAATAATTTGCGTGTCTATTTTTTAGAAATTATTTGCGTGTCTATAGGTTGCACAATAGTCATGTTAAAACACATATCTCGCGTCTATAGGTTACACATTAGATACGTTAAAAGACATATCCCGTGGCTAAAGGTTAAACAATAGAAACTTTAAAAGCTATTTGCGTGTGTATGGGTTACATAGTAGACACGTTAAAAGAAATATCTCGTGTCTATAGGTTACACAGTAGACATGTTAAAACACATATCTTGAGGCGAAAGGTTAAACAATAGACATTTTAAAAACTATTTGCGTGTCTATAGAGAACTAATTGCCACACCAAATGAGATAAAAACTTGGGCTTAACATTTGTTCTTGGCACTATATATACACGCCTTCGATTTATAGCGTGGCTACTTCACGCTATTTAGACACACAAATACTTACATGTCCAAAAATACACAAAATGTCATGAATAGTTTTGACACGCCATGAGTGAAAATGAATGGCGTGACCAATACTATATGGCCACGTCAAATGGCGTGGCAACAGACCATTTAAGTACTAGTGTCTCCACCAAATTGGTCATGTCCAAAGCATAGTTCGTAGGGAAGTCTTTAAATTGTGTGTTGCTAGCTCCAGGATCCGTAACAATAATATCATAATGAGATACGACCCAGAACCAACAATCGATGCTTAGAACAACCTCCTTAAAATCAAATATCATCTCCAAATAGATGAGGCATTGTAATATTTTGGCACAAAATTGGCCGCAGAAGATTATCTAAAATGGTATTATCATTTTGGTCATCCTCATGTGATAAATAATGATCCGGAAGTGCTGAAAATTCTCAAGAAGCTTTAAGTCAAGAAGAAAACTCAAAGAGAAAGGAAGGTTATAATGGATATAAATTCGAAAAAAAATATATATGAGAAAGTGGTACTTACACTAGTTATTCTATTAGTGCTTTTAAGATTTATTTACATTACTAAATAATCTAATACAATTTATTTTTATATGTAAATAGAAAGACAAAAGACGGTTGTTGGAAGAGAATATGTCTTGAGGCATCTCTAATAGATATATGATGAAAGTTGAACAACAAAATCAATACAAAATCGGAAAAAAATCCATGATCCAAATAGATATTATCTTTATGAAGATTTAACAAGGGATCCAAAGAGGAGCAACCATTCTTCTAGAGGTGTGGGTATTAGCCAAAGTCATCCGTCACCTAGTACCAAGGACACGAGTTCTGAAACCGTAAAAGAGGATGTGTAAGGTCGTGGTCGAGGTAGTACAATGAAAAGAGGTCAAGGTGGACGTGATCGTGAAGTTTGAAGTTATTACTCTTGAAGAAGTATGTTGTTTATGTTTGAAGTTACTTTTATTTGTGTGCTTCTTTATGGATTTTAAGTTACTTTTATTAGTGTGGTTGCTCATGAATTTAAGTTATGCATCTTTTGTTTATAATGAATGAACAAGTTTTAAAATTATCCAAATTTTGTGTAAATGTAACTAAATTTTAAATTAAGTACATACTTATGACTAGGTAATCAAGAGAAAAACCCAACTGTAATTTCTTTTGGAACATATGATTTAGTTTTACGACTGGATACGTAAAGTCCAAACCTAGTCATAAATTTATGGAACCTTAGATTTTATTTTACAACCAGAAACATAAAGACCTAACCTAGCCATAATTTCCACTGTGTCTTTAGATTTTTATTTTACGGTTGGGTTCTTAAAGTCCAAACCTAGCTGTAAACTTGACAAGTTAGGAAAATGAAAAATATGTCAGATCTACGGTTGGGTTTCTGAATCCCAAACCTGACCGTAACTCTGACAAAAAATTTGTTTACAAAATTACAATTGGGTTTTATATCCATAACCCAACTGTAAACCTGAGCTAATTGGTAGTTTTTCAAGGTTACAATTGTGTCCGATATGAAACAAACCTAGCCGTAGATATTTTTGTTTGCTTTAAATATTGATTATGTGGTGTTTTTGGTTTGAAAATAGAGTCGTTGCAACCCTTAATGGGTGGTTTTTAAAAAATAGAGTCGTTACAGTTTTTTTTGGTTTGTTGAATATATATGCCCACCCATCCTATTTCAACATGACACCATCTACATCAATAATTTCTCCCAAATATCTTATAATCTCACTCTACAACCTATGATGGAAGGTCCTAATTTTACTCTTAATGAAGATTTATCTCTCCGCATAAAATATGTACTATGTTATCCGAAGAGGGGAGAAAAACGACGGTAAAATAGTTTAGTAAGTTCGATTTATTAGAAGACCATTCATGAAAACTCCTGTAGTTAGACCGACAACACTCATAATTGTAATGCAGATGGGTCGTTTTGTCGATTTTGTAAAAATTCGCAAAGAAATTCAAGAATTTATGGCTTTAATTCGTATTGTAAGTCAACTACGAGTTAGGGTGGAACTGACGCTGGAGTTATAATGAAATCTATAGAGGAGTGGAGAAGATGCAAATGATCCAATTTCAAATACGTAGTTCATTTCAACATCCTTAAGTTCCTCATTCGTATTTGAATGAGAATCCTTTTGTAATATCATGTAGTTTAATGGGTTGTAATGCCGGTTATCTATGTAATCTATTATAATGTGGATTAAGTAATGAAAAAGGATTGTTATTTCTAGTCCAAATATACATAAGAACCCACGTTCCCCCGTAATTATGGCTAGATCGATACTTGACCAACTTAACCGTAATTGTTTTTTTTGTTTTGTTTTGTTTTACGATTACGGTAGGGTTTGTATTCGGCAAAACCTATCCATAAAACAAAATGGAATTATAGTTTTTTTTTATAATTGTACATTACGACGGGTTCGTACTAGGAAAAACCTAGCCGTAATTTTTCATAGAACTATAATTTTCCTTTATCGTACGTTACAGATGGGTTTGTACTGGTTAATACCTAGTTGTAAATAACAATGTAAATCAAAAATAGATTTTTTTAAGAAAACACAAACACCATTCAACAAAATATATCATTCATAATGGGTGATTCAAAATAAAATTCATATTATTATAATGACCGCCATTCATCACACTTACTCAACAACAAATGGTTGGGTCAGTTTTAATATTTTAATCGCCTTCCAAAGTTTCATTTGGTGCTTTTAGTTACTGCGCTAACCCTTGGAGATTTCAGTTTTGAATTGGATCCTCAACGCAGGTAATGGGATTCCTTCTTCTAGTTGGATACTAATAAAATGACATCTTCCAACATGCCCAAGCACAACTCTTATATAAGAAAGTTGTTCGACACAAGGTGTTTTTGTTGGTGTGAATGTACAAACCATTTAAAATGAAATAATACACGACACAAGAGAATGCTTCGGCGAGTAAGTGCTCAAATATCGGCATGTTCATCCAATAATATGATGTCAAGTTAATGTTGTTGTTTAAACGGCGTTCAAATGCAACAAACTTCTCGTCTATATCCGTCTCTTGTTTTCCCGTTCCTCGTCATTGACTTGTAAAAATTATGTTTTTGCGGAATGGTGTCAACATTGTTTTCTTAGATAGGTGCATTGTTTCATATTGTAATCTTTCTCCCCACTAAAAGGTCCAAGTTGTTCCACGACGACATGGTAACCACAATTCCCTTCGACATCAATATCGTCAGTGGATTTAATGTAATCACGAATAATATCAGGAAAATACTCCAAGTAATCTTCATATATGATGTAGGTAGGTCGGTAAATTTGCCTTCTTTATATTTAGGGCTTTCATCAATTTGTTTGGAATACGAACCGTCTCTTTCTCACCACTTGATTGACTTATTTGTCCGGACCATTTTGTTTGATGTTTACTTGGATAATTGAATTCTCCTGGGTCAAAAGCTCCAGAACTTCATAAAATACATCTTTTCGGCTTGGTCTACCTTTTTCTATTTTAGTACGACTACACTTGTTTTTATCCTTGCAATAACATCCTCCTTCTTATCCTCCATTTTATACATTTTCTACATGCGCTTATAGAAAGATCTCTTTCCTTTGATTCATATAACAATTGATATGTTTTTTTCCTCCATACAGACCTTGAGTCTTTCGTACTAGTCCTACTATTTCTCTTCTCTTTACGTGGTTCGCTAACATCGTACCTAGTGTGGGGAAAGACGGATTTACTCAAGTTATTCAACCAAATTTTCCTTTGCGCCTGGTTTAATGCAAAATACTTTTCGGCTAGTGATTTTCGAATGTCGGTGTCGTCGAAATATCCTCCGAAATTATTACGGGGAATTGGTTCATTGAATTATAGTTGTTTCCAAAAGGAATCAATATCTTGAATTGGGATCACATTGTGTTTGTACGTAGATATCACATGCCAAGTTGAAACAACACACTCTTCTCCCCTTAAGTTTTCCAACCTAAAATAATCCACTTCTTATATAATCTTATCAATTGCCCAATGCGACACATTATAAGTAATTCCCCGGAGTCAAGGATCGTCCAAATATTTGATGTGTTTTCTACATAGTCTTCTTTAAAACTTCTCATTAACTCTATCGACATCACATAGGAAGTAGTCGTGCATGGCTTGGAAAACCGTAACAAATCCACCATCACAACTATGGTACTTGTTTTTTTAATTGGTTGTAAGATGACTCCACCATACTTATATCTTGGTTGTCCTAGTGTTTATATTTTTTTTGTGAACGCAAATACAAAATTCTCTTTGTGCGGAATTAACCAATTATCCAACAAATATTTTATTACATTTGGGTAACTTTTCCAATGCGCCAATAGCATACATTCATTCTCTATATCATCTTCCTCCATGATCGACCAAACCAAAAGCGCATTTTAGTTACGCTACCTTGTCATCGTTCTCAAATTTATGTTTCTTGTTTTCTTGTTGATATACCTATAGTTTCCTTATTCTATCCATTTCACATTTCCTTGCTGGTTGAATGATGGGCTTGCACTTAGTTTGAATATTATTCTACAAGTTGAACGTGGAAAAAAGGTTAAGGGAGTTCGATAAAACCCTCTATATTGCATTCATCAATACTACTTCATTGTCGGTAATGATCACCTTACGTTAAAAGGAAACTTAGTAGATGTTTGTCCGACAAAGTTCAAGACCGGGGCTGATACTTGGTTGTTTTGTATGTGCAATATCTTAGAAGCACTTGATGGGAGCACCGTGCCAACTTAATAAACTTCGGATTAGTCAATAAAAAATGTTTTATTTGTTTATTCTCATATTTTTCATGTAATTATGTATTTCCCCCAAATATATTAATTGTTGCATTTGGTCTCTTTCATACCATGTACTTCTCAATTTTTAAAATAGTAGAGAGAAAGGATAAAAAAAATAAAAATAAAGATGAGGGATATAATTATCTAGGTACTTTAGTGCCCATCTCACCCATTCTTAATGTTTACTTGTCCATTAGAACCATGTTTTAAGGATAATTGGGCAATAAACCCATTTTCTCTTGAATTTGCTGCTATTATTTTGTAGGGATCTTTTGAATTCTCACTCTATTATATGGTCTCTAAAGAAGAAACATTTTTTGAGTTTCACAGTCCTAGAAGCTAAGCTCCATTCATGCCCACTTCTATTCTTAAGAGCCCATCGACAACTGATAGAATAAAGAAGTGGCAACCACCTTCCCGGCGAAGCAGAAAACAAAGGCGTGTAATTAGTAAGACTATCTCGGGCGACCTGCGGGCATAGACCCCTAGTTGCCTAGTAGAGTCATTATCCCGGATTTGATCAATAAAGAATTCCTTAACCTGTTCAATGACCGAGGTTATCAATATGTTTCTTTTTTTCTTTGGCCATGGAATCTACTAGCATAAATTCATCGGTAGTCATACGTACATCAAAAGTGCGTCGTCAGGATGACCACATACAACTTTATTATTCTTTTACGTTGTTGAGCTGAAATTGAAGCTTTAAAGGGCATCAAGTCTTTGTAGAGAGATAAGTATTCTTCCTCCTCGTCTTTCCTTTATACCCAATACCCTTTTCACATGACTTTTGTACTCTACTACACTCTCAAACCATTTGAAAGTGATGGTCATTCACTTGATTATTACAAACTATCACACACATTTTTAATTTCCCATGTTCTCTTGCCCACTCTTTTGTATCATCTTTATTTTCCTAAGTCTACAACGGATCAAGAATACAAAGTTAGAAAAATATCATAATATGGTCCACTGGATTGAAAACACACCTATTGGAACCTTCCAAATTGTTTAAATAGTGATCGGTCGTATCTTCGGTCATAGTTTTGTTAGATGGAGGTTGAGGAACGAGCTATAAATATTATTTTTTTTAGGAGATTAGACTAAGGAGGACAAAAAACTAAGATCTATGACTAGATCGAACACCATCGAACCTAGCCGTAACTATAGTTTTGGAAAATGTATCAAAAATTTCCTGGTCGTACAAGGTTTTCCTATCTGTATATTCAAAAACCAACATACAAAAATATTTATGTTTGGGTTTTTTTCTACTAGGCCTGACCGATATTTATATACAACTAGGTTATTTTTCACTACAACTTGGTCAATATTTTATACGACTAGGTTATTTATTAATACAACCTGGCCATAACCAGTGCATTTAATAGCATTAAATTTATCCATGGACATAATTACGGACAGGTTAAGAAATGCTCGACCTAGCCGTAAATAGTTTACTATTGGGTTTCCCCCAATTTTACCTTTTTAGGCTAGGAGTCCATCATTTACATAGCCGTAAACAAGATTTCGACTAGGTTTTTAGGTATAAACCTGGCCATACCAGACCTAAAAAGTTTATAAAATTTATTCTTTCGTACTTTCACCGATTTTGAGCAATAAAAAAGACATTGGAGCTAAGTTAGAGATATACCTGACTATTTTCAGCCATTGATTCTTCACTTTCTCGGTTTCCTCATTTGCTCCATTTGGTTTAGTTTCACCTTGACTTTGGGTTAAAAACTCTTCATCATTTAAGTAGTAAACCATAATCGGATCTCCCTAAGGGATATAAAAAAATTGTTTGATAGGTCATATAGGATTCACCCACCTCAAATTTCTCACTTAAATCACTCATTTTGGTGGAGTGAATCATATATTTGAATTTTCAACTTATATCTCCTATTTTTTTGTTCTACGTTTTCTTCCCTCCAAAAATCCAAACATTAACTCTAATTTTCTATTACTTTAACTTAAAATTAAAATTATTAATCTAATATAACAACTAAGACTGAATTATCTAACCCAATTAAATAATTAACACTAATTAAATGAGGACAGTTTAGCCATTATAAATATTATTTGGATATAGGGGTTTTCAAATTATCAACAGATGACCCTATTTTATTTTTTTGGAGAAACCCTTCCATTTGATTCATTAGAGCAATTCCAATGGGCATTGGAAAATCTTCCAATATGCCAAGCAAGGTGGATAGGCAAACTAAGTTTTGGGAAATGAGGAAAAGGCTAAACGAGTCAATTTGAATCGATCGAGCCAACCTGAGCCGCTCGGCCTAGGATGAGCGGTTCAGGTTGGCTCGCTAACGGTCAGATCCCAACGGTTGAATCCAACTTGGTTAACATCTAAAACTTTTAGACCTCTTTGTTTTTTCTCATTCTCTATTTTCTTATAACCATCACATAACTTACTGATAACATCTTCGAGTATGAATTCATAAAAATCAAGTTGGACTGGGAGATCAAGTTGGACTGCAATTTTTGCCTTTTTTTTGATTTTTTTTAACAGAAATTGAGATCAAAAGTTTGAGATGGAAAGATTAAGATTAAATTAAAAGTAGAAGAATTTTTGAGTGAAGAAGGTGTGATTTTGGAGTTGAAAATATTTGAATTTATAGGAAGAGAAATGAGAGTCGTTAGATGAGAGCCGTTGAGATTCGACCGTTGTCGAATCAACCTGAGCCGCTCGGCCTAGCCTGGGCCAAGCGACTCAAGTTGAATCGATCGATTCAACTTTAGACGCGATGGGCAAACCTCCCCAAATACTAATTTTACAAGCTATTTAAAGGATTTTGCCATCCCACTGTCGGTGGATAATTGGCAAATTAGTCAATGTACCCACCCCACTGGAATTGTTCTTGGTCCCTTAGGCCAAGTCCTATGCACACCTCTCAAATGAGTTAGTTTGTCCAGCCACGTGGACGGACAAATGTGCATCTCCACTATGGTAAAATTGGCAAATTTAAGTAAACTGATATATTTAATTGTATTTTATGGGACCCTTAACAATAAAAAATTTACTTATATATATTTGGTGGGGTTTTTAGATATTATAATATATTTAGTGGGACCCTTGTATAATAAAAGTTTATTAAAATAACTAAAAAGTAGGAGAGATAAATATAAAATAATTAGTCAAAGACAAAGTGTTTGTCGCCAGAGACAAAGTGTTGATCGCTAGACAAACTCTTGGTCGCTCGACTAAGACTATGCCGCATAGTGCATCTGCTCAAACTTGAGCGTTTGAGAGGTCAATTTAATCATTTACTAGGTTCATAGTGGTTGTTTTTTTTTTATTATCAAATTTGATGTTTTGAGAGGTGCATAGGACTTGGCCTTATTAGGTTTCCTTTGCAGTAAAAGTCTCTGTTGGCACGTGTCTAGACATAGGTCCACACACATGATACTATCAAGAAGGTGTAAAAAGAGTGTCAAGATAAAATGGAGCGTAAAATAAATACCAAGGAAATTGTGTTAGAAATCGCTCATAACTACATTCTCCAATGAGGAATACAATACACTCGCTCTCACACCTGAAACTAGATAACTTTGAGGTTTTTTCTCTTCTTCACTGAAACCCTAATGGAGAAAATCATGGAGAAACCTCCTTTTCTCGGCTAACCTTCTTTTCTACCGGCCCCAGAGATGTTTTAGTTGTTATTAATTTCTAAATATGTGGTATGATCATGGTGTTTTTTTTCCATTTTCCCTCGCTTTTTAATGGAATTAGAGGGCTTTCATAGATGTGTTGGACTTCTGTTGTTACTAATTATTCTCTGAATTTGATAGTGGTGATGATGGATTTGCAACTACAACTGGTTTTTTCCCGTATACTCCAATCGTATTCATCATCAACTTTAACAGGTATCATTATTCCATGTTTCAGATTGAAATCATCTGTACTGCTGCTGCATATTTGTTTAGGGGTTCTCTATTGTATGAAATTTTAATTCCAAGAAACTTGTTTAATATTCTAACATTATGTTTACTTTCTGGATGATGAATGGATTACTTTATGGATGATGAATGCATTTTATGTTCTTTTTGTGAATTATCGATTGATTTGCAAGATACTTATTTTTAATAAGTAACTTTGTTGAAATTTTACATTAAAATCGGTGGATAAGTGGTTTGCATCACCTACCGATTAAGCATGTTGATCCACAATCGGTAGATAACTATCTATCTACCGATTACACCTACTGATCTAAAATCGGTTGATAATTATCTACTGATGGAACTGCTTGGTTTGTTGACACATTTTACTTTATAATCAGTTGTAAAAAAAATATTCTTAGACTACCGATTATAGAGTATGAAAATGTTGGAAATTTGATAATTTTTTCAATTTTGGATTTGGGGCAACATATACAATCGGTAGTAAAAAGATTTCTTAGACTACCGATTACAGAGTATGAAAATGTTGGAAATTTGATAATTTTTTCAATTTTGAATTTGGGGCAACATATACAATCGGTAGTAAAAAATTTCTTAGACTACCGATTATAGAGTATGAAAATGTTGGAAATTTGATAATTTTTTCAATTTTGAATTTGGGGCAACATATACAATTGTTAGTAAAAAAAATTCTTAGACTACCGATTATACTTGTTAAGTACAATCGGGTGTTAATTATGTACCGATTAAGATGATGGAACTGATTGGTTTCTGGACACATTTTACATTACAATCGGTAGTAAATACAATTTCTTAGACTGCCGATTATGGATTATGAAAAAGTTTCAATTTCAAATTTGGGGCAACATCTATAATCCGTAGTACATAAAGTTTCATAGACTACTGATTGTATAAATCGGTAGATAATGGTGATCCCGATACTTCCGATTGTTTATTTTCGTACGAACTTAGTGCTTATATTTTATGTACACTCTTGTTACACCAGGCCTCAACGGCTTATTTTTTTGAAAAAAAAAAGTCGTTGGGACTCTAATCTATATAAGGAGGGTGACCTCTTCTCATTTATGCACCTCCAATACATTTTAACTCTTCAACATCGAAGTAATCATCTTCAAAATTAATGGCTCAACTGTTCACGGTAGAAGAAGATTTATCGCTATGTAGGCATTATGTGCAATTCTATCTAAGGCGATGACAAGAACGTAGGCAAAATGGTGTAATGAGTATGAGTTATTTGGAGAGTATTCACGAACATTTTTGCGTTGACACCGGTAACCCCAATAACTGTAATAGAGCTGATCATTTTTGTCGATTTAATTGCATAAGCAGAGAATTTGATCCATTTGTGAATTTAACTTATCTTGTCAATCGATAACGTTTGAGGGGTGAAACTAATGATGAAGTTATAACTAGATCTCTCGAGGAATGGAGACGATGAAAACCATCAAATTACCGTTACGAAGCTCATTTCAATATCCTTAAGGTGATGGATAGATTCAACCCGTTTAAGGTTCGTCCATGCCGCTTAAGGTGAAGGGTATTATCCAAGACACAATATGAATCACGGAATAAAGTTCTTTGGCTTATTTCATTGAATTTAAAAACATAAAGTAGATCACAACATTACACTTGATTAGTTTTGATGCCTAATTGACCAATAGTCGTCATCGAAATACTCGTGATCAAAATACTTGTCATTTTATTTCAATACATCATTGCATGCAAAATACGTGAACTTTCTACCATACATATCCCTATGGTCCTTAAGAGCATGAGGAGTCTGAAAAAAGTAATGAACAATTTGTTAGTATTATATTGAGATCATAATTTATTTGATTAACATCTATTTGAGATATACTTACATATCCATTGATGTCGAGCTCAGGGAAACTAAATTTGGCATTGTACAAATCGGTTCTAAAATAATCACAACGATCATAGATTTTTTCGAATATATCCCTGACCACGTTCCATGTTCTTTCACCTCCATTGCTATCTAAACCCACAAAAACTTAGAAAACTCGGTTCCAAAAAGCTTCTACGGTTTGAGAAGAGTTAATTTTTAGACGAGAATCATGCTTCGTGGTAACCACCCACGCCTGAACAACTGCAACATCTTCCTTGGTGGACCAGCTAGTAGCCATGTTTGAGAAGTGTGAGGTTTTTTGAGAAGATGAAAAAAATGAGTTAGTTTGAGAATTGTGGGGTTTTTTTGTTGAGAGAAGAGTTCTTTTTATATACAATAAACACCCAAAGGCTAGTGTAACGGCTAAATTTTAAAAAAGTCTGTTCGTACACTGTTCAAACGACTATTTATTCCTGCCAAATAGGGTACAAAATCGGTTATAATTCAGTAAAATCGGTAGCTAAGTTTTGATACTTTCTACCGATTGTGGGTTTTAGAGAACAATCGGTAGTTAATTATGTTCATGTACTACCAATTATAGCAAGACAAGTTCTGTACACAAAAACAAGTACAATCGGAGGATTAATTTGTTAAAAAAAACCGATTACAATGGAATCGGTAGATAAATTTGATCTTTAAACTACCGATTACAAAGTGCAAAATTTTTAGGTTTGATTCAATTCTAGATACAATCACGATCGGTAGATATGTGATTTTGCAAACTACCGATTCTAAATCGATAGATAAATTTTTTCACCCACTACCGATTGTTTAATCGGTAGTAATCATTCTTCACAATACTATCGATTATACTCTAATTTTGGCACATGCGTGTGTAAACCCTAGATATGGCACTCTATTATCTACCGATTCTGGGACGTCCATTGCATTAAATGCATGCTAAAATGATTTCTTTTTTTGTTAACGATCACAAAACATTGCATTAATATTTGTCTATACCCAATGTTCAAAATATATGTTCAAAATCACATGATCAACTAAACTACTCACCATCCTCGGTCAAATCAATTGGGTCCTTGAAAAGTTTGTTAAACGATCCCAACGGTCCATGTTGGACTCGTATTGCTTCAACCACTCCTTGCAATGGTTAGTTGGGAAGTAATCCGACCACCTACTCAATGGAGGTAATGGACAATCATCCGTTAACCTTAAACCAATAAAATGATTGCTATTAACCCATGCCATAATGATTCGTCTATCCTTGATCCACTCATCACAAACCGTCCTTGTGGGTGTAAATGTAACACTCACTCATAAGGAAGGAGGACAGAAATAATGTACCACGCAGTTCAATACATCCGCTAAAAGATACCTACATTTCGGCATTACCATCTGATAGGATTTTAGATTACCTTATATAAATAAACCGCAATCGCACGGTGTCTACAATGCAGACAACGAAAAGTACGGGTCGAACCCACAGGGAGCAGGGACAATACTGCAATCAATATCTCAATTAACTAATCAAGAATAATATTTTTGGATTTTTAGAATTATGAATGAAATAATAAACAAACTAAACTAATTAAAATAAATCAAATGGGAGAAATAGTAACCAGGGTTTTCAGTATCCACCACTATTTCTATTTAATTACTGAAGTGAAACATAACTTCTGAATATTCATCTATTGTTCGTTCTATCGACATCATCTATTATATGTATTAGAGTCACAAATTTCACTGGGACACCCTAAGCATGGCGCATCAAAAGCTCTAAGTCTCATGCATACACCATCTAATTGCGTTAGCGAGAAAATAATAAGAAACTAATTATAGGTTCACAAATAATATCTGGCTCTTCTAAGCATACCCCATCTAAGGATTTAACCCCAAGCATGAAATATCAAATAAGTAGACAAACATATTTGCTATTCTACTAATTATGCGCATAGGTTACTGTATTGTACAGAACCGATGAAGCAACAACTAATTTTTCTATAAATCAATAAACGATATCAAGAATTAATTATATTCAAATCATAATAGTCTATTACCAAATAATTCAATTGAGTCGGTCTAGTACTAAAAGTGGTTTCAACATTAAATCCTAGTTACAAAACAATTAGAACATAGACATGGGTTTCTTAAAACCCATTAAAAATAATTAAGAACAGTAGATAGGGAAAGGATTAAACCAAACTCCTGAAGAATTGTCGTCTTCTCCGTCTCCAGTATACAGCACCACCGTCAAAACCCAGCCGTCCAAACTCCTGAAGAATGTAGACGTCAGAACCCTACAGGAAAACTCATGTATCAGCCTCGTTCTGTCTCTCCTGTACTGTCTCTTTTCTTTCTTCCCCCAATCAGTGTCTTCTCTTCTATCTCCTACCTTCCTAGTGTCCGCACTCCCAAAAACAAAAACCAAACTCTCTCCTCTCTAGCTACTTCTTCCACCTATCTCTAGCCTTCTCCAATCCCTCTTCACCGAAGCAAAACCTAGCCTCTAGGTATTTCTTCCCTTTTCTCCTACCTACTCTACCTCAATCAGCAATCTCTTCTCTCCAATCAACTCTCACCTTTCATATCTACTCTCCCCAAGAAGAAAACCTAGCTTCTTTCTCTTATAGGCTTCCGTAAAACCGAAAGAAAAAGCCCCTTTTACTTCTCACTTATTCTTCTTTTATACCTAGGTTACCCAAAACCTAGTCTACCCCCTTCTTCACGTGACTCCCCTTGTCTATCTCACGTCACTTTCTCCACACAAAAGAAGTACGCACCCCACATGCTACCTACTCTATCCTGTCAGCCCACTTCTTTTGTCTATCCGACTTAATCATTCCATCAGCCAACATGTATCAGACCTCCCACTCTCTATTGTCCGGTTTTCTCTTATGAAATGCTTCACTTAAAGCCCACACCATCTTGTCTTCCGTACATACCACCATGTACGCCTATTCTTATTGCACCGGATCAAATCACATTTTATCCATTTAGCAGCCTTTAGCCGTAATTAGTTTATAAATTTATGCGAACCATCTAATAAAACAATAAAAATATATTATTAATACAATTTGAAGCACTAACAAATATAGATTAAGTAGTAAAAATGTATGAATTATGTGCTTATCAAATACCCTCAAACATATATTTTGCTAGTCCTCGAGCAAAACTAATCTAAGAGCAAAATAAAAATTCTAACTCACTTTCGAAGGAATCGCGACTACATTTAGCATATGTAATAAGCATTTAAACCCCTAATTGGCCTTAGCGAATGAGTTTTGTCTCATGAGGGTTTACAAGAGGTTTACCCACAAAACCTGTACTCCGAATTTCTAGCTACCTGTGAACGATTTATGATAGACACTAAACAAGCTATTTAGTTGACGTACTAATTTCCTCGACTATAAGAATCATTACCCTGTATGAATCCAATTGTTGTACACGAGTTGTTACTCAGCGTACCAAAATTCATATAAAAATGCAAACTCTACTTAAATAATCATTGAACATCCAAACTGGATAAAAATTCACATTGCTCAAAATCAATCAAATTCAAACACAGGGATAAATTAGAAAATGGATATAGAAGTGATGAATAATGCATTTGTTGACTAAGGTGAACGGTGTTTCCCATATATGTCTGAAGGCTAGTGCCAGGATGAATCCTATTTTTATTATTATTATTTATATACATTTTTTTATGACTACATGATTAGATCTTTCAAATCTAAGCGGATGCTCCTTTTCAGCAGATTACATGATAGTTCCCATGGATCCTGCATTCCACGCTTGCTTAGGCGACGGAGACAGGAAAACACACACATATTGCTATCAAAGTGTCATTTTTTTTATTATTAAATAAGAATTAAAAATGGGCTTGATCTCAACACTCTATTTCATCCTGGCGGCGATAACAATTTGATACTGGGCCCCACCAAATCACTTAGAGAAACATAAAATTGCAAAACTAAAAATAGAAAGTGATATGATTATGATGATTCCGAGATATGCTTGTTCAATGATTATCATGTTATTTCTAACACCTAAATGCATTAAGATATGAATAGACCATTTAGCTGGGTACACCAATTCTTATAAATAAGAGCTATGTTTCCATCTACCTAGAATGGTTAGTGTCATCCTGAATAATTCACAAGTTTCTAAATTTTGGAGTTTCTTTATTGGCATCAATTTTCGGAAACTCTACCCCCAAACCTAAATTTAACATTGTCCTCAATGTTTCAAACCTTGCAACCTAGAATGGTATGCATTAAATATAAATAAGAGAAACAAATATAAATCAAAGAGAAGGGATTGGAACGACTCACCTGATTAACGTAAGAAAAGTAGTATTCTCTGTCACACACATCAAACGATAGTAATAGCAAGAACACCAAAAATAAAAATAAACAAAAAGCCTAAAATAAAATAAAAACACAAAAATAAAAATCTACCTACTGGATATGTACGGATAGAATCCACAAACACTAATAACCTGAAATATTGGGGATCAACCTAATATACAATATATACAAATGACAGTTTCACAATTATATTATGGTGACACGGTGACACTGAAACTATCAAAAAGAAGGGATTACCCCCAAACCAAGTTTTTACTACACTCGGAAGTTCCTAAAGAACAAAATATGGGGATAATATTGGGATTGGGGAAATATTGATTGGTTCATGCACAATGTCAGGAACAGGCAAGTCCTCTGGGTATTTGGATGCAAAGTGATCCAGCAAAACTTGAGAAACACACAATTCTAACCCTAACCTAGGTAACTTTCGGAAGTCTAGGGGTCTAGAAACAACCTCTAATTCGGGTGAATGATCTTGTGAGATATATTCATCTATGGGATTAGGCAAAATCATCTACACAATCATCCACAGGGTCATCTATATGTTCTGTATGGAACAGAGAGTCACTACAAGACTGATCATCATCAGCAAATAACTTATGGCATTCCAGAACTCTCAATCTTTGTTTCAAACTAGGCGGTATGTGTTTATAATACTTCTCATATAACATTAGAGGTGATTCTTCATTTACCATAGGTGAAGCAGAAACTTCCTTATGCCGTGACCGATCCATATATTCCTGAAGTGTCATCTTAGACGAAGTCTCCATAGGTGAGGAAAGAACTTCCTTTTGTCGTGACCAATCCATATATTCCCGAAGTGTCATCTTAGATGACGTCTCCTGAGAAGGAGTCATCATCCTCGAAAAAGTACCTAAAAAGAAATACTAAAACACAAAAAAAGTCAAATAGAACTAAAAATCATAAAAATAAAATAAAAATAAAAATATATACAAAATAAAATAAAAACCTAAACTACGATTAGAAAATCAAAAAAACTAATTACAATATTCCACAACTGCTCCCCGGCAGCGGCGCCAAAAATTGATAGGATTTAAGATTACCCTATATAAATAAACCGCAATCGCACGGTGTCTACAATGAAGACAACGAAAAGTACGGGTCGAACCCACAGGGAGCGGGGACAATACTGCAATCAATATCTCAATTAACTAACCAAGAATAATATTTTTGGATTTTTAGAATTATGAATGAAATAATAAAACAAACTAAACTAATTAAAATAAATCAAATGAAAGAAATAGTAACCAGGGTTTTCAGTATCCACCACTATTTCTATTTAATTACAGAAGTGAAACATAACTTCTGAATATTCATTTATTGTTCGTTCTATCGACATCACCTATTATATGTATTAGAGTCACAAATTTCACTGGGACACCCTAAGCATGGCGCATCAAAAGCTCTAAGTCTCATGCATACACCATCTAATTGCGTTAGCGAGTAAATAATAAGAAACTAATTATAGGTTCACAAATAATATCTGGCTCTTCTAAGCATACCCCATCTAAGGATTTAACCCCAAGCATGAAATATCAAATAAGTAGATAAACATATTTGCTATTCTACTAATTATGCGCATAGGTTATTGTATTGTACAGAACCGATGAAGCAACAACTAATTTTTCTATAAATCAATAAACGATATCAAGAATTAATTATATTCAAATCATAATAGTCTATTACCAAATAATTCAATTGAGTTGGTCTAGTACTAAAAGTGGTTTCAACATTAAATCATAGTTACAAAACAATTAGAACATAGACATGGGTTTCTTAAAACCCATTAAAAATAATTAAGAAGAGTAGATAGGGAAAGGATTAAACCAAACTCCTGAAGAATTGTCGTCTTCTCCGTCTCCAGTATACAACACCACCGTCAAAACCCAGCCGTCCAAACTCCTGAAGAATGCAGACGTCAGAAACCTACAGGAAAACTCATGTATCAGCCTCCTTCTGTCTCTCATGTACTGTCTCTTTTCTTTCTTCCCCCAATCAGTGTCTTCTCTTCTATCTCCTACCTTCCTAGTGTCCGCACTCCCAAAAACAAAAACCAAACTCTCTCCTCTCTAGCTACTTCTTCCACCTATCTCTAGCCTTCTCCAATCCCTCTTCACCGTAGCAAAACCTAGCCTCTAGGTATTTCTTCCCTTCTCTCCTACCTACTCTACCTCAATCACCAATCTCTTCTCTCCAATCAACTCTCACCTTTCATATCTACTCTCCCCAAGAAGAAAACCTAGCTTCTTTCTCTTATAGGCTTTCGTAAAACCCAAAGAAAAAGCCCCTTTCACTTCTCACTTATTCTTCTTTTATACCTAGGTTACCCAAAATCAAAACCTAGTCTACCCCCTTCTTCACGTGTCTCCCCTTGTCTATCTCACGTCACTTCTCCACACAAAAGAAGTACGCACCCCACATGCTACCTACTCTATCCTGTCATCCCACTTCTTTTGTCTGTCCGACTTAATCATTCTATCAGCCAACATGTATCAGACCTCCCACTCTCTACTGTCCGGTTCTCTCTTATGAAATGCTTCACTTAAAGCCCACACCTCATCACGTCCCCACACCATCTTGTCTGTCGTACAGACCACCATATACGCCTCTTCTTATTGCATCGGATCAAATCACATTTTATCCATTTAGCAGCCTTTAGCCGTAATTAGTTTATAACTTTAGATTTATACGAACCATCTAATAAAACAATAAAAATATATTATTCATACAATTTCAAGCACTAACAAATATAGATTAAGTGGTAAAAATGTATGAATTATGTGCTTATCACCATCCAATACTTGGATCCGATTGTATTCAATCCGTTTCAACATTTTACACGAGTATATAACTCTTTGAACTCTGTTCTCTAATATGTCTATCTTCTTCTCTCATCATTTCAATATAGAATTCCTTATCCTCCAATAATTGGGCGGCCATCTTATTTCTTAAATATTGCCATTGGGTGATATTTTCGGTAACCGCCTCACTAAAGTCTCCTATTTATTTCGAAGCAACGTGAAAACCACAGTTGCCATCCCCATCGACATCGTCGGTGGACAAAACAAATGGTATAATGAGTAGAGGGAGTTGTTCCAAATACTCATCATATATTGTATACGTACCTCGATTTTGTCTTCCGTGTCTAGGTTGGGTTTGACTTATTTGAGAAGGAATCGTAGAGACCTTAGGTTTGACTTGTCGTGAGCTTGATCCACCTTGATACTTCCTTAGAAGACCCTTTTCCCTTAGAGCCGACATATCTTGATACTCAGCTTTAGTATGCTCATGCCTAGAAAGCTCTTGTTGAATATATAACCATTCCTTCAACTGTTTTCTTTGAATTGACCTCGGTTTTTCGGTATTCGGCCTACCCATCGCCTTTCCTTTCATTGGTTCTTCAACAACCTTTAGACAGGGGTAAAGGTCTTCCTATAAATGGTGCATCAATATTTTCTTTTATGTCCCATTTGACGTAGAGTAACACTCGAGTATTCGTGCAAACATTTTCGTCTCCACGAACGACGCACCATTACCACCGGGGTGCTTGGAGTGAAAGATAATTTCTTCCAAAAGGGATGAATATCATTCACTTCAATATACCTACCAATCATGTGAAGACACGGGAGTCCAATACCTATCATCGTCTTGCAATTGCAAACCGTAGTCTCATCATCGTGATCTATGTACAACTTCAATTGTTGTATCATGAAATTTATTGCCCAGCAAGAAAATTTGTAAACTATACCCCTTAGAAGATTTTTATGTTTTAAATGTGCCAACGGGAATCTATGCCGACTTTTTTCCATTAAACCATAAATCTTAGTGAGGTCACGATTGGTGAACTCATGGATTGCTTCTTGGACCGACATAACCCCATTTTGACTAACGACTAGTATTTTATTTAATCGACCATGGGACCCCTATGCAATGCTTGTTGCCTAGTTCTTGAAGTTCTGATATTCATATGTCCATGCGAACACAAACTTATCCTTATGTGGTCCCAACCATTGTGTTTTGCAATACTTAACTGGTTTGGGATAGTTCTTGCCCCATTCATCCTCAAAGTTCTTCAAGTTGTATTCATAAACTTCCTCCGTCATCGACCAAACTAGCTTATTCCATGCTTTTAGGAACAAAGACCACTTTATTCCATCCTCGACCCACTTTTCATCAGCTAACCTTTTCTCTTCTTCTCGTTCTTCCAAGGTTAGTTTACTAATACGTTCATCCTCTTCCTTCGACCTCTTGGTACCTTTGTTTCGTTTCTAGCTTGGATATGATATCTGCAATTGGATTTGATATTGCATTGAATGTACCACGTACAAAGTAAATTCTGGGCTTCCGGAAACACTACCTTTATTGCATTCATCAAGGCTTGATCGTTATCCGGTACAATAACCCTTGGAAAATGGTCGTCATTATAAATCGACCTTAATGTTTGCAACATCCAAATGAAACTCACATCGTTCTCAGCATCCATTAAACCCCACGCCACCGTAAATGTGCATTTGTCCGAAGTGTGGCAACCAATGTTCAACAACGGCATGTTGTACCTGTTTGTCTTGTAAGTAGCATCTATCAACAAAATTTGATGAAAGCATTGAGTCAATTGGATCATCTTCGGATGTGCCAAGAAAATACGAATCACCTTACCATCTCTTTCTTCTTTCTTCAACGTGTAATTGTATTTCTCGGATAACCACTCTGATTGTTGCATAACCATTCGACCATCCCATTCCATCCTTTTGATCATTGCTAGCACCTACTTAATTGTAGACAACGAAGATAATTTTTTAGGGTCGTCCGCCTTTATCTTAGATAGGATTGCACTCGCTTTCATTACGTTCTTCATGGACTTCATCGTCTCTATTTCCTTTGGTTTTAACTTGGCAACCATTACGTGCCCAACAAGACTTTCCGGTTCTTCGTGGTTGTGACGACCATTAGCAACTCTAAACATTTTCCATACTTTACCTTCCTTACCGTCGGGCTTACTGAATATAATCTTAAATGGGCATCCAATCTTCTTTGAATTACCTCGGTATTTCCTCTCCGTCTTCTTTGCATATTTACGATCCTTTCTCATGTGACTCTTTTGCTCGCCACCTCTCTCACAAATCATTTCAAATCGATCAACTCTCATGCAATTGTTCTGAACTACAACACGCATCTTCTCTTTTGCCTTGTTGATAAGCCATTCCTTTGCCTCCGCCTTACTTCCAAATGTCTTAATGCGCATATAACAAAATAAATATCATAAGCCTAACCATGTAGCATACATTCTTAGAACAAGGAAAGAGTGGGTAGGTAGCATACCAAATTATTTGCATAGTGTAGGGAAGTATCAGGACCCTCGTATGAAACATTATTAACCAATTCAATAATCTACATAAAATAGCAATGAGTTACACAACAATAATCAGTAGATAATTATGTTTTCGTACTACCGATTAACTACAATCGGTAGTTAATTATATCCCCTTACCACCGATAACAACAATCGGTAGTTAATTATGTTCCCATACTACCGATTATAGAAAGAAATCAAGACAAGTTCTGTACACAAAAATAAGTATAATCATAGGTTTAATTTGTTAAACAACAACCGATTACAATGTAATCGGTAGATAACGATATACCATATACTACCGATTACAAAGTTAGCAAAATATAAAATTTATAGGTTTGGAGAAATTTATTTTTGGGGCGACAAACATAATCAGTAGATAATAAGTATTCCTAAACTACCGATTATGCGAACAGAAATTTGAACAAAATTCAATTTGGGGATTTTTTTAATCCATAGTAAGTAATCTTCACGAGACTACCGGTTATACCATAATTTTGGCACAATAGTGTGTAATCGGTAGATATGGTACTCTATTATCTACCGATTCTGGGACGTCCATGGCATTAAATGCATGCAAAAATGAATTTTTTTTGTTACCGATCACAAACAAACGCATACAAAGTGGGTTTTTGAGCTTCTTAACACAATACCTAATTTTTTGATGCATTATTATCTTCATTTTGATGTGATTCATTGTTTTCTCTCGCTAAATCGCCGTCTAGGTTTTCTTCCACACCAAATTTGGATCATCCAACAAATATCTCAAATCTTCATCTCTAAACGCTATTGAACCTTCAATATTATGTTCTTCGAGATGTTCTTACCTTCTTCCTCATACTCTTCCATGTTTGTTATTGACTTTAGGTAAAAGCTGGTTTCCCCAAACTTCTTCTTCTTCTTCTTCTTCCTCTCTAACACACTCTCTATTTTTTTTCTAAAACTATAACTCAAATATTTTTCAAACACTAACTATAACCAAAAATAATTAACTAATTAACAAATTGATTAACTAATTAATCAACATTAACACTAATTAAACAAGAACATATTAGCCATTAAAGAAAATATACGGATAAGGGGTGTGTTGATATTACTTCTTAGTGACCTTATTTTGTTTTATTAGTCGTCCCAAATTCTTTTTGGTTCGCCCTCAAAAACACCAGGTTAATTTGTAGTGTAAATTTATTTTACTTCGTACTCTTCGTTTTCAGTTGTCCTTCAAGCAAAGTTGTTCTCTTCTATTTAACTTAGTTTAAACTAGTCTACTCTATAATCCATCTTGTATTTTTAAGTTCTAGTTTAAAGTAACTTAGTAATAGTAGTGATTATTAGCTTTATTATTAGCTATATCCTTCGAGGGGAAGAGATTGGATTCTACTTCAAACCACTTTCAAAGTGAAAGACTCAGTTTGAAGCTGTGGATAAAGCCGTAAAACAAGAAGCTAGACGGAAGTCGTTTGAGCAGTACTCCGCAACATCTGGAAACAAAGGCTAACTAGCATCTCGGATCAATTACAACGAACCACATCACCAACAACCAAGTTCCTATGGACACATCCATGTCCATCAAAACTACATCTTTTTTTGTGGAAAATATTCGTCGAAGCCCCGTGAAGCCTTGACAACATCATCCCAATTCACCTTGTCAATTCCAACAACTATCCCTGCTGCAATTTAAATCCGGAAAATATTACTCGCACATCACCTTAATGTCATGTTATTATAATTTTTTAGCATACCACCCCAAATGTTTCTAAACCTATGCCCTCTTATAATGACCTTCTATTAGATTAATAAATTTCATGTTTAAAAAAAAAAAAAACTTTATTCAATGTATTCCAGCATCCAAAGTGTTCAGTAACCAATAATAATAATAATGATGAGAAAAACCAAAAAAGTACAGATCAAACAGTTCCAATATTCAAATCTAAATTCTAATGATAGAACCTAGAAAACTTGAGTGACTGAGCTAGAGAAAAAGAGTGAGAGAAAAGAGGCATGGGGGACTATGAACACCACTCAACAGTCCCAAAAGAAACAGCTTTACAAGCTCTACACACAATCATTCAACTCCACTTTGAGAAAACCCTTGAGAAAAAAAAAGCCATTGATCTTCAAAAGAAAGAACTTTGGAAGCTTTTTCAGCTCTTTTTCTTGTTTCTAGGTCTAGTTTTTTCAGCTCAAGTTCAATCCACACGTTTACAATGTCGTCATTGTTGGGTACCAATAGTTCTGCTCTCTTTAGCTCATTTAATCTTCTATGTATCAGTTGCTCAAACCCTAAGATGTATTAATGGTTTGAAATACCAAAGGAGATGTCATAAACTCACTTTAGGTCTTGCTACTGAGAGATTGAGACAGATCAAGATGATGTGTAGTAGTAATGATGGACTTGGTGGTGAAGATGAGATTGCTGATGATTTTGAAATACATTATCAGGAACCACCTGAAACTTACTTTGGTAAGTTTAAAAGAAGTTGGGCTTTGCATTTTGGATTCTTGATTCTTACTTATGCTTTTATGGTTTCTTCTTCTGTTGTACTACTTTGTTTCTAGAGAGATTAACATTTGGGGTTTTTTCTTCTTTTTTTTTGGTGTTGATACGGATTAATCAGTTGTTAATGTTGTATGTCTGGTTTCAATTTTTCTTTATGAAGTTATGGTTATCAGCAATCTCTCTTGTTTCTTGAATTGGGTAAAGCAAATACTCTTGGTGCCTTCATATCAAACTTTTTCGGCAATAGAAGTCTGTAGTATTATCAATTAACAATAGAACTTTCTACTTTATTCAAGTTCTTGTGATGAAAACCTGGGTAGTTCTCAGCATTCATTGCTGCATAAATCAAATGGGATGAGATAAGTCAAGGACACATTTTGTGAGGCATCACATGTAAATACGCAACAAGCAGTAACCAATTTACCATCACGGGTCTTCTGGATGGTTTCAAACCTGAATACTAATTTATCACTACTGATTTCTTTGAGAGATTTGAGGGCCAAATGACAAAATCAATGATACTTACCATCCGGGCAAGTGTTCTATTTGCCCAGCACAATCCTTATGAGAAGAGATTCAATTCCTTATCGTATAAGTGGCAACCTTTATGACGGTTTAAGTTAGAAGGGATGTCCTTATCTCTTACTTATTTTATCCTGATTAGAGAGAAATAGCGTTAGAAAGTTTTTAGCAGTACATACTAGTCGTGATAGGAACCCAATTCATTTAAAGTTTATGCAGTGACTAACCTTTATTAGCAACCAAGCAAATAGTTTACAACAAGAGGTCCAAAGCCAAACAAAGCTTCTCCCATTACATACACGAAAATATTTCTTAAAAAAATTCCTTTACAGTTCCCTTTTAAAATGGGAAATATTTTTACCTAATCTATCCTATTTTTTCAGAGGTAGTTTCCAACATCACAAATCCTATTACCAACAGAACCATGTCTAGTTTACCCGAGGTGTCGAGTTGGATACTTGACAAGGGCTTACCAAAATAACTTGATTAAATTAATGAAAAAAAAAGTGTATTGAATGAGACACCACCAACTCATTTGGAGACAAACCTGCAAAGATATCCAGATATTTTAGTCCAGAAGCTTATGTTGAAGAGAGAGCATTGCACAGAGATTTATAGGCATCATTACAGACTTTGAATTTCTCTTCCGCCACTGCCTGTTTACTCATAAGACATGCAAATAAGAATTATGAGTAATTTACGCAAACAGCAAAAGATACTTAAAATGCAAACAAGCAAAACATATCTTAGATGCCTATTGGTTAAACTCTTTAACACCAAAGAATAAGTAGCCATGTTTACATTTGATACTAAATTACAATTAAATTGACTGGTAAACTGTAGAACAAGTAGCAAATCTGTAGTAACATTGTTAAAATGACCATTATAATGTAGTTCTGTTGCTTGAATGGGAACTGAAGCAAAATTCCAACCAGATGACCGAGGTAAATAATGATGCATTCATGACTGCTAACTTCAAAAAAATTGTAAGATAAAGCTAGTAAAAGATGAGATCTAAAAATAACCTGTGAAGGTCCTTGGTGCTTGTCAGGATGCCATTTTAAAGCAGATATGCGGAAACTGCATGTGTAATATATATATTAGGAAACTTGAAATTATTGTAAAGATGATAAAAGAAGTGGAAGACACTGCATTATCATTGAAGCACAGTTTACGTTGAAATGGATTCTCTAAGTTTTTTATCCAAGGAGGCTGCCAATATTTTTATCAGGCATGGGTAGATACGATTCCAGAGTAGATTTGCAATGATGATGTTCTCCTCATTGCATTTGTTCATCCTCATAAAGAATCACCCAAATCTAGGGCTTCGGAACCAACCAGATATTGGTTTAGTATTAGCAAACATTATGGACAGCCCACGATAATCTCCATGTGGATCTGGTCGGTAATATTTGCAATTTCTGGCCATAATAAGCTTAAGCAAAATATGCTTATAACATGACATTACAGGGTACCTAAACCGTTTTGAAAAAACTCCTGCATGTACCCTATTCATGGGGATCCCTGAAAGAAGCACTCATAAGATTAATTATTGGCGGGTAATCATATTATCACTGTGAAGATCAACTTCACCAAACCTCATTTTCTTAACCCAACTTAAACCTTCATTCGAGATCAACTACATAGATTTCCAAGTAGTTTTGATGAAGTCAGAAGCTTTGAAATTCTCTCCTTTTTTCTTACTTCCAGGGTGAGGACTAATCCTCTCCGACGAGCCTTCTAAGCATACCCAAGTGGTATTAATCAAATACCTGGTTTTAAGGGATTTTCAAGATAGAGGACTGATATCCTTTTTCTTGTCAAAGTATAGAGCACAAGGAGTTTGTATACTTACGCGCTTTTGACATCCTCCATTTTTAAGGGGCCCGTCACTGGCAATCCAAGAATTGTTCTATCTGAACGTGAGCCTACACCACAGGGCTCATTGTCATCTTCAGATTCACTAGAAGCATTCCACGTTTTTCTCCTATCATTTCTCCAGTTTGGATTATAATCTCTCCACTCAAACCCAGTATTCGGATTTCGAGAATGCAAGTCTTCCCATGACCAGAAGGACCAAGTAAAATGTCTGCCTTCAGATGCTGCCCGAAAGATTCGCTCTGGATTTAAATCGAAGTCATCAAAGCTCCCCCTTCTTGATTTACCTGAACATAACATAAGAAAGCATAAAGTTTTAACAACGATCAGATTGTTACTGCACCCAAAGTTAACAAGCGCAATGCAGCTCATAAGGTTCCCCCACGGAGAAAAATTCGATTTAGGGTAGGTTCGATGCCAAATTGATTGATTTCGTAGCAGATGCTTGCTGAAAGAGGTCAGCACTACACTCATTACTCTTCTTCAAAAATCTCTTGGAACCAGATTTCACAAGGACTGACCCTAATTTGGTACAAATTAGAACCTGAGCTATCTTGGGGAAAATTCTTCAACGAAAAAAAAAAAGAAAAAAAGAAGAAGGTATACAATGTCAGATGCAATGCTGAATTGATGAAGAACAATGGATTGATCTAGTTACGTGTTTACAAGATGTTATTTTATTTTATTTGCTATTTCAAAGGCAGCTTAATAGAGTATCACAGAATAAAATACATATACAAATAAACATTTGCTTAGTTTAGAACCGGTACAATAGGTATTTCATCCCATCTCGGTAACCACCTTCACAAATATAAAATATTGGGAACATTACTCAATCATGCAAAGTTTACAGGTAAGGTGTAAGGGATCTCACGATTGCTTCCAAAGGGATGATTTTTTCCGGCATGTGGTGACCGACGAGACTTCTTTGATCCAGGATTCTTACTCGAACACTTAGAATCACTGTCCTGTTTTAAATTTTCGTTACTCACTTTACAGTTGCTTGATATTGGACGGTCATCCTACGAAAGTAAAAACCAGATTTAACGAAAACGATAGATTTACTGAAACAGATAGTGCTGCTTACAGTTAACACTGTGCCTAAGGACTGATGTTTGAATTGCAAATCAAGACTATCAGTCCTCTGGTCCATAGGGCAAGCTTCTTTAGTGAGCGTTTGATAGATACTAAACCATAAACTTAATTTAGAAGTCCCTAATAATATTCTCTAGTGCTTGAGTACTCGCGAGTAAGGCATATTAGAGAGTTCAAGAAAAGATCTACCTCAAATGGTAGATTTGAAGACCCCCTCGTGAAAATAAGATTTTTCAAAGCTCTCTTAGCATCTCTACGAGCTGCACGCTTTTGACGAGTTGTGAATCTGATGGCGGTCTGAATTCAAGGTTTCAAGAAAAGAATATAAAACAAATTCAGTAACACATGCATTTATCCAATCGTTGCCTACAAGGCCACAAGTGAAACTAAGTTCAGTACCAGAGAGAATATTACATGATACATTTCTCTTAGTGAGATCTTAATATAGTTTGAATTGAGTCACCATTGGTCAGAATGAATAAAAGTGAACAAGAGCTCAAGGTAAAATGAGGGTTATGCTGTCAGAGTGAAAATTGAACTACCATATCCAAATATCAGACATTCAATGTACTATTTCTCATAAACACATGACGGGAACCAATATCAATACAACAACTGTCACGGCTATAAGATCCATTTCTATGATGCAATAATTTCCCGAATAGCTTTCATAATCTTAGAAGAATAAAGTAACATTATAATGAGAGTATAAGCTCACTGAAAACCCCGGGTATCCAGATATCAATGGCCAAGCTAATCTAACAATAGTGGCTAGCCATTCCTCCTGACTTGACTTGACTAGTCTGGTATGGTAGGCATCATGAACTGGCAATCTAATCAACCGATGGACTGCTAAAGGAGCTACCTTGATTGACATGACGGATACAGTATGAGTATCATCCTGAATGGATTGCCACAGCCTTCCAAGTTCTATATGATTCAGCGGCTTCAAAACAACAGAACACGACCACAAGTGTTGCAGTCTTGTATTTGTATTTCATAACATTCTTAATAGAAACCAGTTCAGGAAAGGTTAAATTCAAGATGGACAAGAAGTTCCTAAATGCCAGGATGAGTTCATGAAATTACAAGTGAATTTTGGATATGCGAATCAACTAAGAGATTTCATAATCAAATAATATCACCATGTACCAAGCATGATCTGCGTTTTGCATAGCTTAGATAATTTATTAGTTTTATCCCCAAAAGAACCAAATTCCGTAAACAACATAGAGATCGAAAGAGCTTTACTAACTAAGGCTTTTTAGACTTGTTCTCCTAACTCAAATGCCCCGCAGTGGTAGAACTTGGTGCCCCGGGTGAGAACTTGAAAGCCAGCAAACAGATTGTTCCATGTTAGCTTCACTGTATATAGATTACGGCTAATCAAAAGCAAACTGAAAAGGCATAAAAGAACATAACACAACGTCTCGTGCAAGATACAACCACGAAAGGAGTATAAACAAGTATGACATCTTTAATTAAATGGCGAAAACAAAAATGTGCAGAATCAATTTGAAAATTAACCATTAATCAACAGCTCTATTTCCCCAATCATTTAAATGGATATCCGTTTTGCATACCTTAGGATGTTGTTGGCCTTTTTCTGTATCCTGCAAACAAATTTTTTCATCTTTAGCTTTCACTAAACAGTATCTAAATAAGAACTAATAAAAAGCATCAATAAAAATACAGCAATCCAAACACACACACACACACACACACACAAATCGAGTTAATATAAATGACAAAGGAAAATTTGCAAAATCAATTTGAAGCTACCAACGCTGATAAATATCGAAGGAAGCTAGAAAGGAAGTCCCTCTATGCAAATGAATTGGTTTTACCCTTTATTAGGGTAAATGATGGTTGCGGAAGGAATCGGACATTTTCCGTAAGAAAATAACATGTTTCCTTGCAGTTGGCAGACCAACTAAACTAAGGCAAAAGACACAAAAGACACAAAAGTGCCACAATTGCATTTTCAACACACCTGACATGCATGTCTACAGGGATGATCAGTCATAATGGGGATATACTTGTGAACATGGCTTTCGTTAATAGTCATAAGACAGGTATACACGCAAAACCAACAGAAAGAAGATTGAAAAAAATGGAACGAGACTAACCGATAAGAGAGTAAAGAAAAAACGAAAAATGCACCCACTTCCTCTCCTCTCCCTCTCCCTCTCCCCCAATTTCTCTCCACTCTAAGTCTTGGATCACAAGATATTTAAGAAAAGAGAAAAATGCACTTACTTGCAAGCTTCAGTGAGTTAGTACAAGTATACTAACTACTTATTATTCATTCATTCATTATAAAATTAACGAAGCACATATATATGCTTTGATTAGGCAACGAAATTTGGATTCCATTTCTAAAATTTAGTATATGGTTTTGATTATGAGATGCAACAGTCTATTGATTGTTTGACGAAAAATAATACTGAAAACCACTTTGCCTCTAAGCATGAACTAACGTCTCAGACTCTCAGACAACTGAAACAACGGTTACACCCAAAAACAAAAGATCCCAATTGTAAAAGGGCTACATAACCCTAAAACATTGTGCAAACGCACATTCAAATAAATTTGAAATATATTAAATTTTTTACTCACCGAGGAGGCCCATTTCTTCTTCCAATTAGCAAGGGATGCTGGTGTTGAGTGAAAATATGCAAATTGAGAAGATTGGAAGAGACAATTCTTTGATGTCAATATGTTTTTGCATATTTGCATTTCTTCTTGAAAATTAAACACTTTTCAATTGAACCAAAATTATACGAAACAGATAAAATATCAAATAGGAGAATGAGAAAAGAGCAGTTTTTATCTGGTTTTTGCCTTAAATTCGGCTCATTTTTAGCATATGGAACGGTTGATTGAGGGACTGAAGACGGCCTCTCAAAACACAACTTCTTCACCGTCTTTCTCTGTTGTTCGCAAGAACCAGTGGGAATACAAGAGCTTGTGAAAATAGGTAAAGACTTTTGATTATAGTTCCGAATCGGGATTCCTGAAAGAGAGTCCGGATCTGTTTTTCTTGAAAACCCGTATGTACGGTATGTTGGTGTAAGGGGAGTGCCTAAATAGAAACTCGATTTATTTGGTGGCTGACTGGCTGTACACCAACACCAACACTTCTCCGAAAACGCATTTTTTGGGACTACATTCTTTTAGGGACAAAATAGGATCGTAACAAAATTACCAAGTCAACTAATGTTAAATGTGGGATTGTCAACCACTAACCAAAATACCAAATGTGAAGACTAGATAAAAATTTACAACAACCAAAAAGAGTAGGGTTGCACATTGTACAGGTAAAGCAGATAAATCGAACTAAACTAAACCGTTTAATTTTAAAATTGAACCAAACCATTATTTCAAATGTAACTAATGGTTTTATAATATGAAAACCAATAAATCATTATGGTTTAATTGTAAAACCGAACTGAAATCATGATTTAGTTATGATTTAATCTTAAAACTGAACCGAAATTATCAATATAAACCGATTAATGTATAGATATGATTAGTCAACCCTAGTATTGACTTACCTTCTTCTTATCGACGACCTCCTTTAATATTGATTTTTTTTCTTGTTCTTAATATAATTTCATGTTTATTACGGAACAAATAATGTATTATCGTCATCAAAAAAATTAAAAATTCAAATGTTGGTGTATTGTTGCTTTACTATAATCGGGCAGTTTTAACCAGAAAGAAAAACATTACTTCGATAAGGGCATGAGGATCAAAAGATATTAAATTACGCAAAGGATTAGACAAACTTTCTATTAGCTCTTGTATTACGGGATCCTTATCGTTCGTAAATAACTCCAATTACTTCATGTGTATTGTGGTCCTTTATCAAACTCTTTAAAAACCAATTCTTTATCCGTTTCTTCCTCAACCAAAATCTCGACACTAATGCTATCATTGTAATCCTTGGAAAGATCAATTGGATCTTCCACGATATTATTCAATCTAGTTTCATTCTCAACTTTTTCATCATCTTCGATATCAGGTTCGTCTTGAGAATCATCATCGACCTCATATTCTCCATTAGCAAAACGTTGTTTGAATTCCATATGTATGGTACTACTAATTTTTTGGAGAATTTCTTCTGTTACAACGTTATCTTAAACTTGCTATAATTTTTCGAGAGTTTTCTAGTGTTTACACGTCCACCATTACTTACAATAGGATCTCTAGACCACGACTCTTTCCGTTGAATGGGTGAAATGGTCATAAATACGATCAGGGGTCGGGTAAGGTGTATTGTTGTAGAATTCAATTTGTGCAAATCTCTCTCTATTAAGTGTTGGATTAACCTGGTCTAGTTTATGTTGCATGTTCTTTAATTGATTGAACATCTGCATACAACTAGAATAGAGCCACAGAAGTATAACTGTCTCACCTTCTTTGTGGTTGTTGACCCACATATCACCATAGGGTTGTTGGCATGTATGAGAATAACTAAAAGATTCTATAGGATGTTGATCAAAATCAAATGATTGTAACTAATTGTATCCCATGGTTGGTTGGAAGTTATCGAAAGATTGAGAATTATTACTAAACTGATTACCACCGTAATATATATGATCTTGGACACTGCACATGTTATTCCCGTAAAAAAACATGACGACGACACGAGACAGTAGAAACAACCTAAATAAAAAATCTTAAAAGAAAAATAAAAATGAAGTATACAATATGTTTTGAGAATCTACCTTCTACTTTTAACGGATAACGAATTCCGTCAACGAGTTGTTTCCACAAAAGAAAAAAATCAAAAACTGAAAACCACTAAAATAAAGTAAAATAAAATACAAAAAAAATCTTAAATAAAAATAATTGCTTACTACGCGCTTTCTGACAGAGGTGCCAAAATTTAGTTCGTGATAAGTACAACAAAATTTGGTGCGTATATATATATATCATTCCGGAATTTCTAAATTTAAATTTAGCGTGCGAGGTTTAAAAAGTGTGCGCAGGGTTTCATCACCAACCAAAAGTAACATGCTCATTTTTAAACACCTCTTAACATCTGAGCTCAGTTTTAAACACCTCCTAACTTCGAGAAGGTATTTCAAATACCGCTCGTACAAATCTTAAAATGTCAGTGGATGTGTATTAAAACACCGTATGAATAATTTAGTCGAAAACAACTCCGTAAGAGCATCCACAATCACACGATTATACCCAAAGATCAAAGATTAAATTCTTTGATCTTTGGTCTGGGTCAAAAACAGCGGTGAATGATCAAGCGAGGCCGTAGAGTACCGTTTGTAGGTAAGCGAAAGAGCACGATATCGCTTGTAAAGACGGACGAAATACTAATACTTCGCCTGGTACAAGCGGGATAGTGGCTTTCCGCCTGAGAAACAAACATACAGGCGAAATCTCAATACCCCGCCCACTCCCCAAGCGAAATTTTAGTATCCCGCTTGTATAAGCGAAGTACCAGAATAGCGCCTGTGAATTGTGCGAAGTAAGCGTGCGAAAAAAAAACTGGGCGAGATGCTGTAGTAACGCTTGAACTCAAGCGAGATGCTGGAGTTGCGCCGTCTTCAGCGTGCGAATTAGGTGTGTGGGGGAAAAGGCCGGGCGAGCTACTGGAGTTCCGCTTGGATTTAGGCGAGACTCCAAGATCTCGCCTGTCCCCTTCCCCCATTTATAACCGTAATCTCTATTTCTTTTTTCCATCTTCACCTCCTGTCCATTTCCCCCATTCGAAACCCTAGCCGCTCGCCTTCCACACCCCCATTTTTCCAACACTTCCATCCTTTGACGAGAACCCAAAGCTTCGTTTCTCATTTTGTTACTTCGGTCAAACATATTCCAAGCGAAATCAAGGTATATCTTCTACAAACTAAAATTGAATTTACTTGTTTTAAATTGCATATTTACTTGTTTTGATTTGATATGCAATTTAGATGATGTTGTGGTTAAATTAGTTGTATATGTTGTTTAATTACCATATTATAAACCCATTATTGAATTATAAATTTGTGTTCTAATAATAAAATTTGGATTTTAATTAGGGTTTTTGTGCATGTTATCAATTAGGTTTAAAAATTTGTTTATATTTGTTAAATTGAACATATAATAGAAATTCTTGTTGTTTAATTTTAGTGGGTCTATGTTTAATTTTAGGTTGAATGTAGTATGTTGTGTAGAAATTAAAGGAATTAATTTTGATTTAATTTTAAAATAATGTGTATGGATATATTTGAAATTGTGTATTTTGTCATAGGGTTTATGATAAATATTATAAATTGGGTATACTATTATTGATGATTATTTGTTGTTGCATGTATATAATTTATTAATTGGTTGTGGTTAAATTGTCGATATGTATCGAATTGCTATTTTATGTAGATTCTGAAGATGAATTTCGATGATATGTATCGAATAGTTAGAGTGCCAGGACATCCACATGGGTTGAGTCAGCTCATCAGGATAGAACCTGAAGATGGTGGAGTAGTTGATCCAACAAGGGGGGTTGAAACGGGGGAAAGGGTAGTTCAACCATCAGTGGTTGACAATCGAATGTTAGCGATAAAGGATAGAACCGATTTGTTGGTTAGGAGACTGACTCGTTCGATTGAGTCTAGGGAGGTGATGAGCATAGAAGAACAACAAAGAGTTCGAATAGTGCTACAAGAGATAACAACCCTTTGTTCTGGTGAAAATTAAGATTGCTAGAACAAACTAAATTTGCTAGTTATGGTTTTGAACTTTATGGTGTGTCCCTTTATCTTTCAAAGTGTTGAACTTTATGGTGTTGAACCTTTTTAGTTCTTTTAATTTACTTCTGTGGTTAAACTTGTACGGATACCAAATGTAGTTGGCAAGTTATTTATCAATTCATCTCAATACGTTGTCAAGTTATTTATCAATTCATCTTAATTTATTTTGAATTATTATGTAGTCATTCTATTATCATTTCATCGCAATGCCTTGTCAAGGGAAAGCAAAATATCTCTGACCAAGTTAAATATTATTAATATTATTTAGTTAGTCTATTTTTATTTCATCTAATGTTATAAATTGCTAGACATCTCATGTTTAATTTTAGTGGGTGGGTTTATGTTTAATTTATGGTTGAATGTAGTATGTTGTGTACAAATGAAAGGAAATAGACATTGTTGGTGAATTGGGTAGTTTGAATGAGATTGGTTATAATTGGTGACATTGTTGTATTTTGATAATGGTATATGTATTTTTCGAATGTCTGATGTATAATTGTTGGTACAAATGTGTATGGAAATAGACAATTACATTCAAATTTAGTTGGTGTTAAATTAATTATAATTGTTTAAGCATTGTGGTGAATTATAATTAATATTGACAATGTTCTATTATTTATTTGGACAGATGTCTAGCAATGTTGTTTCGAGATGGGTAGGTAGAAAGAAGAAAAGCAAAAAAGCTAAAATCGCAACTGATTCTGAACCTGAATCCATGGTCCCCGAGTCGGTAGATGTCCCGGGGTTGGAACACTATAACGTTGTTGAAGATACGGAGGAACACGTTTCGACAAATATTACATATTCCTCCGACGCCAACTTCAGGTTTGACCATCGTGGCTCTCTCAAATCAGTTATACAGATGTACAAGAAAATCACTAAAGAGTGTAATAGGGTCCAATATATAATAGAAAGGGGAGGTTGGGGCAGATTACTATCCCTACCTTTAGTAGATTCATCCCACGCTCTTATTGATTATATTGTCGAGCGGTTTTGGGATACAACAAACACATTTCACTTTTGTTTTGGAGAGCTTGGGTTCACTCCCCTCGATTGGGTTATGTTGACCGGGCTTAGTATCGGTGTCGGGAGATCTGTTCCTTATGACCCAGCTAAGTACAAATTTGAGTATGTTCGTGACAATATCTTTCCTGAACTGAAAGATAATGCGGTATGCAAAAGAGAAGGTGTTCCCCAACAGTGGGTTTCGGATGCCATCACTCTCAAGTTTTTGACCACCTATTTTGATAAAGATACATTGCACGCGGCGAACGATGATAGTGTTCTTGCTGATAGAGTAGCGAGGGCGTTCTATATGTATGTTCTGGGGAATTTCTTTTTCCCAAATGCAAAAACCTACATTGATGCAGGATGGTTGGCTGCCTTTGATAATCTAAATGAAGTTGATCAATACGACTGGGGTGGTCCTGCATTATCAAAATTGTATTCGGATCTTGCCACGGCTTCAAGGGGACAAAAATCAGTATCCGGGCCGTTCCAAATTTTGGAGGTAATTTAATTAACCTTATTCAAAATTTTATAGTCGAAATATTTAATTGTTATGTTGTTAAATCATTTTTAAAAAAAATTTATTGTAGTTTTGGGGCTACGAATATCTGGGGATATGTCGTCCAAATATCCCTTCGGCTAAAAGTGAACATGAATGGCCTAGATGTCGTAGGTGGGTTGCCTCCCGGAAGAAGGGTGTTGACATAGTGAAGACAAGGATTAAACTGAACCAGTTATCCGTAGACGCCGTGACGTGGCAACCATGGGTTACTGCAATTAACTACATACCAGAAGATATTGCCCGCAAAGCAATAGAACTTTCTGGACAACGAATAACGTTCACCTGGCTTTGCACTGTATGTTTCCTAGTCCTTTTCTTATACTCAATTTTTTTCAAACTCGTACTGTTCTGAATGGGTAGGTATTCATTTATTTTCATTTTATTGGATAAAGCACAATATGTATCTCGGAGATCGCTGTTGGAGGCAGAACAACCCAACTTGGGGTATTCCTGCAAACCCCCCTGCTTGCATCTCCAACTTTGTAGATGACGAGATTGAGGACATGACATCAATTTCTTGCGTCAATGCAAGTGAATACGTACGTGTCGTGGAGTACGATGTTTATTATGAATATTGGAGACATGTTACCAACCTCTACAAATATGTCGCGCAAGTTGATTGGGAGGTTGAAACGTATGGCTATGCAGGTGACCGTATCAAACACAACATCCCACGGCCTCGTGATCATGTGCCCATTCCTCCCCCCCCCCCAACAACTACCATATGTAAGTTATTAACAAAGTTTTGAAAACTTGAATACAGATTACACATTTAAGCTTCTGTGGTTATTCTAAATTATTATAATCGCAGGTGGCGGCTTATGATTTGGTGCAACAGTTTGCAGATTTTACGCAAGAGTTGCGGGATTTTACATTAGCTGAAACCAAAGATCGGATGGACTACATGATTCGCAAAGAAGCGGAGTTCCACCATTTTCGGAATCAATCAGCCGCTCAAATGAGCCTCCTACAAGATCAAAATACGTTGCTGACCAGACAGCTTACCCAGTTTCAAAGTGCAGAACAACCTCTTGGATTCGCCTCGTATGCTATGACCACACCTCCGGGACCTTCATCAACAGTTCGACCAACGCAGAACGTCAGACCATCTTTCCCGCCATTTATTCCACCCAGATCAAACTCCGGTTAAACAATAAATTAAAATTTCGAATGACGATGTATTGTACGTGTTCGGTTATTTTTATTGTTGATTTACGGTTATATTAAATGTTACTTTTTAGTATTCCGTTTATGTAGTATGATAATTTGACAGCTCATTACGAAATTTAAATGCCTGTTTTATTACCGTTATGCTACCCTTATGTTACCGTTATGTTACCGTTTTATTACCATTTTTTTGTCCTTGCATAACGGCTATTTTTTTGGGTTTATACTACTATAAATAACATTCAATAGCTACACAACTCATTTCATTATTCCCACATTTTATTTTTCAATGTCTGGTTACGAAAATTTTACCCTTAATGCAACCAATTTTACTTTAGATGAAGATTTATCCATATGTCGAAACATAGTGTTACATTATCCAGCAAGGGGTCAACAACGTGATATCAATGGTTGTATGACCATGGAATGGTTGGAACACACACATGCTAACTTTTGCGATGAAACCGGTAATCCCAACAACCGGAACAGAGCAGGCCTTTTTTGTCGATATGTGGAAATTACTAAGGAAGTATTAGAATTTTCTTCTTTAACTGCTAGGGTCAATGAATTTCGTCTTAGGAATGAAACTGATGATGAAGTTGTTGCTCGATCACTACAGGAATGGACAAGATGCAAACGATGTGATTTCCGGTACAAACCTCATTTTGAGATATTAAGGGTAATGGAAGAATTCAACCCTTTTGTGTTGATCTTTGTACCTAGTAGGGCAGCACTTCGTCAACGTCGTCCGACAAGCCAATCCTTTCGGTTTCACTAAAAGGTTTATTTGTTAAAATATTCCTCTGTATCGGGAGTTTATTTTTCTTTCCCTTTCATGTATTTTTTTTCTGATTTAATAAAAGTATTGTATTACCTTAAGTTATTGTTCATTTAACGACGATTCAGGGGATATTATGAGGTCATTAGCATTTTAAAAATTGAAACTCTAAAAATAAATAACCGTTGAACTTTAACTTCAATTGATAATTTTAGGAGTTACTTGCGATTACATTTTGGATTTCATGAACTCATAGCTTGCTACAAATATGAATTCTTCCCCCTTTTCCTGAAAGTAGTGCATTTTAGCAATTTCCTCCTACACAAGGGAAGAAACAGTTATATAATTTGTTATTTGTAATTGTTGTTAATGAAAGAATACACAACTTTTGTAATGGTATGGATACTTACAAATTGTTGGATCGATAATCCTAAATGGGTGTCGTTAAAGATGCGTTGTTGTATAGATACATAATCATCTATTCCCTTTCGAATAACTTGGTATCTATCATAAATCTGTACAATAGATCTTTGGTTTGAATTTCCATATTCCTCACCAAAATGTCTGTAGATCCTCCCCCATACAGTTTCTGGATGAACAATTCCTACTATAACATCTTCACGTAAGGTTTCGTAATACCAGGATTTTGTTATAGCCAAGTCTTCGTCTGAATGAAATGTTGACATGGGTGTACGTAAGTTATGAAGTTAACAAAGAAGGTGTTGGGATTAAATACAGAAAAATAATATTTTTAATTACATTGGCTTGTCAAGTTATATTAAATGTGTCTGACAAATCTGAAAAATAATCCTTTAATTGAAATGAGGTCGGTGTATTGTCAATTCATGTCATTGGCTTGTCAACTTATATAAAATATCTCTGACATATCTGAAATTTTAGTCTTTTAATTG
>JAJJMC010030977.1:5880605-5891978 GCA_023531435.1 Papaver californicum | reverse complement strand
TGTATTGTCAATTCATGTCATTGGCTTGTCAAGTTATATAAAATATCTCTGACAAATCGGAAATTTTAGTCGTTTAATTGAAATGTGGTCGGTGTATTGTCAATTCATGTCATTGGCTTGTTAAGTTATATAAAATATCTCTGACAAATCGGAAATTTTAGTCGTTTAATTGAAATGTGGTCGTTGTATTGTCAATTCATGTCATTGGCTTGTCAAGTTTTATAAAATATCTCTGACAAATCAGAAAAAAGATTCTTTGCAATGAAAAATGTGGTCGGTGTATTGTCAATTCATGTCATTGCCTTGTCAAGTTACATAAAATATCTTTGACATAAAAATAAATTGTGTTTAAAATTCTCCCTTTTTTATTATAAATAACCACACTAGGTTGTCAATCAATACAAACCGAGTTTTATAATCATCTCTTGCTCCTTAAAAAATCCAGGACATAACAAAATGGCAAACTATGTAAATCATATAGACAAGTATGGTTCCTCTTCTAGTTATCCTCACTATGTTTCTTATACTTCTTCTTCTTCTGGTTCATTAAACGATGATGATAACACAAGTTACTACTCATCCGATGAAAGTTCACTTGAAGCGAACAGTAATAACCTAGCAGTTACTGCTGGTTTAATGTTGTCAACTATGAACCCTCCACATACACGTATAAAAATACCAAGACAACGTGATGTAGGTGCTAAAGGTCTATGGAGAGACTATTTCTGCAGCAACCCGACATTTCCCCCCAATTTATTCCGAAGAAGATTCAGAATGCGTCGACAATTATTCAACCGTATTTTGGGTGATGTTGTGGCTGCAAATAGTTATTTTGTGCAAAAAATAGATGCTTGTGGTGTTCCAGGATTAACCCCGCACCAAAAAATTACTGCAGCTATTCGTATGTTAGCTTACGGATGTGCGGCCGATGCAATCGATGAGTATTTACGTATTGGGGAAACTACAGTTTTGGAAGCAACTCGTAGATTTTGCAGGGTGATAGTCCAATTGTACGAGGAAGAATATTTGCGGACACCAACTAAGCGTGATGTTCAACTCCTTCTTGATGAAAACCAAAAAAGGGGATTTCCAGGGATGCTTGGTAGTGTTGATTGCATGCATTGGAAATGGGACAAATGCCCATCGGAGGAATCCGGTGCTTATACCGCCTACAAGGTTAGCGAAAGTATTATCCTTGAGGCAGTTGTATCGTATGATCTTTGGTTTTGGCACGCATTTTTTGGTATGCCGGGTTCAAACAATGATATCAATGTGATGAACCGTTCTTATATCTTCAAAAAGCTTATCAACGGTAAAGCACCGGCAGTAAACTTTTCAGTCAATGGAAATCAATATAATATGGGGTATTATCTTGGGGATGGAATATACCCAGACACATCAACTATTGTAACTACCATTAAACATCCAGACTCCCAAAAGAAACAGAAATTTTCTGCGATACAGGAAGGTTGTCGAAAAGATGTAGAACGGGGTTTCGGGGTACTACAAAATCAATTTGCAATCAAACAACCCGCACGTATGTGGAATCCGGACGTGTTAGCGTATATAATGAAAACAGTCATTATTCTACATAATATGATAGTGGAGGATGAACGTATTCCCGGTGATTGGCCGCATGACTATGAGCAACGCAGTCACGGTGCTCCGGTTGTTATTTCAAGGGACAACACTGCTCAACTTTCTAGAATGATGAAGGACCAACGCAGACGTGCAGTATTCGATAAACAAACTGGGGTTCGTTTGAGAAATGACCTGATCGAACATATATGGTCATCTGTTGGGGAAGAGTGAACTTTTATATGGGCTTTGGGGGTAAATGTGTTGTTAGTGGACCCGTGGTTAAAGCGGAAGATATCTTATCTTTACTTATTTTAGTCGCGTTATATTTTAATTGTTCTTCGACTCCACCTAGTATTAGAAGTAATTTTAAAAATTAATTCTAAATTAAATTTTTATTTTAAATTAGGATTCGTTAAAAACATAAAAATCCATTGGTTAAAAAATATACTAAAAATTCTTAATAAATTGATCAAAATTAAAACTCAATATGACAATGGTAAATAATAATCCGGACGTTATGATTGGTTTAATCTTTTCCTCAAAATTTCTCCCTTCCTCAGTTCGATGTACTGTCTCGATACAGCATCCATTTGGGAGATATCCATCGTCATTATACGAAATTCCTCTTCTGCTTCTTGCCTAGCTTGTATTGCCGTAAACTTTGCATTTGAATCAGCTAATTTAGCTTCAAACTTTGCTTTATCATTAGCTAATTTTGCTGCAAACTCAGCTTCTCTTTGTGCAATCTTCATATCTCTTTGTTCGGTACATTTGGCGTTGAAGCTTTGTTGCTCTCTATAAATATTTTCCATCATTTGTTGTTGTTCACCAAATCTTGCTTTCCCTTTTGTCTTCTGTCATTTCGCCTCTTTTTTCCCCATTGGACGGATTATTGTGTTGGGGATATCTCCAAGGTCTTCAAAGGCGCTGGGACCATCAAGGCTTAAGTCTGCTGTGTCCTGTACGTCCTGAGATTCGTTGTCGTAATCAGACTCTCCTTGTGATGAATCAAAAACAGATGTTGACCTTCTAGAATATTTAATATTATCTAACATAACTGTGTAGCAATCTTCATGTTTAAAACTTCGACCAGTTGCTTCCTTGAAAAGCCTACGTACTTCTGCAAACTGGTGTTTCAATACAATGTTGTTAAAGGATATACAATCAAATAGATTCATGTAATAAGCATAAATAAACGAGTTGTTACCTTATTTTCGGGGCCCCATCCAATATGATGTTCCCTTTCAACTTCACCCTCCTTTGCAGACATAAGCGCGACATCCTTACTTATAATTTGAAATCGTTTCTGAAGGGAGGTCCAACTTCGTTCTGGCATAGAAGGTATAGCTTCTTTCATCCGACATAGTATACGTGACCATAATTTTTCTTCACATTGATCAGTACCAATGCTACAATCTTGAGAAATAGACAAATGAATCGTACACATGGTAACATCTTCGAAAGACGAAAAATTTGGACCTCGGGGTTTTGATGGCGCCATTTTACTAATCTAATTCAAAACTTATGAAATAAGAACTAACTTTTGAATTTTCAACTCTACACAATGTATGAGTTTAGTAAAATGCCATTGGTTTAGTATCACATATATATAGGGTAAATATATAGCCGTTAAACGGTAACATATCAACGGTAACATATCAACGGTCAAAAATTAACGGTCAAAAATTAACGGTCAAATACAAGCGGACCGTTGGGATCGCGCCCAGCTCCTAGCGGAGCCTTGGCCCCTCGCCCAGACACAAGCGGTCCCTTGGGGTCTCGCCTGCCTCTCCCACCACAAGCGATATCCCAATTAACCGCCCAACCCAAGCGGAGACTTGGCCCCTCGCCCAACTCCAACGTTGCCTTGGGACCTCGCCCAACTCCAAGCGGACCCTTGGAGTGCCGCCCAGGTCCAAGCGAAGTCACTGAATCTCGCCCGTGTATTGAAATTTTAGGCGAAATCTCTGCTTTTCGCTTATGAGTGGGCGAGCTTCTAGTTACTCGTCTGGTGGAGCGAAAGTTTAGCGTATCGCTTGAGATGGCGAAATGTCAACCCTTCGCCCGTGTTTTTAAGCGAGATGCTGGTCCGTCGTCTGTTCACAAGCGAGGGAGTAGAGTTTCGCTCGACTATAACTTTTGATCGTCGATCAGCGACTTCTTTTAATCCTGAACAGTGATTTTCAACGATTATAAATCAAACTTAATCGCACCGCTGCGGTTGATTTTCAACGATCATCGATCAAATTAAATCTTTGATCTTTAATTTGATCGATGATTGTGGATGCTCTAATGAACACAAAAAATCCCCATTTTGGAATAGTATATTATACCATTTTAAGATAGCTTAAAGCCTTAAACACTTGTGATTGTGATACTTTTATTATGTTCGATTTTATATGCCCATATATCTCCGTCAGAATGATTCGGATAGCAAAATCAACTAGTCGCTGTCTGTATTGTCAAAGCTGACAAACCACACAGTTTTTTTTGGATACGTGGTACTTTCTAAGTTTCCAACATACAATGAATTTGACAAAATTCAGACCGAATGGAATCCACAGCTAAATTATTCGTATCAGGGTTGATTCTGGTTCTAATTTTCTTGGCTTTTGTATAGGCATTATGAGTTGCCATAAAAGGATACCCTAATAATGTAATGATTTTTCATTTTCTTTGTTAAAGCCGTGCAACTTTGAGGAGCTCCGCACACATTTCTACTTTATGAGGCAGAGGATTGGACTTGATACACCAATAACCAATTAGTAGACAATTAATAGAGTATGATTTTATAATTTGTGAGCCGGCTTGGAAATCCTCTATCTGGCATAAGCCGTATACACACCATCACGACAGTAGTCCTTTATATTAGGAATTCAATAACAGGCCGCAGGGACGGAACCAGGAATCTCTTAGAAAAAGGATTAATCTTAAAAGTGAGTATTTAAGGGGGACTTATGATAGAAAATTTCTTCTAAATATTAAGGTTTTCAAAAGATTTTTAATAAATTTAAAATTTTTAGGGATGGCTGGGTGTCACGGCCCGCCTATTTTCCTACATTATGGGATGGCCCGTGAAGTTCCTTAGAAGAACCTAGAAGACTCTAGAGCGTTATGGAAGAAGATGGAAGAAGATGGAGAAGAGCACAAACTTCCGGAATATTCTAGGATACTATAGAATATTCCTTGTACTATAGAAAAAGATGATTCTAGAACATCTTTTAGAATCCTCCATAGAACTATATATAAGGAGGAGAGCTTCACTTGCTCATGCATCTATCAAGAGTTCTCTAAGCATTGTAATATTCTCTCTCTAGCAATCAAATATTTTTCTCTCCCTAAAATCTCTAAGTCCCCACTTCCTTTGTGTTCTTTTAGGCTTACTTGAGAGTTCAAGTGCCGCACGGTCTTATCCAAATCTAAGCCCGTGACAGTTGGTATCAGAGCAAAGTTCGAGACTCAAGAAATGGCTGACGATAATAGCAACCTCAGCATGGAGAAAGGTGTCGATGGCCAGAACAAGAAGAGGGCAAATTCCAAGGATACGCAATCAAGTCTTGAGGCGAGAATGGTACGCATGGAAAAACGAGTAGGTGATTTCCTTATGTGCGCCGAGGAAGAGTTCCTAACAAATGAAACTCTTGAGGGGTGGAAAAATACCATGGAAGATGCCATAAACAAGGCGGTGGATGCTATCAAGATGGAGGCGGAAGCCCGGATCCAAGATGCGGTAGATGATGTCGTGGAGGAAGTGAAGACCAAGTTGTTGTCGGTCGAGAAAGAACTAGAAACGGTCAAAGGCAAGTTGGAGAATGACTTGGAAACGGTTAAAGGCGAGTTGGTGTTGTGCAAGAGGGATGCATTAAACCAAGCGTTGCATGGAGATTCGAGCAAAATCACAAGAGAGGATGCTCCCAAACCAAAACCCTACGATGGAAAGAGAGATCCGAAGGAGGTCGATACCTTTATATGGAGTTGTGAGAGGTATTTCGAACACCTTGAGATGGTGGACGATTCAAGGAAGATAAAGAAAGCAACGATGTTTCTCACGGAAAACGCCTTAGCATGGTGGACACTTCGAAGCCAGGAAATTCAGCAAGGTATGGCTATTATCTCTACTTGGTCAGATTTTAAAGTTGATCTTAAAAAGTACTTTTACCCTGAGAATGCGGCTTACAAAGCGAGAGCGAAGTTAAAGTATCTTCGTCAAACGGGTACGATCAAAGAGTATATCAAGATGTATACAAACTTGTTGCTGGAAATACCCAATTTGTCCAAGGAAGAGAAGCTATTTAACTTCTTGTGCGGAGCAAAACCATGGGTAAAACAAGATCTGGATCACCGTCGTGTTCAAACGCTGACCAAGGCAATAGCCGTAGTCGAAACCCTGATCGAGAATACAAGGCCAAACCTCGAAGAAAGAGGGGAGACTTCAGGGAATACAAGCTTCGAAGAAATAGGAATAACTTCAAGAAGTCACCATGCCAAAGGTGGGGGAGCGAAAGAAGATAGAGACAAGCATACCCCGAGAAAGTATCTTTCGTGGAAGGACAAAAATCCCGAGCATAAAGATGAAAGTAATTCCTTCTACTCTTGCTTCTTATGTGAAGGAAATCATAGAATCCGTGATTGCCCGAAGAAGGGTAAACTCAGTGCGTTGGTAGAGGAAATTGAATCTGAAGAGGAACGTGACTCCCTAGTGAGTTCTCTCCAAGTACTAAGCAGCGTCCAAGCTAAAGCGGATAAGTCCAAAAGCAAGGACAAGATTCTCATGTTCGTAGGCGTCAAGGTGAATGGGAAGACATCCCGCGCTTTAGTGGATACGGGAGCCACACACAACTTTGTGTCAAGGAAAGAAGCCTTACGGCTAGGTATGAAGTTCGCCAAAGGAGGAGGTACCTCGAAGGAGGTAAACTCATATGCGAAGCCACTAGAAGGCGTGGAACGTGGTGTGGAATTGCATCTCGACAAGTGAACGGGACCGGTCAATTTCTCGGTGATCCCTATGGACGACTTTGACATGGTGTTGGGGTTGAAGTTCATGTGCGAACAGCGTGCCATTCCCATGCCACCTTTTGACTCCTTGTGCATACTCGGGGAAAAATCATCACACCTTATCCCGGTGACTAAGAAGAAGGAGGAGACCACGGTGCTGTTGGTGATACAACTTTCAAAAGGGTTTTAGAATGGGTGAGGTAACCTTCATAGCAACAATGAAGGAGGAGAAACCGACTACCTAAGACGAAGAAGTTTCGAAGGGTATAAAGAAGGTTCTCGAAGAGTTCGAGGACGTGATGCCGAAGGAGCTTCCCAAGAATTTACCGCCAAGAAGGGAGATTGATCATGCGATCAAGATAGAGCCTGGTGATAAGCCTCCCGCAAAAGCACCTTACCGAATGTCCCCATCGGAGTTGGCTGAATTAAAGAAGCAACTTAAAGACTTGCTGGATGCGGGTTATATTCAGCCATCGAAGGCACCATACGGAGCACCGGTGTTGTTCCAAAAGAGAAAGGATGGATCGATGAGGTTGTGCACCGACTACCGGGCTCTAAACAAGGTGACCGTGAAAAACAAGTACCCAATACCGCTCATTGCAGATCTGTTCGATCAACTAGGAGGGCAAGATACTTCTCAAAGTTGGATTTACGGTCAGGATACTACCAAGAAAGGATCGCGAAGGCGACGAACCGAAAACAGCGTGCGTCACAAGGTACGGGGCTTACGAATTCCTTGTTATGCCTTTCGGTTTAACTAATACACCCGCTACTTTTTGTACGTTAATGAACAAGATATTTCACCCATACTTGGACAAGTTTGTGGTGGTCTATCTTGATGATATAATGATTTATAGCAAGACGTTGGAGGAGCATGTGAATCACTTGCGGACTGTTTTTCAAGCACTAAAGGAAAACGATTTATATGTGAAGAAAGAGAAGTGCTCATTTGCCCAAGAGGAAGTCTTATTCCTAGGTCACAAAATCAGTAGCGGGGAGCTTATGATGGGATGCCAAGATACGTGCGATACAAGATTGGACAGCCCCAACCAAAGTGTCGGAGTTACGATCATTCCTAGGTCTTATCAACTACTACCGAAGATTCATCCTAGGATACTCAAGAAAGGCAGCCCCGTTGACGGACTTACTGAAGAAAGAGAGAGCTTGGGAGTGGACGGCCCAATGTCAAGAAGCATTCGAGGAGCTAAAACAGGCGGTGGTTGAAGAGCCGGTCTTGAAGCTGCCCAACCCAAGCCTACCGTTTGAAGTGCACATGGATGCTTCAGACTTTGAGATAGGGGGAGTGTTGATGCAAGATGGACACCCTATCGCGTTCGAAAGTCGCAATTTGAACGACACCGGGAAGAGGTACATCGTACAAGAGAAGGAGATGACGGTGGTAGTTCATTGCTTGCGAGTATAGAGACATTACCTTCTCGGATCAAAGTTCATAGTCAAGATGGACAACGTAGCGACAAGTTACTTCCAAACGCAGAAGAAGCTAAGCCCGAAGTAAGCTAGGTGGCAAGACTTCCTTGTGGAATTCGACTATGATCTCGATTACAAATCGGGTAGAGGTAACGTGGTTGCGGATGCACTTAGTCGAAAGACGAAGTGCCAATCTCACGCAAGCCAACAACACGTTAATGGACCGTATGAAGGAAGGGTTGAGCAAGGATCCAACGGCGAAGAGCATGGTGGAGTTCACCAAAGCAGGCAAGACAAGGAAGTTTTGGATCGAAGATGACCTGCTGTTCACTTCGGGAAGAAGGGTCTACATGCCTCGGTGGGACAATTTACAAAGAGATATCATCAAGGAGTGCCATGACTCGCGGTGGGCAGGTCACCTCGGTACCCATCGCACATTATCCTTGGTGCACGAGAAGTTCTTCTGGCCACAACTCCGCGATGACATAGAGACATATGTGAGGACATGTCTTGTGTGCCAACAAGACAAGATTGAGAAAAAGCAGCCCGAGGGACTGTTAGAACCGATGCTCATTCCGGAGAGACCATGGGAAAGCGTCTCAATGGACTTCATCACATGTTTGCCCAAGTCAGACGGGTTTGGCATGATTATGGTGGTGGTAGACAGATTCACCAAATATGCTACATTTGCAGCAGCCACACCAGGATGTACGGCCGACGAGGTAGCCAAGTTGTTCTTCAAAAATATGGTGAAGTATTGGGGAGTTCCGAAGAACATTGTGAGTGATCGAGACGTACGTTTCACAGGAAAATTCTGGACGGAGCTCTTCAAGTTAATGGGTATCGAGCTTAACTTTTCAACAATCTTCCACCCTCAATCCGATGGGAAAACCGAGCGGGTGAATGCATTGTTGGAGCTATACATTCGACATTATGTTAGTGCCAACCAGCGAGATTGGTCCCGATTGCTCGATGCAGCCCAATTCTCCTACAACTTGCAGCGTTCGGAGTCTACCGGGAAGAGCCTATTCGAGCTCGCAACCAGAAAACAACCCTTGACGCTAAGTAATTTGGCCACTTCTTATGCAGGTGCTAGCCCCAGAGCATACAAGACCGCGAAGGATTGGCAGCAGTAAAGAGACTTAGCACACGCCCAATTGACAAAGGCGGCTAAGAAAATGAAGAAGTATGCCGATAAAAAGAGACGGCATGTGGAGTTCCAAGCTGGCGACATGGTGTTTATCAAGTTTCTGCCCCAACAATTCAAGTACAATCGGCCACTACAAAGTCTTGTTACGCAAGTACGAAGGGCCATTCGAAGTACTAGCCAAAGTGGGCAAGGCTTCTTACCGAGTGGAACTCCCATCAAAGATGAGAATCCATCTCGTCTTCTACGTGAGAAATTAAAAGGCGTTCAACAAGGACAAGGAAGACGAGAGTTGGGGAGTATCAAGGCGTGCACCACCCATGATTTCCACTTCTTTCGACAAAGACGTAGACGAGATACTAGCCAACCGTATTGTTCGAAGGAAGGGAGTGACGCTTTGCAAGGAATACTTAATAAATGGAAAGATGCATCGGTACAAGAAAGAAATGGGATTCCGAAGAATCCCTCTGGCAATTTAAAGATGCTATCGACTAGTTTCACGCACAAGCCGCGACAAGGACGTCGCGAGAATAGGTGGGGGAGAATGTCACGGCCCGCCTATTTTCCTACATTATGGGATGGCCCGTGAAGTTCCCTAGAAGAACCTAGAAGACTCTAGAGCGTTATGGAAGAATATGGAAGAAGATGGAGAAGATCACAAGCTTCTGGAATATTCTAGGATACTATAAAATATTCCTTGTACTATAGAATATTCCTTGTATATTCTTGTAAATAGTAGAAGTCTCTAGAAAAAGATGATTCTAGAACATCTTCTATAATCCTCCATAGAACTCTATACAAGGAAGAGAGCTTCACTTGCTCATGCATCCATCAAGATTTCTCTAAGCATTGTAATATTCTCTCTCTAGCAAACAAATACTTTTTCTCTCCCTAAAATCTGTAAGTCTCTACTTCCTTTGTGTTCTTTTAGGCTTACTTGAGAATTCAAGTGCCGTACGGTCTTATCCAAAATCTAAACCCGTAATATGGGGCACCCTTAGGCAACACTTACCTCCGTCCCTAATAGGCAGGAGCACTTAAAAACAATCCAGCAGAGAAGGTCAAACATCTTGTACGAACCAACAGAAGCAGTATGAGCAAAAAGAGGAAAACCAACCATTTTGACGCTTGACTCTATGTGCTGCTAGAGTGCCACCACCCAATAAACTTATTAAACAAAATTATAGTGTTCCAAGTTAGGACTATTCTATTTTGCAAGTTATGACTCCAAAGCAGAGTGATATAGCTGATGGGAAGCCATATCTGTTGTACGACTTAAACCCCAAAAGTCTGTCAATCTCAACTCAAACACTTTACAATTTGACTCATTTGCATTTCTTTTGAAGCTTGATATAGGGCTCCAAAATCCTGGAGGGACTCCTATAATAAGACGAAATAGAGACATTTTGAAGTAAAACTCAAAAACCCCTTATCCATAATATTTTTACAATGCCTAAACCACCCCTGATTAGTTAATCTTAATTACACTAATTAATTAATAAATTAAGCTAATCATGATTAGTTAAACATAATCTTGTAATTAAAAAAATGAATTCAATTTTTTTTTTTTGAATTTGTGTTTTGTGGGAAGAAAAACTAGATGAAATTTAAGAAAATTTTGTCCTTTTTTTTAAACCCTAGATTTTGATTCAATCAACCATAGTAGCATTGAGTATACCTCTAGCTTAAACTCTTGATCTTTTTATGGCTCAAATTTGATGAAATCATGATTTGAAAGATGGATTTTTTGTTACTCAGAGAAATTTACGGTTGGGTTTCATGTCGAACCCAACCGTAACCCTAAGAACACCGAAGAACACCATTTTTGCCCAGATTTACGGTTGGGTTTTCACCAAACCCAACCGGAACTTGAAGAACAATGATGAACACCATTTTTGCCCAAATTTACGGTTAGGTTTTCAACCAAACCCAACCAAAACAAATCTTTAAACCCCAATCGTAAAATTAGATAAATCTATTTTAAGATTTTTTAATTTCTATCTTGTATAGAATTGAAAGACGAAGCTAACCCAAAAAAATGAGGTCAATCGGACATCGTATGAAGGAGTTATGATCAAAACGGTGAAATCTATTTGTATCCAGGAATATTTACGGTTGGGTTCGCCAATAAACCCAACCGGAAATTTGGGCTATTTACGGTTGGGTTTATTGGCAAACCCAACCGTAAATATTCCTGGATACAAATAGATTTCACCGTTTTG
>JAJJMC010030977.1:5800962-5879244 GCA_023531435.1 Papaver californicum | reverse complement strand
ATACAAATAGATTTCACCGTTTTGATCATAACTCCTTCATACGATGTCCGATTGACCTCATTTTTTTTGAGTTAGTTTCGTCTTTCAATTCTCTACAAGATAGAAATTAAAAAAATCTTAAAATATAAATTTTTTATCTAATTTTACGATTGAGGTTTAAAGATTAGTTACGGTTGGGTTTGTTTAAAAACCTAACCGTAAATCTTAATTGAATCTTCATCTCCTACATTTGAAGTTACAGTTGAGTTTGTTAATAACCCAACCGTAATATGAAGAACAAACCAGTTACGGTTGGGTTTCCATTCGAACCCAACCGTAAATTCAATCTGTAACCCTAAATCTTCATTAATTTGTTTATTTTTATCCGGATTGTCATCACTACTACTCTCTACACATTTATTAGTATTCTTCATCACGAAATTGGGAGTTTAATCGACGACGAAATTTTGATTCGATGGAGAAATTTGATTAAAATGGAGAAGGAAAAGATATGGAGGAGAGGGAAAGATTTTAATTAGAGGACTAAGTTATCTTTTTTTTGATTTGGTAAAGGGTAAAATGGACATTTAACTTTACCCTAGGACATCCTTTAACAAAAAATTAGATCACCTCACCTCCTAGAGGAGCCCCTCCGGATATTGGAGCCCCTATATCAGGCTTCTTTCTTTTCGTGCGAAATTTAATAACAAGAGAAATATGTCAAATATTCTTCAAATTACATTATCCCTCAAAACTTGATTCCTACACTTAATTACACTTTGACCATTAGATTAGTGTGGTTATCTTATCACCATCACCACTAATTCACCACAATCATGCACCAAAATGTCCAACCATTAGAAAATGATAACTCAATAAAACATACAATCATATCTCAAAACCCGGTTCCGGCCATTACTAAAATTAAAATCCCATGAAAATCGACGGACTTAACAATGCCATACTAAAAAAGAAAAGACAATTTGATTTAGCTGTTTTCTCTTCACACTCTTGTAGCATTGTCATGTCATCATATCAATTAAAATGATTGCTTCTGTAAAAAGAAAACAAAAATATTTTACAACCTGTGATTTTATAAGAAAAAAACTCCAGACTTTTCTGTTCCGTTCTTAGTTTAATTAAGAAATTAATCAATATTTAAATTTAATGAAGAAAATTAATCAATTTTCTCTCTGGTATGTGTGGGGCCGGTCTGTCTTTTCCTTTAAATATTTTAAACTCTTCACAACTATCAAAAGAATGTCGGAACGACACAACGGTTTATAATCTCTTCCATTATATAAACCCTAGAGCTTTTTCTCTTCCTCTTACTTATCAATTATCATATTTCTAAAATAAAACTCTCCCCATCTGATTTTCTTCTTCTTCTTGAAATCTTCTCTCAAAAGAAAAACAAAAAGGATTTTTTTTATATTTTTGTGAGAGAAGAAAAGGGTTCTGTTTGTTTGATTGATAATAAATTAATAATGGGGGCTTGTGCAACAAAACCAAAAGCTTTAGAAGAAACGAATCAAGCACCTGAACCAATACCATAAGTGGTTAAGGAAGAAACAAGTTCAAACCCTGAACAATTGAAGAAAACTAATGATGGAGTAGAAACTACTACTAAAGAGATTATCGGAGAAGAAGTTAATTCGAAGGATGAAGGAGAGGATAATAAGGGTGACGATGGAAACAAAACAGTTTCTCTTAACTCCCTGTTAATGGAGGTATAATCTAATCTAATTACTCTTGTTTTTGTTTTTCAATATTTTTTTTTTAAAACTGGGTTTCCTAATGGGTGTATGTTTCCGACATGGGGTTCCAGTAATTTCGATTTTGTTTCTGATCATCGCATGCAAATTACGGCATAAATGAGTTTTTGATGCTAGGTACAGAGTAAATTAGGATGTAACTGAATTTTAATGCACGGTGTGTATTTCAGACTTCAGAGGCATCTATTTAGTTTTTTTTTTTTTTTGAATCATTTTTAGTTTCTTATTATCGCCAAACTGTAATCTATAAATAAATCCAACGAGTTTTTTTTTGAATTTCTTGTTGAAGGATAATTGGATAATCTGATTCCCGATCCTTGCAAGATGCTCATATTTATTCAAAAAATTAATCAATAAAATCTAGAATTCGTTCTGACTTGGCTCCAAAATATGTACTATTTCCTTTTTATGTTTACAAAGATGCGAATATTCCCGCCAAAACATTGTACAGTGGTCCTCCCTTGGATACCTAGACGTGTTTGTCGAGTACCACCAGATTATTAAATTCTGCGCTTTTCTTTGTTTGCATATTTAACGTGTATATCTAATTTACTTATGTTTTGGATTTTGATTTTGAATCCCTTGAATTCTTAATAACTATGGTTTATAAGCCTAGAATAAGTTATTGATTATTAGTCTGCATTGTGAAGGTTGTTTAATCATTTAGCATGAATACATAAAAAGAGTATTGAATTTTTATTCATATCATTCAAATTTAAAACGAGAATTGTAGAACTTCTTCAATGTTACTGATTTGTTGATTCTGCCTTTTTGAAATCACCATGGCCGGGGTTGTGGAATCATTAGCAACGGACATTTGTATCATAACTAGACTTGTTAACCCATGATTATACTGTCAATTTTATATTTTGAATTATATAAGAAAAAAGTGAAAGATGTCAAATCCTATTGATTGCAGTAGTACAATCTTATTGCTAAAGTTGTTTAATGCTTAAATTGCTGTTCATTTAAATACAACTATTTCTAATATTAACAATCACTTCCCTTTTGCAGAGTGAACCAGGAAAAGCAACTGTTGAAAGTGAGAAACCAACCGAGACTGTGTCAATTCCATCAGTGCCAGTTACTGAAGCCGTTAAAGTAGAAGAAATACCAAAGGTTGAAGTATCTGTCGAATCCTGTAACACCTCCTCAACTGAAACAGAGAAAAAACCTGAATCAGCACCAGTTGTTGAGACAGTAAATCCAACAACTGTTGAAGCTAAAGAGGAACCTTTGAAGGTTGAACCTGCTGCTGTTGTGGCAGTGCTAGAACCCTTGAAAGATGTTAAGGTTGTAGAGAAGAAGGAAGAACCCGTTGCTGCCGTTGAGGTCAAAGGAGATGTTGCAGTAAGCAAGTGAATGACGTGAATTGAGTAAGCATATCTTTTGTTCCTTGGCAGTACAATTAATAGGAAGGATTTGTTTCAATTGTTTTGTTTCTGAGTACAGGGGTTGGTTTCTTATCTGTCTTTATTCAATCTGTTCTTTATTCTCTATTTTCTTCCTCAATTATGACATATAAGATTAAATTATTTGTTTGTTGATTCAATGAACATATAATTTCTAGAGTCTATTTTCATTTGGTTTGTTTTTTTTTTTTTTTTTTTTAACAAACAATAAAAAAGAAAACAATAAAAAAGAACAGAGGGAACTAAGCCACTATCTTGAAAGAAAAAAAATGATGAATGTAAAAAAAAAAAAAATATATAAAACATCTTATAATCATTAAAAAGAGAATATAAAACATGTTATAATCATCGTAAATGATAGACTAATAAAGCAGATCTATCACTCCCTACAATCGAACGAATAAAATTAGGAGACTTATTCCACCACTGCGAACCTATTGTAGCGCCATTTTTAGCTAACAAATCTGCTACCACATTCTCTTCACGATAAATATGAGAAACGAAATTGAATAGAAGCCAAAAACCTCGTGCAGTTCACCCAATGAATAGATAAACGCCAGGGAACCAAAGAAAAATCTATAATGGGCCTAATTATATGCATCAAATCACATTCAAACCACATTATATTCATACCTCTAGAGTAAGCAATTCTAAAAGCAAAGATGGCACCCTAAAATTCAGCGGAAACCAAATTGTCTATACCAATAAACTGAGCTAAACAACCCATAATCATGCAATTATTATTCCATAATACCACTCCACAACCCGCTAGACCAGGATTACCCATCGAACAACCATCTGCATTAATTTTAAACCAACCATATACGAGGGGTTGTCATTTTTCCTCTATAATTTTTGGAGCCTTCAAAGCTCGACCATGTACACCAAAGAAACGGAGAATATACAGATCAGTTAAGGAATTATTCATGCACCTCTTACTCATGCAACCCGATTCACCTATTAATCTTTTCAAATAAGATGATGCGTGTTGTAGACAGACTATTTCAAACTTGAATCTTATTTGATTTCGTACATACCAAATCAGCCATATACAACTCACGACGGCCACCCAAAGAAGATTCTTAACCTGACTGCTTAAACTCGTATTCCTCACAACAGAACATAATTATTGTATTGATGACGTCTCAAGGGAAACATTAAACACACTACCCACCCATCTCCATAAAGCCCCTGCATAACTGCACTCAAAAAACAAATGACGTTGTGTCTCATAACAACAAGGTATTGCACACAAGTTACAACATGAAGTTGTATGAGTACCCGAGAACATAACCACATCATCAGTTGGGATACAACCATGTAATAATTTCCAAATTGTAGCTGCTCTCCTTGGTGGAGTTCCAACCTTCCACAAATCAATAAAATCTTGCTTTTCCTATATGCTTGGCCTACAATGAGCTAATGCGGACTTCATAGTTACCTCACGTAATGTGTCCAAGTTCCATATTCTTCTGTCAGCTACATGAGAAGCAAAAGGCGTCTCATAAATATTATGTTGTATCAATCCATTTAGTTCCGTCATGTAAGAAGGAATGAACCAGCTATCACCCACAATAAATTCCGCTACCAAATTATGAATATTTGTCACATCCAAATCTAAAAAATCAGTAATCGAAGAGTCTAAATTGCCGCACCAATTATCACGCCAAAAATCGATAGTAGAGCCATCTCCCACTAAGCAAACTCTATTAAGAAGAATACAATCCCATTGTCTTCGAATTCCTGGCCAAATAGATGATTTCTTGTAAGAATATCCAATGAATCTCGCTTTGAAAAAAGTGCACCAATACTCAATCCCTTTCATAATCTTCCATGTTGTCTTCATTAAAGACGCATGATTTAAGCTGACCAAAGACTTAATATTAAGCCCCTCTTCAGCTAAAGGAAAACAGATTTTTTTCCCAACCAACAATAGTATGTTTAATTGTGTTAATATCACCCGACTAAATAAAAATTTTCATCCAGCTTTCCAGAGTATGAATACATGCTTTTGGCCATTCATACACGTGAAAACTATATAATGGGGAGCTAGTTTACATAATTAACTAATTCCACTCTACCCATCATAAAGAGGGACTTGCCCTTCCAGATAGCGAATTTTAGTTTTATTTTGTCTAAAATTGGTTGAATATGCCTTTTTCTAGGAATACCTTGAAAAATAGGCACACCCAAATACCGAAAAGGCAAAGAACCCATCGGAATATTAAATTGATTAATAATAAGAGTAGCTCACGAAATAATATGCTTAATCGCAAACAAGGTACACTTTGAAGTGTTAATTACTTGTCCAGAACAAGCACCGTATTCCTCAAACAAGCTCATTAAATTACCCAAATCACGTCTAGTGCCTCTGCAAAATACCATGATGTCATCAGCATACAAAATATGATAAGGAGCGACTATACCTCTTGGAGAAGATATGGTATGAATTAAGCCTTGTTCCAGCAGATTAATAATTCCCCGACTTAACACATCCTCAGCAAGACAGAATAAGATAGGAGATAAGGAATCTCCTTGACGGACTCCCCTAATGCAACTAAAGTAACTCATAGCTTTACCATTGACTATGACAAAAAGTTTTTTAGAATGTAAAATGGTTCGAATCCATTCCACAAACTTAGAACAGAACGCAAAAGCCGATAACATTTTCAGAAGAAAATTCCAATCCGACGTATCAAAAGTTTTTCGAATATCAAATTTCATGGCAATATTCCTTCCATAAGACTTATAATCTAAAAGATTATTGGTTCTGAAGTTAAGGTGATGCATTCAAAAATGCTCCTACCCGGAAGAAAAGCTCGTTGTTGAGGAGAAATGATTCTTGCTGCAATAGGACTCAATCTCGATGTCAAAATCTTCCCAATGATCTTAAAATAAAAATTAGTCAAAGCAATAGGCCAAAATTTTCCAATTACGTCAGCTTCAGGTTCCTTAGGAATAAGCACAATGTAATTAGGATTAACATTCAGAACTAACCACCCCCGTTCGAAAAATAATTAGACCGATCTGTAAACATCTTCCCTTACAATATCCCAAAAAGACGTAAAAAAAATACCATTAAATCCATCCAGACTTGGGGCACCATTAGCATTTATGCCAAATACTGCTGCTTTAATTTCCTCCCTATCCGGCATCACCATAAGAGAAGCATTCTCCGTTGTCGTGACACTGGACACCACGTGTTAGACTAATGAAATCATTATCAACACAGTTTGAGACGCCAGCATAGAGATCAGTAAAATGATTAATGATATGTTCGGAAATCGCATCATGGTCTAGAGTTAACTCACCATCCACTTTTAGATGGGTAAGTTTATTCATAGACGCTCGAATCTTCGCTGACTTGTGAAAGAATTTAGTGCTTGCATCCCTCTCAGCAACCCACTGTATCCTAGACTTTTCCATCCAATGAAAACACTGCATACTTAGAGCATTAACCAAATATTTTGACGCCTCTATTTCCTGTGTATGTAAGTCATTAGAATAGCCTTCCGTAGTGATTTTTGTTTGAATAACGTCCAAATCATGAGTAGCATTCTCCACTGCCAGATTTACATCTCCAAACAAAGATTTATTCCAAGCCTTCAACACCATCTTAAGATGCTTAAGTTTTTGTATTAGAACATACATAGGACTTCCATAAAACATAGTCTGCCACTTTTGTTGAATCAAATTTCCAAGACCAGGGTGTTGCAACCACATACTAAGAAACTTGAAAAAAGAAGGTAAGGTCTTTACTAGCTTATAAGTTTTTGGTTTGTAAATTCCTTTTACTAGCTTTACTTGAGGTGCATCGATAATGTCCTTGTTGCCTAGATGTGATAGCAGAGCGAGAATGATAGGAGAAAACAAGTAGATGGCTTTGGATACAAAGAAACTTGCCAGTTCATAGATAGAAATATTGGGCACATAACAGGTTGCGACCATGTTATTGTACATAGTACTACCTGTTTGAATTTGTGCTAGGGAAATGAAAGCTACTAGAAGGTTTATATCCAGGGTGATCTGTGAAATGACGCTCTCCATAACAATTTAATCTTGTAATAAGCAACTAATTATAAATATCCTAAATCCTTATGATGATTTAAAGTTCTTCAGAGTATGTATCTATTATTAACTCTTTGAGTATAGAGATTGAAAGAGAGAAAATATGAATATATGTGTTGGAAAAAATGATTTTTAATGTTTTGTTTTTGGTCTTGATAGGAATTGATCTTAGGATTTAAGGGTCACTAAGGACACTAGCTCATTTTCACTAATTGTGCATGAAACCTTTAGTCCAACATAGGAGAACTAAAGATGTTGCCTCTCCATACTACTAAGAAAATTGCATCTAAGAGTGGCGCTTTGGGTCAACACACTTTTGTGTAGGGAAGAGGACTTAGGCAATGGGCTAGTTGGTGCAACCACACATTTCACATACGCGCGGTGCTTCGCACTCAAGCACACAAGCCGTCATTGTCCGTTCGGTCGGGCGGGTCGGGATGGGGTTCGGGTTCAGATGTGGTTTAACCAAGATTTATCTTTTTGGAAAAAATAATTTTGAATTATTTCCTTAACGATTTAAAATCAAATTAAAATGTTCTTTAATGTGGGGGCATCTGACCCGTCAAAAAATAATTTTCTTACCAAAATTTTTTTCTTCTGCAACACAACGTCGACATTTTCTGGCCGTTTTTCTTTACAACATTATTACAAATTATGTCGACATTCTGGACAGATTTCTCTCAGGTTTCTGCATATAAAAAAAATCGAATTCTTCATTCCAACCATCCCAGAGCAGGCTACTATCCCTGGCTCTTTTCCCTTCTTCTTCCTTTGCTTGCACATTTGCTTGTTTATTTCTTTTCTTCATCTTGCTGTTAAGTTTGTTTGAGTTGGAAAGTATTGTAGTGCTATACATTACTTGTATCGGGCAGTTTTATCCTGGACACAACTTCACAGTTGGGTATTTAGCATCACTCATTTTTGAGGCGTACCGGTGAACTATTGTGTTAAGGACAGTTTGATGATCAAGTGACTCTGCCCTCAAATCAGTGTTTAAATTTCAGAAGTTTTATTAAACATTAACATCATTTGTTTTCAGTATTTTATTGTTGCAGAACAAACAATCTTAACACAATAGTTTCTTCTGTAACAATGGGAAAAAATAATGTTGATAGACCAGAAAAATTCAAAGGGAAGGATTTCAAAAGATGGCAATCAAAGATGTTGTTTTTCCTGAGTTTTCATATGCTAGATGATATTGTTCTGAAATCTTTTAATGAGAGTCTGAATGATGCTGGAAATGAAAGGGAATTGGACAGTTGGGTTAGGCAGAATTATATGGATAAAAACCATATTCTGAATTATTTAGAGGATGCACTGTATGATTTTTACAATGCAAAGGAGAATTTTTCTGCTTTTGATTTATGGGCTGCTTTAGAGGCAAAATACCAAGCTGAAACTGCTGGAAGTAAGAAGTTCTTGGTAGCTAGGTTCTTGAAATATAAAATGTCGAATGCAAAATCTGTGGTTGATCAATTCCTTGAACTTCAGTGTATTATCAATGAAATTCTTGTTGAAGGCATGGTGATAGATAAACTTTTCAAGTGTCTGTTGTGATTGAGAAACTACCGTCTTCCTGGTCCGAATACAAACGTAGATTGAGATATGAAACTGGTGAAGTCAGTATGGTTGATTTGGGTAAGAAGATTTAAGTGGAAGAGTTATTGTGCTCCAAAGACAAGAACATATCTTCTGCAAGGGACATGTCCAACAAGGCTCATGTAATTGAACACAAGTCTTCTAATACTGAAAAGGGTGAGAGAAACAAATGCAACCCTAAGCCTAGTCCTCGTATGTTTCAGAAACCCAAATCTGACATTGGTAAATCAAGGGTGCTGGTTATGTTTGTGGAATTCGAGGCCATATGGCAATTCACCGTAGAAAACGTAAAGACTTTAATAACAAGAAAAACAATGCTAATTTGGTTGAAAACAACAAGAACGAGTTTTCTGGTACGGTGTCTGAAGTTAATTTGGTAACCAATGTGAGAGACTGGTGGGAAGATTCTGGTGCTACTAAGCATGTCTGTGGAAATAAAGATATGTTCACCTCCTATCAGAAGGTAGGGGAAGGGGAGAAACTCTACATGGGTAACTCATCTACAACACATGTTACAGGGAAAGGAAAATTTGGGCTGAAGCTCACTTCTGGCAAGACTCTCACATTGAATGAAGTTCTTCATGTTTCGGACATATGCAAAAATCTTGCTTTTTGTGGTATTTTAGATGATAAGGGTTTTAAAATTGTAATTGAATATGACAAAGTTGTTGTCACTAAGGGTAAGGATTATGTGGGTAAGGGTTATAAGACTGAGGGTCTCTATAAACCTAATGTAACCTCTGATGAAATGAATAAAATTGATTATTCTGCTTATGTTTGTGTGTCATTAAATGTTTGACATTGTAGACTTGGACATGTAAGTCAATGCATAAACTGGCTAGCGTAGGTTGCATATCCAAATTTAGTTTGGATAATGAACATAAATGTGAAGTATGTGTATAATCAAAATATGCTAAACAAACTTTTAGAAAAAATGTTCAGAGAAATTCTAAACCCTTAGAATTAATTCATTCAAATCTAGTTGACATGAAATCAACTCAAACTAGAGGTGGTAAAAAATGGTTTATAACTTTCATATATGACTGTACCAGGTACTTTCAGGTATACTTGCTCAGGGGTAAGGATGATGCCTTAGAATCCTTTAAGATGTATAAAATTGAAGTTGAAAACCAATTAGATGTTACCATTAAAAGAGTTAGGTCTGACCATGGTGGTGAGTATGAAATTCCTATAGGAGAATTCTGCTCACAACATGGCATTATTCATGAGACCGTTCCTCCTTATTCACCACAATCTAATGGTGTGGCTGAACGGAAGAACCGAACCCTTAAGGATATGATGAATGTCATGTTGATTTGTTCAGGATTACCGGAAACCTTGTGTGTGTGTGTGTGGGGGGGGGGGGGGGTCGTCCTCTCAGCTTGCTATATCCTGAACAGAGTACCCGTTAAAGGATCAGACAAACTCCATATGAACTATGAAAAGGTAGACAACCTTCTTATGCATACTTCAAAGTGTGAGGGTGTTTGGATAAGATTTATATTCCTCCTCTTAAGTGAACTAATATAGGACCCAAAACTGTTGACTGTGTTTTCATAGGGTATCCTGAGAATACTATTGCATATAAATTTTTGGTTGTAAATTCTGAAATTTCTGAAATTGGTGTGACTACTATTATGGAATCTAGGGATGATGTGTTCTTTAAAAATGTTTTTCTATTGAATCTGATTCTCGCATGATATGTGTTGATCCCCTAGATGTCTATTTGACCATTCAGACATTACCTTTAGAGGAAGATGAAGTTGAATTTGAGCCTAGAAGAGGTAAAAGGCTTAGAAATGAAAAATCTTTTGGGCCAGACTTCATAATACGCTTAGTTGAGACTGATCTACAGACTTATAGAGAAGCCATGACTTCTTATGAATCTCCACCGTGGAAAGAATCTACCACTAATGAAATGGATTCCATCATACAGAACGGTATGTGGGAGATTATAGACTTACCTTTAGGGTGTAAACCCATAGGTTGTAAATGGATCTTCAAAAGAAAACGTAAGGTAGAGGGGACTGTGAAAAAATACAAAGCTAGGTTAGTAACTAAAGGCTATAAACAGAAAGAAGGTGTACTTATTCACTTGTTACGAGAATTACTTCCATTAGGATGTTAATTGATATTGCTGCCATTCATAACTTAGAGATACATCAAATGGATGTAAAAACAACTTTTTTAAATGGTGATTTAGATGAAGAAATCTACATGGACCACCCTGAGGGCTTTGTAGTGAAAGGTTGTGAAAACAAAGTTTGTAAACTGAAAAAATCTTTGTATGGTTTGAAACAAGCACCTAAACAGTGGCATGAAAAATTTGATCATGTAATGATTTCTAGTGGTTTTAAAATCAATGAATCTGACAAGTGTGTTTATACTAAACTTGTGAATGATGTCTGTGTGATTGTATACTTGTATGTTGATGATATGCTTATACTTTCTACAAACATGGATGTAATTAATTCCACTAAGAACATGCTAAATGAGAACTTTGATATGAAAGACTTAGGCCCCGCTGATGTGATCTTAGGGATGAAGGTTTGAAGAAATTCTAATGGACATAGCCTTAGTCAATCTCATTATGTTGAATCTTTGCTTAAAAAATATAATCAGTTTGATCGTAAACCTTTTTGTACTCTGTATGATCGTTGTTGTAGACTCAAAAAGAATAAGAGTAATGGAGTTTCACAACTTGAATACTCATGTATTATAGGAAGTATGATGTATTTGATGAACTGTACGAGACCAGACATTGCTTATGCTATGAGTAGGTTGATTAGGTATACCTGTAATCCGGGACAGGAGCATTGGGATGCACTTATTAGAGTGCTGAGGTACTTGAAGTACACTTTGACATTTTGTTTGAATTATGAGAGGTACCCTGCCGTCCTTGAAGGATTTTGTGATGCAAACTAGATATCCGACTCAAAGTAGTCTAAGTTTACGAGTGGATATGTTTTTACTCTAGCAGGTGGGTCTGTATCTTGGAAGAGTTCCAAACAGACATGTATAGATCGATCTATTATGGAAATCGGAGTTTATTGCGTTAAATAAAGTAGGAGAGGAAGCCGCTTGACTAAGATGCTTTTTAGAAGACATTCCTCTCTGGCATAGGCCTGTGCCAGCTATATCTGTACATTGTGATACTCAAGTTGCAATAGCTAATGCTAAAAACAACAACTATAATGGGAATTCTATACACATTTGTAGAAGACATAATTCCCTGAAACAACTAATCTCAATTGGCGCTATTTCTGTTGAATTTGTGAGGTCTAAGGAGAATATCGCGGACAATTTGATGAAAGGTTTTTCCAAGGAGATAGTTAGTAATGCATCGAGGGGGGTGGGGCTTAAGCTCATTAAATAAACTTTCCATGAAGGATATTCAACTTTGCTGACTGGAGATCCCAAGATCAAGGTTTTGAATGAGACAACTAATTTATGGTGGGTCAAACGAAACACTATCAGAGAATTTCATTTTTTGTCCCTTCCCTATGGTGTAGACGTGATAATGTGACTACATGTGATGGATGACTTTTTATTAAGTCTTAATGAGTTTTATAGTTTCAATTTAAGATTGAAGTGGGGTGTAGCAGTAAACACTCTTGATGGAACTCACCTATCTGAATGTGTAAGTGGACCATTTCCTATAAGAATAGAGCTGATTCTCTAGAGCATTCTAAGAAAAGGGATACGTCCAGGGCCAAAATTGATACAATGACACGAACTTGATAGCACCTAGAAAGATATCACGCGTGGAAGTTATTGATGAACTACACCAAACGGTGGCAGTTCAAGACATCACGTTCACTGTCTATCAAGTAGTTCCGGTAATTTCTCACTAAGCAAAGGTTCAAGACCTTATGGACACCACTTGCCTACAATGGTATTTCTCGCTTTCTGATTTCTGATTTTTTATCGGTTTTTCATTCATGTGGGGGATTGTTGGAGAAAATGATTTTTAATGTTTTGTTTTTTGTCTTGGTAGGAATGGATTTTAGGACCTAAGGGTCACTAAGGACACTAGCTCATTTTTACTAATTGTGCATGAAACTTTTAGTCCCACATAAGAGAAACTAAAGATGTTGCCTCTCCATATTACTAACAAAATTGCATCTAAGTGTGGCCCTTTGGGTCAACACACTTTTGTATGAGGGAGAGGACTTATGCAATGGGCTAGTTTGTGCAACCACACATTTCACACATGCGCGGTGCTTCGCACCAAAGCACGCACGCCGCCGTCGTCCGTCCGGTCAGGGGGGCCGAGCTCCAGTTCGGATGTGGGTATGGGTATGGGTATGGGTGTGGGTGTAGTGTGGGTCAACCAAGACTTATCTTTTTGGAAAAAATACTTTTGAATTATTTCCTTAACGAATTTAAAATCAAATTAAATTTGTCTTTAATATGGGGACGTTTGATCCGTCAGAAAATAATTTTTTTACCAAATTTTTTTTCTTCTGCAATACAATGTCGACATTTTCTGGCCGTTTTTCTTTACAAAATTATTACAAATTATGTCGACATTCTGGACGGATTTCTCTCTGGTTTCTGCCTATAAAAGCAAATCGAATTCTTTATTCCAACCATCCCAGAGCAGGCTACTTTCACTGACTCTTTTCCCTTCTTCTTGTTTTGCTTGCGCATTTGCTTGTTTATTTCTTTCCTTCATCTTGTTGTAGATTTTGTTTGAGTGGGCAAGTATTGTAGTGCTATACAATACTTGTATCGGGCAGTTTTATCCTGGACACAACTTCACTGTTGGGTATTTAGTATCATTCATTTTTAAGGCGTACCGGTGAACTATTGTGTTAAGGACAATTAAATATCAAGTGACTCTACCCTTAAATTAGTGTTTAAATTTTAGAAGTTTTACTTAACGTTAACATCATTTGTTTTCAGTATTTTATCGTTACAGAACCTACAATACATAGGCCAGGATTGATCAATTTTGGGATGACTGGATCATGTAATGGTAATGGCTGAAACCAAAAGATGGAAACACGCACGCCTAACTAGAACTGCACAGGAACCGACCGGAACCGAAGAACCGGACCGGAACCGAGGGAACCGTACCCCAAAAGAACCGAACCGAGGGTACATGGTACAGGTACAAAAAATGGGGAGCCGAGTACAACCGGGTACAAGGTACATGTACTACCCCAGAACCGACCTGTACCGAACTGAAGGAACCGAGGTATACTAGCCGTTGATCATTTAGGTTGTTTTAATCTCAGTCGTTAAGTTTTTAGGTTAGGTTAGGTAACTCACTTCACTCGATCTGTTTCATTTCATTTCGTGTGTTTCTTCTTCGTCTGTGAAAGAAGAAGAAGTTTTTCTGTTCACTGTTCTTCGTCAATCGTTCTTCATCAATAGATTTTAAATTTCAAATCCCCTCTCTCAAACCCCAGTTAGCCCATATTCCGCCTAACGGATCGACCGTGACTATTAGCCAAGCCAAGCCAACAACGAAGACTAGACTGACTAAGATTAGATACATAAAGAAATGGGGAAACAAAAACTCTTTCCAGCTGCCCTAAAGTGCAGACATAATTGAGATAGTAAGTTATGATTTCAACAAAAACTCCTTTTAGAATTAAAAAGTTTTGATCTTTATTACATTTTAATTTGTGTGTTTTTATGTTGTTAGGGAAACCCATTACTAGTCTAGTTCCAGAAGCTTGGTATCCAACCTTAGCTTTTTTTCATGCTAACCATTGGACTTCTACTCACTGCTGCTTTCTTCATGTAAGTAATGGATTTTAATTGAATTCCGCTAAAATTGTCGTTGATTGGTTTGTTTCCCATATTACAGTGGAAATCCATACATATTCCGAAGTAGATCAATTCTATTTGAAAATGCTATTGGTATTTGGGAGCATTAGTTCCGGTGTTTTTATTCATCATGTTGCTTGTGATTGCCTTGACATTGTTCTGGGAAGCGAGTATGTGAGAGCTCAGAAACTTAATTTTGCTTTGTATAAGGTGTACTCTGGGGTTTGGGTATCTTTGATCCTATTTGTTATTTCACTGTTCAGACACTTAGTTTTGCTCTGTGTTTGCTGTATTCTAGGGTTTTACAGATTACTTAGCTGACCTTATATCCGATTTACTGTGGAGTTAAGTGGAAGGGACTAAGAAAAAAAAAAGGGTACAAATACAAGAACCGACCGGAACCGAGGGTACAGGTACAAGAACCGAACCGAGGTAGAACGTACATGTACACAAGTTGAGAACCGACCATAGAAAGGTACGGGTATAAGGTTTTACCAGGAACCGAGCCGAACCGACCTTTGTGCACCCCTACGCCTAACCCAATACTTTCATTATGTGGTTCCTCCTGGCAACTTTTTCGCACCACTTTATCATTGGGAAGATGGGTTCCTAACCATAGCCTTGCTCCAACGGTTAAAATGGTAGTGGGTGTAATGAGCTAGAGTTGACCTCAAAGTCGGGATGAGCTGCCTTCGTTTGTTTTACTTGCCAGTTCAGCTTCGGGTGGATTGACTAGTTCTTTAATTATAAGCATCTCAATAGATTAAAAAGTATTAATTTCTGTGAAAGAACCAAAAGTGATCAGCTTAGTTCTTTAATTATAAGCATCTCAATAGATTAAAAAGTGTTAATTTCTGTGAAAGAACCAGAATTGATCAGCTAAGGGATAAAGATAAATATCATGAGTATCACCGCGAGAACGATACCGATGGTTGATTGCATATCGATTTTGACCGAAAATATTTGAGACAAAACTAACAACAGAATTGCCAACAAAATGATGACTAGAGCCATAATAAAAAAAGAATTAGCCTTTCTTTACATTTTGGGGTCCCCGTAAAGAATTTCCTCCTACATTCATCTTCATTTGCTAACTAGCCTTTCTTATCTTTTTCAAGCTCAGTAATCATGGATAGGAATTCAGAAGAATTTGAACCATCGGCACAATTTCATGTGGTTGCGTCCAAAGACAATTTTGGGGGTGAAAAAACAATAGCACAATTGCAAATTTGCAATTATATTTTGGTTGAAGAAGATAATAAATACAGTGAAAACAAGCTTTATTAAAGGTTACACCTTTAACTATCTATATCCAACTCGTCAAATTGTTATGACTCGCAAATAATTTATAGGCATTGGCACATTGCTATTAACAACAAACATTGTACTTGGAAGAATATGGTTGCAGCAAGGCTGCATAAGGCATATGTAATCTACTTGAGTTTTGTTAATCACATCACAAAGTTTTCAAGAAAAAATACATCATGATTCATCACAAAGTTAACAATTACAATACAGAGAGAAAATTATAAAACACACCAAACAAAGTTGTAGAAATATCTATGCAGATCATAGAATTTAAAGTTTGTCGAAAATCAAACAGAATTTCCTGCTTCGTCTCTACTAAGAGATTCATAATCCCCAAGGTGATAGCCATCCAAGTGATCCACAAGGCTAGACATATCGATGTTTTCTTTGTGATGTGATTTGCAGACGAAGTAGATGATGGTTTGGATTACTAGACCAAAATGAACGAAAATTACCTGCAACACTAAGCAAAAGACTCCCAAACTCACTCGACCAACCATAGCCAAGGATTCCCCTTGTACAACCAGCCAGCTAAAAGCAAATACGTTGACCATATTACAGTTAGTAGCGGAATGGCGGTGATGAAAGAAATCCAAATCTTACCCTTAACTAATGCCTTTCCTTTCTTCATAGCTTCAATTCCTCTTATGTCTTCCAAAATCGATACTATGCTGGCTAAGTACCAAACGAGGCTGATGTAAATGGCTCCAATCATGTAAGGAATAAGCACAATTATGACTATGACAAAGATGGTGATTGGTGATCTCCAATCGAGTTGGACTGAGAATATCTGAGCTAAAACTAAAGATACAATTGCCAACAAAAAAATTATTACAACCACAATAAGGTTGTACAAAATCACAATCAAAAAGTACCACAAGAAAGTGATCATAAGACTCTTCCATACTTAAGGTACTGCAGTCATAACCTTTTTGAAAGTGATATCTTTAGAAGAATAGATACATGGTATGGTGTAAACAACAGCTGAAGTCGAGAGCAGGGAGAAAATAACAAGAAAGATCCCGCAGATAGCTCTCAATGCGGTATTTAAGTTGAATTCAATATTGTTCTTGAGTAGGTCGGTTATTTCTATCTGTGCTAGGGAAATGATAGCTAAAGGAAGGATTAGAGCCAACGCGATCTGTGAAAAGATTTTTTTCCATGATAGTGTGACCTTGTAAGCTTCTCTGTAAATTTTGAAAATCCCCATGAATTGAAACTCTTCCAAATCTTTATCCATTATTCTTAATTCAGTTTCTAGAGAAAGAGAGAATGGTTTTTCAACTGGTAAATGAGAGACTGGTTATCGAATAAAAGATGAATGTAGGAGCAGTTATATAGGATGAAGTGACGGGGTCATTTAATTGCACTGGTTGAATCCAAGAATAATGAATGCACCTTTTCTTATTTTTAATGACAACTTGAGTTTGAATTATCACATATATAGCCATCTTTGTAGGAAAGAGCATAAGCTCTTATCCTAATTTGGTATTAGATTATATAGACGAATGGAGTATGCGAGTATGACCCCCATGATAGTTTTAGCTTATAAACACATGCTAATCTGAAAGCCGCCTCTAGCTATCCAGCAGGCGGCCTATTAAAATTAGTTTTTAATGTGGACCAAGCTAAGGCGATTGATTACTGTTGAAACATCCAACAACTGATCTTTGGGAAATATTCCCTCCGTTTATTCTTTAAATTTTTGTTCCAACAAAAGAGTTACTTTCATTTTTCAACATAACAAACTTTCAAAATTACCCTTGTTATTTTAAGAAATATTATTATTCTCATTAAAAAGATATATGTAGTATTAAACTTTTTGTTAGGGTAAATCTGTAAATAAATTATAAAAGTTATTTTCTCTCATCTTGCCTTAACAATTGTGTAAATAGGAAAAGTAACTCTTTTCCTGAAACGGAAGGAGTAACTGTTTTCAAGTTTTTGTATCTATGGGTCAAATTAAACTAATTAATGTTGTGTTTGATATGGTTTACACATTAAGTAGATGTTTAGCTTACAAGACCAAAGAGGTTCATTACAAAACAGAAGTCGATAGTTCTTGAATAACCGTACAACAGAAAAGATGTACCTTTAGTCTAGATAATAATTACGATGACCGTACAACAAAAGAGACGTACCTTTAGTCTAGACAATAATTACGATGATCAAGATAAAAATCCAAATTAATAATGTTCATATAGATTTATTTTATAATCTTTCAAGATTTTAAGTATCAAATTCCGATCAGGAAATTTAACATTTAACTTCTAATCCGAAGGTATGACATGTTAAGTTCTATTTTGATGCATTGTAGATGTCCCATATTAATATTGAAGCACTATTTATATGTTATCTTTGTAATATGCCCTTGTTGTTAGTATAAATTAGAAGATGGAAGCTAGGGTTAGGAGTTTTTTGTTGGTTTTAGCACATTTGTGTGAGAATGAGAGTTGTCTCTTCTTTCAAACCTAATTGTTGTCTCTAGGGGGAATTAGATCATCTAATTCTAGAGCCTCAATTAGATGCCTCTTAGTATATTGTAGTTTCCAATTGATATTGGGTAGAAACTATAAGATGTAGGAGAAGAATCTTCATTTTTAGGTTCTTCCTTTCATTCAAAGGATAGAAGAAACTAATTAATTTGAGTGATTATTTTTCCATTTCATTTATGTAATTGTGTTTGTTTCTATTTTATGCTTCCGCATCTCATCATTTGGTGATTATTTATTCCATACCACTTGTACCATGGGAAGAAAGGTAAACAAGCTTGTTAATGATTCTGATAGTTATGTTTATGCCATATCCGAAAATATGATTAAAGAGATGAAATTTGAAGCAAAAGTTTACCCAACAACATGCTCTTTATTAAGTTTTAGCAAAGTAAATGAGAAATTAATTATGTTGATCCAATTTGGGCTTCCTTTGAAGAAAAATATCATGAAGTTAGTCATAGTGCAAAGTTGAGAGAATTACTTGGTGGCTCATTGGTAGTTTAATATGTTTAAAATGTTACAAGGAAATATTCAATTTAGTGAGTAACTACAATGGAAGGTGTCGAGGTAGAATTGTCTTCAAGCAAGGAAGAAGTTCAAGCACAAATGGAGAATATGCATTGAAGAATTCGAGGATGAATTTGTTCAAAGAAGGGGAGGATGATGCATTGTGGATGTCCCATATTAATATTGAAGCACCATTTATATGTTATCTTCATAATATGCCGAATATTCCCTTGGTGTTAGTATAAATTAGAAGATGGAAACTAGGGTTAGGATTTTTTATTTTGTTTTAAAAATATTGTGTGGAATGAGAGTTGTCTCTTCTTTCAAACCTAATTGTTGTCTCTAGGAGGAATTAGATCATCTAATTCTAGAGCCTCAAGTAGATGCCTCTTAGTATCTTGTAGTTTCCAATTGATATTGGGTAGAAGCTATAAGTTGTAGGAGAAGAATCTCCATTTTTAGGTTCTTCCTTTATTCAAATGGTAGAAGAAACTAATTTGGGTGATTATTTATCCATTTCATTTATGCATTTGTGTTTGTTTCGATTTTATGCTTCCGCATCTCATCATTTGGTATCAGAGCTTAGGTTGGATTCTCATGGGAAAATGGTGGTGAATATATTTTTTCTTGAGGTAAAAATTTACTTCTTTCATTATCAAGTAGTTTTGGTTGTTGATTATTTCTTTGATAGTATTTTCAAAGGGGGTATTTCATTCTTATGGTGATTTCATTATGGTAAAAAAAAGAATTGATTTGAGTAGGATTTATTCTAAGGATGTGTCAAGGAATATGGCATATGAATTATTTGACAATATGCATGAAAGATTGGATGAAATGTTTGATGAATTTTTTATAAGACTAAATGCATTGAATGTCATTCCTAAATCTCCTAGTTATATTTTTGAGGAAGAAAAAGTGGTTGTTAACACTAATATTGTTGCTAGTCAAGTTCAACCATGTTGTGACCACAAGGTGATTGATAAAATGTCACTACCAAGATTTGATAGTTCTTTGAATTGTGGAGAAAGTGAAATAGTAATCTTCCACTCTATCAAGAGGGTATTAAGTGGATCAAATATTTGATTATTTTAATATCATGTAACAAGTGCTATCATGTAGAAATCAAGAGAAAGGATAATGCAAACCTTTGTGTCCAATTTTTGATGAGGTATATAATGATGGTGAAGTAAAAGATTCGGGTGCACGTAGGTATGATATTGAATTGGAAAATGCTACATCCGAAAGACCTCAAGAACAATTTCAAGTAAGGGAGATAATGATTGGAGGCACCAACTCAAGCTACAACTCAACGGAGAATCATCATACGTTGATCCAATTTGGGCGTTCCTTGAAGATAGATATCACGAAGTTAGTCACCGTGCAAAGTTGAGAGAATTGGTGGCTCATTGGTGGTTGAATGTGTTTTAAAATTTTACAAGGAAATATTCAATTTAGTGAGTAACTACAATGGAAGGTGTCGAGGTAAAATTGTCTTCAAGCAAGGAAGAAGTTCAAGTACAAATGGAGAATATGCATTGAAGAATTCGAGGACGAATTTGTTCAAAGAAGGGGAGGAGGATGCATTTTGGATGTCCCATATTAATATTATAGCACCATTTATATGTTATATTTGTAATATACCGAATATGCCCTTGGTGTTAGTATAAATTAGAAGATGGAATCTAGGGTTAGGGAAGTTTTAGTTTGTTTTAAAAACATTGTGTGAGAATGAGAGTTGTCTCTTCTTTCAAACCTAATTATTTTCTCTAGGGGGAATTAGATCATCTAATTCTAGAGCGTCAAGTAGATGCCTCTTAGTATCTTGTAGTTTCCAATTGATATTGGGTAGAAGCTATAAGTTGTAGGAGAAGAATCTCAATTTTTAGGTTCTTCCTTTTTCAAAGGGTAGAAGAAACTAAATTGGGTGATTATTTATCCATTTCATCTATGTAATTGTGTTTGTTTCAATTTTATGCTTCCGCATCTCACCATATTTTAATGGTGGTTTACATGGATGATTGCAACAAGAGTGCATAAAACTTGTATAATCCCTTAGAGATCTATTAATCACAACACAGAGAAAAAAAAATCAGACCAAATATTTTTATAGTTGTGGATAATACCTAAAGCTTATATGTGAAAAAACCTAAACAGAATTCCCTCATAGCTGAAGGTTTTCGTCCTCACTTAGAGGGACATAATACCCAAGGTAGTAGCCATCCAAGTGATCAGCAAGGCTAGACTTGTCGATGTTCTCTTTATGATACGATTTGCAAACGAAGTATACGATTGTTTGGGTTACTATGCCAAATTGAATGGATATCACTAGCAACAACAAGTAACATATTCCCAAACTCACTCGACTAACCAAAGCCAATAAATCCCCATGTACAACGTGGTATCTAAAGGAAAAACTGTATAACTGCACAACAACTTTGGAATGTAATAAGATACACCAAGAAATCCATATTTTACCCTTGATTAATTTTTTGTCTTTCTTCATAGATTCAATTCCACTAATGTCTTCCAAAATCGATATTGTGTTGTCTAAGAACCAAACGAGGGTAATGTATACCGCTCTAATCATGATAAATATGATTATTATTATAACAAAGATGATGACTTTTGATTTATAGATATGGAAAGACAATATTTTTGATAAACAAACATAAAGAATTGCCAACAAAATGATCATAAAAACTATAATGAAGTTGTACACAACCAAGATCAAGAATTTCCACAAGAAAGTGATCATAAGTCTCTTCTATACTTTAGGAACCCCACACATAACTTTCTTGAAACTTCTATCTTTGGATGAATAGACACAAGATTCCGTGTAAACAATAGCCGAAATCGATAGAAGGGTTAGAACATAAGTAAAGAGCATGAAGATGGCTATAAACATGTAGAAAATTATCAAACCGGAAGGAACTTGAGAATGTAAATTGTTATAATTAGGATTTCCTCCTTGGGCATTATCAAGGGCGCCTTTTAAGTTGGAGAATATCTTGTTGTTGAGTATTTCAACTATTTCTATTTGTGCTAGGTAAATGAAAGCTAATGGAAATTTGTGAAAAGATATTTTTCCATGACATAGTACCCTTGTAAGCTTCTCTATAGATATCAAAGATCCCCATGGATTGAAATTCTTCTGATTTTCTATCCATGGTTCTTCAGTTTAAAGAGGAAAAGAAAGATTAGTTAACAATTGAAACATGAGTACAGGGAGTCATATATCTATTTAGAATGGAGTAATATGGGATGACCGGGTCATGCAAATAGAACAATAGTAGTATAATCCAAGAGAGAGTCAGAGACTCAAACTTTCAAAAAAAATGGACCTTTTGGTTTGGTTTTATCTATTTCCCACTCACACTTTCCCTAAATCCCATCCCAACTATATAAATCAAATTTTGTATAACTCTTTCTACACTGAGGAAACAAAACTCACCTTATAGGAACCTTCATCTTCATCAACCGACATATGCCTTAATTTACATCTGATTACAAAACATATGCCCTAATTTTTAAAACCCGACTATATGAATTTTCGACCTAATAATCTTCTTTTTGGTGATAAGAGAATTAAATTGTAGATATAAAGGAAAGTAATGATGGGGCATTTGATCTAGATACGATGACAACGACACTGAACCTGACAATATTAGTAACGAAGGATTATCAGTTCTTGAAAAGGATAGAGTGGTGTTTAGACCTCCTGAGAGGAAATCTCTTTTAGGTATGCTTTGATCGAAACTAAATTATGATTGTTAAAAACAGGTTTGGATGTTCTAGCAAATGCAAAAAAAAATTCTGAAGGTGTTTTTAGAGTTCTAAACCTGATTAATTTAGTGGTGGGTGTGAGAGTTTAGATTAACTATCGAGATTAGAGAATATAAAGTGAGTTTTGTTTACCCAATCTAAAAAGAGTTAATAGAGAATTTTAATTCATGTAGTTGGGATGGAATTTAGGAAAAGTGTGGTTGTGAAATAGATAAAACCTTTGGTTTAATAAAAACTTGACATTGAATTGTCACATATTCATCTATAACAAGGATCCTCGACTCTTGTTTTCAAATGGGTTCACGTTTTTGCATTATTGAACGCACTGAAAGTTGACTCTCCTTATAGTTCCAGTAAAACTACTCTAATGGTAAAATTTATGCCATAAGGATTTGAGGGAGCCGATAATAATGTGACATTAGTGCAATAATGCCGCCTATTCAATATTGGATTATGGTTACGTGCGGGATACTCCATGCATCATTCGTCGCTGCAGCAAAGTCATTTAGGTTCAATTGGTGATCCAGGTCGTCTAAAAGACTTATCGGTGCCATAGTGCTGTCATCAAGTCATTTTGTTGACATAATAACATGTAATTTCTACTGGACCACCAAAATTTTGTGGGGGCGACGCGTTGTTATCGAAAACAAATAATGTACATGGAAGAAAAGGAGAAGGCTAACCAAATTCTCGTTTTCAAAGTAATTTAAATGGATAATTTCGGCAAGGGTCCATAAGGTACTTGTAACCTTTTGAGCTTTATAAATAAAATTATTATACTAGATAGACTTTGGTACATAATCATAAATTCACAATACAGAGAGATTGTAATAATCAGTAAATCACACCAAATAAGTTATATATTTGTGTTTATATTATATATAATCAAACAGAACGCCCTGCTAGTTGAATGTCTTCGTCCTTACTTAGAGGGACATAATGCCCAAGGTGATAGCCATCCAAGTGATCGCCAAGGCTAGATTTATCAATAATCTCTTTGTGATGTGATTTGCAGACGAAGTAGATGATGGTTTGGATTACTAGACCAAAATGAATGGAAACTAACATCAGCACTAAGCAAAGAATTCCCAAACTCACTCGAAAAACATTAGCCAATGATTCCCCATGTACCACCAGCGAGCTAAAGGAAATTACTATACCCGTATTACAGATATGTAGATGAATATGGGCGAGAAAAATAATCCAAAATCTTACCCTTAATTAAGTTCTTTCCCTTCTTGAAAGCTTTAATTCCTTTAATGTCTTCCAAAATCGATACTACACTGGCCATGTACCAGACGAAACTAATGTAAATGGCTTCAATCATGTAAGAGATGGCTAAAATTATGCCTAAAACATACATGTTGCTTAATGATTTCTCAGAGAGTTGGCGCAACAAGATTCCAGATAATACAAACAGAGTCTGCAACAACATGATTACTACAGATATAATAAAGTAGTACACAAACAGGATTAAGAAAAACCACAAGGAAGTGATCATGAGCCTCTTCAATAGTTTAGGTACCGCCCTCATAACTTCCTTAAAAGTGATATCTTCGGAACTATAAACACAAGCTACCGTGTAAACGACAACTGAAGTCAGGAACAAAGAGAGAATAACAGAGAAGAGCAGGTATATGACTTTCGATACATTGAGAATTATCATTTCTGAAGCAAATCGAGTTTGGAGGTTGCTCATGTATTTGGATTTCCTATTTGGGTTAAATCTAGGTTTTGTAAGTTGGATTGAATCGCATTCATGGCTAGTGCGGATATTTCTGTTTGTGCTAGGAAAAGACAACAAAAGGAAGGATTAGAGCGTGGGCGATCTTCGAAAAGATCTTTTTCCATGACAGTGTAACCTTGTAAGCTTCTCTATAGATGTCGAAGATCCCCATAAAGTGAAATTCTGCTAATTTTCTATCCATTATTGTTTTCGAGCTCAAAATAGAGAAACAAAGACTAGTGAACAACTGATGAAAGATTAATAATGTAGAGGGGAGTTATATAGGTAAGTAAGATGAACTAAATTGGACCAGGTCATGCAAGTGGAATGGTTTAATTCAAAGAGAGAGACAAATATTTTAAATCAGTAGACATTTTCTTTTCTGCCTCATAATGAAAACTTGACTCGACTTTGAATTGACTCACATATCCCATCCAAATATCTTAATAATAAAATTAATTACAACCAACACTTCCTAACTGCTTCCTTTCTCACTAACTTCTCTGTTTGTTTCTTTTGTTCAGTACTTACCATTTTCTTGCTTATGCTGCAGAGGCACTTTCCTCCCCCGTTCAAAGGATAAGTGTATTTTCCAAAAGTTTCTGCCCTCATTCATCATTTTGTCTTCGATACGCTAACAGTGTGTTTGGATACACATCCAGAAATAGTTTTTCGATTTTTAGAAATTGAAAAACAAGAAGTTAGTTTGGATATAAAAATTTTGAACGACTTCTAGAAGTAAAAAAGTCAATTTTTTATGAAATAAAATATCTTTGTTTCTGACTTCTGCTTCTGACTTATGCTTCTGGTATCCAAACGCGATATAAACCAATTATCGTTCCATAGATTTTCATTGCAACACTCGAAACTAGGGGTGAACATGGGTGGTTCAACCCATCAATCCAACCTAATCCACCCGTAATTAATGGGTGGATACCCAACCCGCTTATGAGTGGATTGGACATGGATCCATTCTTGAAAATCCATTAAATATTGGGTCGGATGCAGGTGTATGTTTAGAAATTCATTGGACACCCACATCCGCCAAGTTAAGGATATTTTTAGAATTATGAAAGGTATAGAGATAAATTTAGTGATTTTTGCCCTTTAGTATATTTACTACATATTATTCATCTATAGAAGTTTTAGTTATACGTTGATAGTACAGAGGTGGAGAGAATTTAGTTAAACATGTAAGGATATTTATTCAAGGATGATTTAGGATGTTAAAAATCATTAATTAAATAATATTTTTATTAATGCTTTCATCTTAGTTAAATAAAAAATTTAGTACAAATCCGTGGATTCACGTGCATCCAGCCCATCCACCCGTACAACCGCGGATGTTAAACCCGCGGGTGATGGATCCGACGCGGATGAAAATCTAGCACCCGTCATTTAGATGGACCGGATGTGGGTGGCACCAAATCCACGGATTTTACCCGTTGCTCACCCCTAGTCGAAACAAAGTTAACTTACCCCTTATTAACCTGTGAAACCAATAGTTCCACCTTCCAAGCGCAGCGAATCAACTATTTCCTTCTAACCCATCAGAAAAGCACTCTGTCTTTACTCGCTAAAGCCCCCACTGATGTGATAAAATATAGTGGTAAAAAGAGGTTCGATTCTCAGACTTGTGAAGATTTAATTTCAGACCTAATTTTAATCAAAGAAAATAAAATAGATTAAAATAAAGATGACTTTTAAAAATATGGGGAAGAACTAGGATTCAGGATTCCACTTTTAACCAATAAATCAAGTGATAGTAATTTTAATCATGCAATTAAAACATTTTATTTTAATTCTAAAGCATTGCAAAAATAGATTTTCAAAACAACAACTGTATAACACAAGCATGGAGCATCTAGGGACCTAATCCGAGGCATGCACCATCTAACGGATCACAATTGCTTAATAAAAATCTTTTAAATCAATTTTCAATCAAGGCAATTAATCATAAATAAATTGCATAAATAAATTAATTAAATACATATCACTTAATTATTAGAGAAAAAGCTTCCTCCGTCGTCCCAGTGATGGTGATTAGCTCATTGTAGAGAAAATATGCTCAAAACAATCTTTCATTGCTAATAGAAATAACACAGCCGATTTGATACGCTTATAAGCGTTACAGTGAGGTGGTTCAGCGTGTTACAGGAGCAGAACAAGGTACAGGAAAGAAGGAAAGATAATACGTGTAGCTGATGAAGACAACTGTTGAAGCAGCTGAAAGATAGCGACAGTTCCAGCGATAATGAACGACAGTTCGCTGTAGCTGTTTGTTCTCACCTTCTTCTTCATGTGAGCAGCAGCAGAAAAATGGTGTTGTCTGTATACTTTTTCCGGTGGTTCTGTCTCTCGATTTTCTTCAATTCTCTTCGTATATATAGGGTAAGTAAACCCTATTAAGCTTTATGAACCGATTAGGACTCCAAAAACCTATCCAAATCCACTTCTGATTACGTGTGAACTCCAAACATAGTAGAACTTGGTTTTCCGATTCCTGATTGGTTTTCCGGCCATTATTTCCGCCTCAAATTCTCTGTTTGACGTGTGTTATTGTTGTTTAGGTTGTTTGAATCATTTGGGTAACTCGTAAAAGTTTCCAAAACCCTAAAAACTCGGTTGCAAATCATCGCAGCACAATTTCTTCACGTAACCAAAGTTTTCGGCCATTTTCGGATGTTTGAAATGAAAAGGGGGTGCCACCAATCCAAAGTGTGGGTGCCTTTATCAATTCTTCCCGGGTGTCTTTATCACTTTTTGAGCCAATTTTTTCCAAATTATTTATTTCTCAAAAATACCTACGAAGACATAAAAAGACACAATAAGTGTAAAATCGAGTACTATCGAAGCAATATTCGGGCGCAATATAGATATAAAAATGTGCCTATCAAATACCCCCAAACTTACTATTTTGCTAGTCCTCGAGCAAACTAATAAAATAAAATCCTAACTCACTTTCGCAGGAATCATGACTACATTTAGCATATGCAATAAGCCGTTAAACCCCTAGTTGTCCCTAGTGGACGAGTTTTGTCTCGTGAGGGTTTACAAGAGGTATACCCACAAAACCTATACTCTAGATTTTAGCAACTCGTGAACGATTAAGGATAGACACTAAACAAGCTATTTAGTTGGTTTACTCAACTCATCGGCTATGGGAATCATTACCCTATATTAGTCCAATTGCTGTACACGAGTGTTTACTCAAGCATACTAAAATTCATAAGACAACAGAGCTCTACTCAGATAATTGTTCAATCACAAGACTCAGAATATATCCCAATTAATCACTTGAAAAAGATTTAGAAGATGGACATAGAAATATGAAGGTTGCACATGTTGACTAAGGTGAACGGTGTTTCCCATATCTGTCTGAAGGTCAGTGCCAGGATGAATCCTAATGGTTTGAGATACATGGTCTTAATCATAATACTAATATCGATTCAACTGGTATATACAAGGGTCCCAGCGATCGATTTATTGAAAATAAAACGATAAATATATTGACAACATGATTGGATCAAATTGAATCCAAGTGCATGGTTCTTATCAGCATCTTACATGATAGTTCCCATGGATCCTGGGTTCCACGCTTGCTTAGGCGACGGAGACAGGGAGAAACAACACATATTGCTATCAAAGTGTCAATATTTTTTTTTTTGTTTTGTTTTTTTTTTTTTGTTTTTTTTTTTGTTTTTTTTTTGTTTTTTCTTTTTCGAATAAAACAAGAATCGGGCTTGATCTCAAACACTATATTTCATCCTAGCGGCGATAACAATTTGATACTGGGCCCCACCAAATCACTTAGAGAAACACAAAATTGTAAAAATAAAAATAGAAAGTGATATGGTCGAGATAGACTCCGAGATGTGGTGACAACTATCATGTTATTTCTAACACCTGAACTCTGTCCTTTTAATAGACCATGTAACTGGGCACACCAATTCCAATAGAAAAAGAGTTAAGTTTCTATCTACCTAGAATGGTTAGTGTCACCCTGAAGTGTTCACAAGCTTCTAAATTCTAGAGCTTTATTATTTCACTAAAAAATTTCTCCCTTACCCCCAAACTTAAATTAAACAGTGTCCTCAATGTTTCTAAAGATGAATGATTAAAAATACGAACCAGGAGAAACTGTTACCACTTCATGAAAAGGAGTTAAGGAAAGATATTACCGTGTTTCATGAGCATGGGTTACCTCCCAAGAAGTGATAAGTTTAAAGTCTTCAGCCAGACTAAGAAAGAATTAATCACCTCATTAAATCATATAGCAATAATCGGAACAACTGTGGGTCGTCTGAATCAAATAGTGATATCACAAATAAGAGGAAACAACAACAGGCCAACAAAATGAACAAACCGAGCATACCCTTATCTAGTTTTCTGTTTACAACAACTACTTCTAGTTGTGGTTCAGGTTCAGGCTCTATGAAAGGGTCTAGATAAAATATTTTCATGGGTTGGATTTCCTCATAGGTAGGATCAACAGGATCAGGTTGTAAAGTCTTGAGAAAACTCAACTAAGAACTTAGAAGCACATAATAATAACCTGAATAATTGTGGATCCTCAAAGTCAATCATATTTGACCTACACAGTTGACTACTATGAAGGTGGTCATTCTTAAGCAAATGTGTCGATTCTAATTTCCTAAAGTAATTAGGCTTAGTCTCAAAACTTAATAAGTGACACATTTGAAATTCTAACGTTCCCACATATGGAAGAAAATATTTTGGTGGGAAAACAAAGTCAATCTTGGTATTACTACCTAGGTAAACCACATCGACCAGAGAATGGGTTTCTAACAACTGAAATTCTTTCTGGAAGTCAACAGGCTCAGGAAACAGTTCTTGAAGATAATCTCTTAATATGTTAGAGGCACAAACATCAAGTCCCAAGTGAGGGACTTCTAAAAGAGTCAAAGGTAAAGCACGGGGAGAATGATAATCACCCCCAAACTTAGAATTTTGGGTGTCTCTAGATAGACTAGTCACAATTTCCTTAATTTCTAGATCATCAGATTCTCGAAAATTGTCAATTGCTTCTTCTAAGTTATAATCAAGTGGTGCATCCTCACTCATATTTAAAATCTCTACGGGTCTATCTTGGTTATCTACAACTATTGTTTCTAAATCGTTGGACTCTAAAATAGTATTCTCAGGATAAACCCGTTCCTCTAAACCATTATCGGTTTCAAAACAAGAGAGTTCTACATCGTCTAAAACAGTGGTATCTCTGGTCAAATCCTTTTTCTTTTGAATAGGTGAATGATCATTAAAATTATTTGGATTTGAACAAGAAATAACACTATCATCATGAAGCACAATTGGAGTGACAGTTTCCTGATCACTCTGCCTGTATATTTTTAAGTTCTTCATCAACACTATCCTTATCATCATAATAACATGAAGATGTTTGAACCTCGTCTAAATAAGTAGTGTTACCAATTCTATCCTCGTCCTCTTGACTAGGTGAATAATTATCAAAGGTAGCACTATATTGGCAATTAAGATCATTTTGAGCAATATTATTATTTGCAGAAATTTCATTCATACTTAATACGAACCTATTTTTATCCTCAATCATCTGCTTGTTATTCTCATCTATCAGCTTGAGGGTGTCTTCTAGAGTACGAGTTGGGATACTAATTTTCACCCCCATACTTAATTTAAGCTCATGTGTTGCCTCAGATAACTTCTTGAGTGATTCTTCTAGAGGTATACTAGGTTCATGGGGAGTACTACATTGCATCTTCTTTAGGGCATCCCTCCAAGATAACGAACTCAAATCATCATGGGGAGTACTAGATTGCAACTGCTCGTGTGATTCTTCTAGAGAAGGATTTGGACAACTATTTGTTCCTGTCACACTCAATCCAAACCTTTTTGTACTCTCAACCAACTCCTTGATGGATTCTTTTAGGGAAACAACTAGATCAAATATCTGCTTTAAAATATAGTGGTTAAAAGAGGTTCGATTCTCAGACTTGTGAAGATTTAATTTCAGACCTAATTTTAATTAAAGAAAATAAAATAGATTAAAATAAAGATGACTTTTTAAAAATATGGGGAAGAACTAGGATTCAGGATTCCACTTTTAACCAATAAATCAAGTGATAGCAATTTTAATCATGCAATTAAAACATTTTATTTTGATTCTAAAGCATTGCAAAAATAGATTTTTCAAAACAACAATTGTATAACACAAGCATGGAGCATCTAGGGACCTAATCCGAGGCATGCACCATCTAACGGAATCACAATTGCTTAATAAAAATCTTTTAAATCAATTTTCAATCAAGGAAATTAATCATAAATAAATTGCATAAATAAATTAATTAAATACATACCACTTAATTATTGGAGAAAAAGCTTCCTCCGTCGTCCCAGTAATGGTGATTATCTCATGGTAGAGAAAATATGCTGAAAATACTCTTTCATTGCTCAAAAAGTGTTTACAATGGTGAAATAGATGTAACACAGCTGATTCGATACGCGTATATGCGTCACAGAAGATGGTTCAGCCGTTACAAGGAAGGAATAAGCAACATGAAGAGAAAGAGGAATATGCAACAGAACAGCAACTCTTATGGTACGTTGCTTCTGCTTCTTCTCCGTCGACAGCAACAGCAGCAGCAGCACCGGCCGTTTCCTGTTTTTTCCGGCAGTGATTTTTGAGCTTCTCCGAGCTTGCGTATCTGGTTCTCTTGGATTCTCTTGGTATATATATAGGGTAAGAACCCTAGGGAGTCTTACAAACCTAATAGAACTCTTTAAAACTCATCCAAATCTTTGTAAATCCGATTCCAAGCCGGAATCCAATTTTTCGTCCAAATTCACGATTGTGCAATATTCTCCGGCGTAAATCACTCTAATTTTATGTGTTTGAGTTGGTCTTGGACTCTTGTAGTCTTTGAAGCAATTTGAAACTCAAAACAACCCAAAATTTACGTGAATTGAGTTAACAGTTGGTTCTCACGGGATGGATTTTGTTTCCCGCCAAGTTGGATTTGAATGGAAAGGGGGTGCCCCTAATCCAAAGTGTGGGTGCCTTAATCCATTTTCCCGGGTTCCTTTAACACTTTTCGAGCCGATTTTTCCGTAAATGTTTATTTCTTAAAAATACCTACAAAGACATAAAAGACATATTAAGTGCAAAATCGAGTACTATCGAAGCAGATATTCGGGCGCAATATAGACACAAAAATGTGCCTATCACCCACCAATTCCGAATCAATGACTACCATTCTCGCATGGTGTTGGAAAATATATTTGTTACTGATTCCTCCGTAATACAATTTATGTATTATATCCATCGACTCGTTACAACTCTTTGTAATAATGATTTCTTCTATGTATTACATTCCGTAATACCAACTCTAAAACAAGAAAAGAAGGATAAAAAGAGATGATCAATCTAAACAAAACTTAAGTAAACTTACTTGGATGTATTGAGGCGAGTAATCTCTTCACTTAAGACATTTAATGCCATGTACCTAATGATGTTACTGTGTATGGCATATGTCTCCAACATTCAACAATACCTTTGGTATTTTTCGTAGCACTTCGAGGATCACCAAACATCTAACGCGAATAGATGTAGCATAAAACTCTTCTTTAACTCTTGAAAGACAATATGTAAACTATAAAATTTCTAGTACTAGTCTATGGCTCTAAAAACACACTAATGCAATAGAGATTGAGTGGGGTTTATATAGATGCAATGAGACTCTTAGAGAAATATTTTCGTGAAGAGTTACATCCTTTCATGGAGAGTCACATCCCTTTTCCCAAAGGATTCAAATTTTAATTGAAAGGGTTTATATGAATAGACACAACCCTTCACAATTTGGTTGTAACTAACTTAATTTCTATTCAAATTTCCAACAATCTCCCACATTGAATTGAAATTCATGCAAATCTAATGCAGATACTAGAAAGAGTTTGTGTGCGGAACATCACTGCATCGGGAAATATAACATTTGGCTTTGAATCTTCCGTAGTGAATACCTACCGGGTTTACTAGTTGCTCAGTGAACGTGATGTCTTGAACTGCTCAACTTTGTGATGTAAACCGATGCAATAGATATCACACATCTTATTTCCTTACATATTCGGTTCTCGGTTGTGTTCATTTAGGCCTTGAACGATGCTAGTTTTTTATGAGTGCTCTAGACTAACTTAGCCTTATAGTTATCATAGAAGCGGCACCACTTCTCACTCATATATGTGATATCCTATTTAAAGTATCCTGCCATACTTTCTTAGTCAAACTAAGCCATATGAATCATTGAGAAAAATCTCAACCTCTCATTTGACAGGCAACATTGTTTCATCATAGAAATGGGAAAAAGAGTGACCTCTCACAGTGTTTTCGGTGAGTATAAATTTACAACTTGGTTGTCCCTTTTGAATTTAGATAATCATGGGATCTCCAATCGCTAGTTTGGGTTTCCGCTTTAAATACTACTCTATTTGTAGGCAATAATTCCATTTCCCTCGATGATGCAATTATATGCTCTCGAGAATTCGTATCATTTGCCGGCTTGATACAATTCACATACACTATTTCTTTAGGGTACGTGCATTTAAGAGCTACAATTCACATACACTATTTCTTTAGGGTACGTGCATTTGAGAGCAATTGCTTTATGGATTTCTGTTGTCGATTTATTTATTGAGACGTACCATAATATCTCAAACTATGTGTTATTCCATCATGCGTGTACCTTGGCTATAAGTATATATTCAAGGAAAATCTAAATTTATTTTTATTTCTAATCCGACTTTGTGTCCAAAGCTCCGGAATCCATAGTTGATCTTGCTATCAATCTTCGTTTGAATGGTTTCCTTGCTACCACATTTTTTTTACTAAAAACACATAATTTCCCACTTGATGATTTTGAATCATCATTGTCTAAGATTCGATCAACATATCTTATAATTCTAAAATATGGTTTGTATGTGAATTAACTAAATTACCCTTTCATTTATTTACACTTACAGCATATAACCATATATATTCTAGTATATTCATTTGCGCATACAGCTTTATATGCCCCAAGGACTTCCTTGTACTAGTTATATTTTCTGGAAATCCCCCACATTTTGGTGAATTCCTAAAATATAACTGTTTTTCGTTCTGAATTCATTAGGGATATATCATGGTCTCCGGAAGGCCGCTTTTCCTAACCAACTTGTTCCCCCACAGTTCTGTGCATGATACACTAATTATCATTCCTCTTTACCGTTGGATGTTGGTCCAAATTTCAAATAAAAATTAGCCTTCTGCAAGTGGTCATCAGATGACTAAATCTGATTATTATAAGCTTCATACCAAAATTGAAGCCCACTCGCATTTTTCGAGGACACTGTGTCGTTTAAGACAAATAGCCCCCACAATTCTGAGGTGCACTGGATGAATTTCGAAAGCACAACAAACCCACATTGTTTTAGTATCCTATCTTTTGGAAAATATATACTCACAATCCTCGCAATAGTTGTGCAGTCAGTATCTCTCTTTCGTACTCCTATACGGCAAGAATTACAGATTTGTATTGCAAATATTTTATCACTATAGATAAAATCATTCACTGTTTAAATATTGCACCATCACCGTGTCTCTCAAACACCATGGATAGTTGTGCAGACTTTCTTGTCTTGTGTATCATTTTCTTCTCCAAAATGATTTACTGGTTTTCATTCCATGAAGACTAATATATCTTCTCGCATGGATCTGTAATAAGAGATAAAGGCAGTTACAAAATATACCATAACGATATTGTTCTCCAATAGGATAGATCGCATAAAATCATGATCGACAAAAATAACTAAAATCTGTTGGAATCTTGTAACAATGAACAACAACGTTAGATGTAGCAGAATAATATATATAAAGAACTGAATTGAAAAACAACTCTACCACGAACAACTACGAGGGAAGAATCACAGGTTCAACAAGTTGTCCTTAATACATTAGTTCGCGGGTATACTCGAGAAGAGTAATGCTAAACCCCAACGTGCGAAGATGTATCCAGGATAAGACTGCCCGATATAGCTTGTATTAGCACAACACAAACTACCCACTCTTGAACTTAGCAACAGGGAAGAAAAGGAATTAATCAATCAAAAACATTTTTGGATCCCCTTTAAATCTGAAAATCGTTTTATACTTATAGAGAAAAGATTAGGGTTTTGGAAAACTTTAGGGTTTAGGATTTCTTGTAAAATAATGGATCATGGATGATGTCTAATTCGTAGGCCCAATACATAGGTAGCCCATTACATAAGTTAGCCCATGTATTATTTGCCCACCCCATTTCACCCATAGTGGAATCCTTCTCTAGAATACCCAATTATGAGACTAAACTAAAGAGTTTCATTCACTCAAGGAAATGAGTGAGCATCCAAGACCAAAATTAATTTAGTTTAAAACTCATTTTCTCCAACAAAATCTACAATGCTAAACCACAACGTTTGGTTGTTTACTGTAGACTTTATGGACTATTAGTAACAACACCCTTGGGTCCCTTATGAACACCCTTGGGTCCCTTATGATGCCTTGTCCCATAGTTCAGTAGTGTAGCCTTTAGAATTTTATATCTTTTAATGATCATTATTCATCTTGGCTAACCTATGTCCAAGGATAGAGTTTAAATGGGTTCAAAAATTTGAAACTTTTAAACAAACTTTCATTATGCCTCATCACCACGAATAGTGACGTCGCTTTCGAAAACCAAGATTCAAATTAAAATGATCGTTATTCTGCTTGCACCTTTTAAATTAATGTTTATTCTTCATCCATTGTTTCAACCACAGTATGGTTTCATCACTAAGGCTGACTAAAGATCAGAAGTGATCTTTAGTCCGAAAAATCATAGTACAGTGGAACGATCAAAAGTAGTCGATAGTCGTCCAAATGCACTGTAGCTGATTAGAAATAATCATTTTTCCCGATTAAACAGGTTATAGTCGAGCGGGCTCGTAGTGTACCGCTTGATGCTAAGCGACGTCGTAGGAATTCGTCCAGAGCCAAGCGTTTTTCTGGGACAACGCTCAGAAACACGGGCGGTGTGCTAGGAGTTCGCCTGGTCAAGCGTTATTCTGGGAGTGCGTCTGATGAAACAAGGTGCTAGGATCACGCTCACACACAAACATGACGCTGGAATACCGCTCAGTTGGAGGGTTATCCTAGCATGCCGTCTGGTCCAAGCGGAATGCTAAGGCTCCGCCCAAAGCAATACATAGTAAATTAAATATACTAAGCTAATTAGTTAAGCTAAGCAAATTAACTAAACTAAGTTAATTAACTAAGCTAAGCTAATTAACTAACTAAACTAATTAACTAACTAACTAAACTTAACTTAACTTAACTAAACTAATTAACTAACTAACTAAACTAAGCTGTACTCTAAAAGAGTCCACATTTTATAACTTAACTAAACTAATAACTTAACTAACTAAACTAAGTAATGGAGCGGTACTCTAGTGCTCCGCTTGGGTTTTGTAGGCGGGACGTTAGGGCACCGCCCGTCCCATTCTACTCACACGTTCTGTTCACACAAGTGCAAATCCTCCAGACGAGATGCTAGAACTTCGCCCCGCCAGGCGTGCTTCTGGGATACCGCCCGTCTCTCTGGCGTGTTCCTAGGATACCGCCTAAACACAGGCGTTACGTTAGGATTCCGCCCCACATCAGGCGTTACGCTAGCAGATCGTCTCGAGCAAGCGTAATCCTAGGACTCCGCCCGTGTTTCCAAGCGCATCGCTAGCACACTGCCCCACCCCAGGCACATTGCTAGAGCATCGCTTGACTATACACGGTTGTTCTTGGGCCGGACTAAAGACTAAATTTTTTAATCTTTAGTCTTATAGTCTGATCACACCCCTAAGGACGCTCTAATGATTCCAAACAATCTCTGACTTTAACCAACCCAAGTCATTCACAAGCGGTACGGTTATATCACCATTGAATCAAGTGTCATTTGATTCTTTCCACGTAATGTAATCACAACTACTATGGTTGAATAATGGTTTGCCTAACATAATAACATCATTAGATGCAACAACCATGTAACCACACTTAAGCAAACATTATTTAAGTTCATGACCTTTTTTAATTGAATCCATACTGTGAATTCAAAATTCATGGCTTGTTATATTCCAAATAAATCAGCAACAAAGACTCGTATTAAATGTCTTAAGATTATTGGAAAAATATCTTCGTTACCGGTTCCTCCATAATACAATTCGAGTATTATATCCACCGGCTCGTTATAACTCTTTATAACAATGATTTCGTCTATGTATTACATTCCGTAATACCAACTCCAAAACAAGAAAAGAAGGATATAAAGAGATGATTAATCTAACCAAAAGTTAAGCAAACTTACTTGGGTGTATTGAGGCAAGTAATCTCTTTACTTAAGACATTTAATGCCTTGTACTTATTATTTTTACAGTGTATGGCATATGTCTCCAGCATTCAATAATACCTTTAGTGTTCTTCGCAGCATTTCGAGGATCACCAAACATCGAACGCGAATAGATGTAGCACAAAACTCTTCTTTAACTCTTGAAGACAATATGTAAACTACAAAATTTCTAGTACTAGTTTATGGCTCTAAAAACACACTAATGCAATAGAGAGTGAGTGGGGTTTATATAGATGCAAGGAGATTCTTGGAGAAATATTTTCTTGAAGAGTCGCATCCTTTCATGGAGAGTCACTGATAAGTGCTTAATTCACATGTTTATAGTGTCAAATTCATGATTGTTTTAGCTATAATTCTTGCATATTACTTTTTATTACTCTTGTTTTCTATCTTATGTGTCATACTAGGTGAATCATCCAAAAAGGAGCTATGAAGTGCTTAAAACGATCAAGGAATTGAGTTCTACAATGAAGAAGCGCAAAAGACCAAATTCTACTCATTCAAATCTAGGAGTTCTTAGTACCATTTTAAAGAAAACGAGAATATGAAGTGAACACAAAAAGAATGAGGTCACTCCGAGTTCGAACAAAGAAGTTATGGACAAAACAGTCGAGATAAAGAAAAGGTCACTTTCATCCAAACAATCAGCATTTCTCATAGGCAGCTAACCTATGCCGGCTGTGACACGAAAAGGGCAGAGAATTGGACCTACAGTAGGAATTGCTCATCAGCAACTAATATATGCCTACTGTAGCAAGTTTGGTGGCAGAAAGTTACACCAATTGTCGGCATTGCTGTGAGAAATTCCCTATGCCGACCGAAGAGAGAAAAGTGGCAGAAAGTTTTACCAACTGTCGGCATGGTTGGTGGGGAAACATCTATGCCGACTGTATAAAGCCGAGGGGTTCGTTTTGACACGTTTTTTACTTCCAAATCAAGGAAACTTAGTTCCAATGAGATTCTAAACCTAGAAGAAGAGGAGACTTGAGGGCCAAGCATTGAAGGCTATAAAAGAAGACATCTAAGGCTAAAAAAAAAGATCTTTTACATCTTTTACATCTTTATATCTAGATCTCTACACAATATTCTACCTCTCATATCACATCTTCTACATCAAAACCTAGGGTTCTCCCCTTAGGGGGAAACCATTCTTCTTCTTTGTATATTTTACATGGGTTTTAGTAAATCCATGAGTAGGTAACTTTGTTTTATTGGTTGGGGATGTAGTTGGAAGTCCTAAACTTGTGAATCAATCTGGATGATTATTATTGATATTCAAGATCTCTTTTTATCGTTCATGTTCTACTTTTAATATTACCACGTATGATTGGAGGTGTGTTTATTGAGGATGTATACTAAGTGAACACATATTCATATCTAAAGCTAAACTAGGGTTTGGAGATACGAAATAGTCGATAGACTCGGTTACAAGTAGCATAGTGTGATTAATGATTGTATTCAAAACCTTCGTGTGATTGCATGTAGAAGCTTGACCGATGTTAAATAGATTACTCGTAGTACTTTTATTGCATTGATTAGCCTAATTCAAAGAAATTAACGCTCTTGGAGGATTAAACGTAATAGCACGTTGCGTTGGGTTGTTCGCTGAGTAGTATTTACATATTCATCGTTATGGTATGTGATGACACAAGGAATTTATCGGAGTATGCTTTCGATTGGGTGCTCTAAGGATATTGGTATGAAGAGAGAGTGGATGTTGATTCTAATCGATTGCGGAGCATAATTGGTGACGGAAGATGAAACCTCTAACCAGTATTTTCTTCCCTTAATCTCAACCTTTATTTACTTTGTTTTTATTAGTATAATTAAGATTATTAATTCTATAACCCCCCCCCCCCTGGTTACATAAGAATTTGAAAACAAATAACAATTCACATCTCCTCGTAGGAACGATCCTTACTACCATTATTTACTTGTTAGTATTAGTGGAAAATATCTTAATTAATTTGTGCGCAAACGACACGCATCAGTCACATCCCTTTTCCCAAAGGATTCAAATTTTAATTGAAAGGGTTTATATGAATAGACACAACCCTTCACAATTGGGTTGTAACTAACTTAATTTCTATTCAAATTTCCAACACATGGAACTGTCAGGGGATGAACCAAGCACTACCATACAACATTTGAAAGACCAGAATTCACTTAATGGTCTCTAGTTATTCTCGCAGGTTGAATGGAAATATGTAAAATTGATGTGATGACCTACTATTCTCAATTATTTAAGGTTAGTCATCGAAAGGTTAAGTCGAAGTCTCCGGTTGAATGTATTTGGTATCCACCGGATGATCACACACTAATGTTATATTGTAATGGTGCTTTACTAATAACCCAGGGTTAGCAAGTGTTGGTTGTGTTATCAGGGACTATCAAAGTAATTGTTTGGGTGCGATGGCTTTGGACTGGGTGTGGACACCAATTTTATGGTAGAAGTTGAGGCAATAATATTAGGGCTAGAGTGGGCTCGTAGATTGGAAGTGAGGTGTTTAGTAGAAAGAATATTAGTTAACTCAGATTCAAAGGGTGCGGTTGGGGCTTTTCAAAGTGGTAAATTTTCCATGAAGGATCCTTGGCAGGTGGAGGAGGATACAAACAAATTATACATCTATCATTTTCAAACATGTTTATCGTGAAATAAATTTCGGTGTTGATGCTATGTCTAAATAAGCTACCCATTTACATCAGGATGAGCTTGTAGAATTTCATAGTAGGTCTGATTTCCTAAAATATTTAGAGGGTCAAGGCATTAGTTATTTTCGTTTCAAGTAGTTAGTTTTAGGCCTTTTTTAGGCGTCCCTCTTCCTTGTATTTCTTGAAGTTTTCAATAAATTTTATATGACTTAGCTAATTTTTTTTTCGAAAGTTTAGTCTCCCTTCATAAACCATCTCTCTTGTTCCTATTAGAAACCTTGGCCACCAAAAATTACATGAAATTCCTAGAAAATCCCTACAATTTCAGCAGCATTTTACAGCACCCAAAATAGGAAGAAAGTGAAGGCTTTGCCTAAAGTGGAAGAGCAACCTCAAGGTACAAATTTGATTGCACTCTCAAAGCTACATTGATGCCCTAATTTCTCCGTTATCCCCTAGCCATCCATGGTATTGTACAGGGATATATTTACCACCCATCTAAATGCCAGAAACTTCTGGCATGATTTTCCGTAATATTAGCGACCATGGATTCTTCTCAGAGACTTTAATGAAGTCATAGATCAATCTGAGAAAAAAAAAGGAGGAAGACAAATAACATATAGTCAAACTCAGTCATTCGTAAACCTTATTGACAAAATGGGTTACCTAGATGTAGGATAGGATTTTCCCTCAAATTTTTCCTTTTTTTCTTCCAATTCCGAGGGAAATCATATAACTAGACAAACAACCAGCAAGGAGAGGATTTAATCATGGAACGTCAGGACCGGCCATAGCCACACAACACTGGAAAATGGACAACCCCCATGCGGGAGTTACCAACCTTCCTCGAATTTCCTTACATCACCCTCTCATCTTACTACAAACAAAAGCAATCACTGGCAAGGAAGCAAGAGCTATAAATTTGAACATCTCTGGCTCACTCACCCGCAACTCAAACATACGTGGAATCAACCTAGACCAAAAGACATGATGCAGGACCCACATTGGATCTACAATTGAAACTCATAACAACCATCCAAATGCTTACAGAATGGAGCAAAGAAACGTTTGGCCACCTCCCGACCTTAATCAAGAAATCAACAACTCGTATAAAGATGGCTCAATACCAATGTGCCATTGGGTCATCGTTCTGAGTTACTGGATGCAGCAAGAAAACCAACTCAGAACTCACCATCTTCTTAGGTTTCACGCAACATACTGGCAGCAAAGATCAAGAATATAACGGCTTCAGTTGGGCGATAATAACACTATATTTTTCCATACGAAATCGACTATACATCGTGGAAACAATAACATACAACAACTGCATGATCATAATAACAATTGGATAAATGATCAGGATGAGGTGGTTCGACTCATAATTGATCATTTTACAGAATAATACACGACACCAATTACAAATATTGACGATAACATTTTTGAGGCAAATACTCCTAGACTGACATCACGACAATGTACCGCCCACACAGAAGAGATTACCCAAAAGGAGACCAAACTAGCTTTTTTTCCATTGGTTCAGACTGTGCACCGGGTCCACATGGTTACACAAGTAAGTTCTTCAAGGGTTTCTTTAGAAACTACTCATCGTTAGTTGATATCTACGTTACGTAGTTTTTTCATTGACCTAGATATGCACCCACTAATGAACCACACAAACCTCACTTTAATACCGAAAGTTGACCACCCAAAAAAACCTACACAATTCATACCTATAGGCCTATGCGATGTCAGCTATAAAATAATCGCAAAAAATTTAGTAAATCGCATACGACTACTCATTCCTTTCCAAAGTGTCATCGTACTGAAAAGATCCATCCATGATAACATATCAATTGCGGGAGAAGTATTCCACCATATAAAATCTTCGAAATTCACCAAAGAACCAGAAATAGCCCTCAAGCTGGATATTTGGAAGGCTTATGACAGCCTAAACTGGGTTTCATTAGTTCCCATCCGTTTTTGTGCAATACATAATGCTATGCGTTTTCTCATTAGCTTACACGTGGAAGCATCTGAGTAGACCGAGACACCGAAACAAAGTGAGATCGAAGCATCGAATAAAGCCTATGGGTCCAAAACAGTAATCAATATCTACCACGTCAATTCAGAAATATGACACGTGGAAAGTAAATAATAAGATCAACGACTAAGTTTGAAAGGGGAGACCAGGCATTTAATGCAGTTAACAGAGCATGCGTGAAGTGGTTCAGAAGCATTTGCTGATAGGGTTCGGGAGATAGCCATAATCTTGGGTCATGACAAGGGGAGTATCGAGAGAAGTACATCGGAGCAACATCGAAGAAGGTCGGGAACCACACACTAGAGAGTTCGGGTCACACCTCCCGAAAGGAATACATCAACTTACATGTACCTGTCTAACACTATAATTTGGTTAGAAGAGCATTTTGTCTATAAATATTGTGGTAAGCTATGAAGGAAATGAGGTTCTGTAAGACTGGAGAGAGAGAGAAACAAGACTTAGAGGTGTTATTGAGAGTCATAGTTTAGCCTAATCTCTTTATAATTATCTCACACTCAGTAAGAACAAATATTCAACCCCATAAATATAAATAATCATACCGAATCATGTATATTTTTTTGTGTTATTATCATATTACTCTTTTTTTCTTTAGATCTGTCTTATATTATTGAATAGTTTAAATTAGATTTTTAGCTAGTACAAGCATTAAAAATAAATCTGATTGTTTGTTAGGGATTCTTTCATATTTTTATTTTCCTCGTTGTTCCATGAAATATTGAAAATGATTTACGGAGAAATTACTGTTTCAGTGAACCTTCGTAGTCATGGTCCTAACTCTTGAATCCTAATTAGTGGACTTCCTTCAAAAAGAAATGCCTTAAGTACTCACCCAATAATGGATCAGTGAACCTTCGTAGCCATCATGGTCCTAAATCCTAATGGACTTCCTTGTATACTCACCCAACGGACAACGGATCAACTCATAAAGAAAAAGAAAAAAACGACACCATAAAAAGGAGGTTCTTCAAAGGTAAGTCGGTAGCCAAAAGACCAAAACGACAACTCACCTAAATAAACCAGTGGTTGTGGCAGAAGCTAAAGTACAAACCTCACCTAAGTTTATGATGTTCGTACGTTACTAATCAAAATCAGAAATCTGCCCACTGTTTCTCTCTAACTCGATACTTCACCTTCCTCACTTCTCACATGATCACTACACTAGTACTATTATTTCCACTCTACTACTCTTTTCTCTTTTCAAACTTTATCTCTTTTCTCTTTGTCTCACTTCAGTAGTCATGGATAGAGAACAAGAACAGCTTCAATTCCTAGGTGTTTGTGGTATCTACAAAGAATCCTTCAAAATCACAACCAAATGGAGAAAGATCTTTACACAACTAATCTTAACTCTCATACTTCCACTATCCATTCTCTACTTGTCTCAAATCCAATTCTCAGACATACTTTTCAACAAAATCAATCATAATACACACACCTTACGTTATACTCAAAAAGGTACACCACTCTATAATACAATCCATCACAAAATTTCATCTCAATGGGCTACTTTTTGGTTATCAAAAGCTATTTACTTACTCTTTCTTTTCATCTTCTCTTTACTCTCTACTTCTGCTGTTATCTACACTATAGCTTCCATTTATACTTCTAAAGAAATCAGTTTCAAGAAAATTATGAGTGTTGTACCTAAAGTATGGATGCGACTTATGATTACTTTCGTTTGGAGTTTCTTCATAGTTTTTGTGTACACAGGGTTAACAGTTGGGTTAATAGTTTTGTTAGCAGTCATTATAATAGAACCAGTTGAAGGAAGGGAAATTTTGTTTCTTGTTCTTGCTGGAATTGTTGCCTTAACTTACTTGATTGGTTTTATTTATATTGGTGCTGTTTGGAATTTGGCCTGTGTAATATCAGTATTGGAAAAGATCTATGGGTTAAAAGCTTTAAAAAAGAGTAAGAATTTGATCAAGGGTAGGATATGGGTTTCTTCTGTGATTTTTGTTATGCTTGAAATTTCCTTTTTTGGTATATTGGGTGTATTTAGTGGAGTGATTATACATGGGAGTTCGGTGGGGATTTTTGGTAAAGTGGTTTTGGGTATATTATGTTACTCGTTGATGACAATTTTGATTCATTTTTATCTTGTAATCCAGACTATGATCTACTTTGTTTGCAAATCTTACCATCATGAGAATATTGATAGGTCTGGTTTAGCTGAACATTTGGAGGCTTGTTATGTTCGTTTGGACAGGGAAAAAGATGTTCAGTTAGAACAAGTTCATGTTTGATGCAATTATGTTGTATTCTCTCTTCTTCTTTAATCAGATAATGTAATTACTCTAGTTTTAATGGATTTTGGTTTGGTGAATTTGGTACTCATAACAGCCTTGTTTATTTTCATTTGAACTGCTTCGTAATTCATGGAAACATATTGAAGACATTTACAATTTATTCCTACAAACTACAATGTATAAAAGCTACCGGATTAATACAAGCAATTCATGTAAACAATAACCGTGCAAATTAGCCGATTCTTCAAACCGGTACTCGCTCTAATTGAACATCGTTTCCCCTACCTAAATGTATAATAGGGACCTCTGAGTGAGTCGTAACAGTCGATATGTCTTCGTTGTGGTAAGATTTGCAGACGAAGTAAACCACGGTGTGAAGAACAAGCGAGATATGAATCCAAATAGTCATCAACAAATAACAACCAATTCCCACAAATACTTTACCCACCAAACTCATTTTGTTTCCATAAACCACAAGGTAAGCAAAAGTGAAAATTATACCAGTAAATGTGATTTCAAGCAAACCAAAAACAGCACAAGAAACCCATACCTTACCAATAATCAATCTCATACTCTTTGCCAAAGCTTTTCTACCATAATCCTTCTCTAATACCGTAACTACTGTTGCGATATTCCAAACAACAATCATGTAGATTAATCCGGTGAAGAAAGGAATCGATAGAGAGATTATAAATATCAGAAGTTTAATCCCCCCTTGACCGTTGGGGCCATTCACGCCGGCGAAAAACCATAACAACAAACAGAGAGCCACAAATGTGTATATAGCTACGATAAAGAAGCACCATAAGAATGTGACAATAAGTCTCCCCCAACACTTACCAAGTACACCAGTGACTTTCTTATAAGTGATATCTTTGGAGGTATAGAAACAAGCAATGGTATACATGACACTAGAAGTTGACAAGAGAGTGAAAAAGAGCAGCAAGATTAAATAGATGGATTGTGTTATACCATAAGCGATCCATCGAGATGTTTCGTTTCTAGGGTAAGTCTTGGTATGGATGAAATTGGAGATTTGTATTTCAGACAAGTAAAAGATGGCTAAAGGGAAGAGTATAGTTAAGGTGATCTGTAAAAAGATTTTTTTGTTCGATGCTGTAAGTTTGTAGGCTTCCTTGTAGATGCCAAAGAACCCCATCGATTTGTTTGCTGGTTCTCTATTCATGATTCTTTAATGATAATCCTAGAGAGAGAGAGAGACGGAGAGAGAATTGAAGATCGTTGAAAAGAAAAAGAAAAAGAAACAGTGATGGAGATATTAGAATCGGATGAATAAAGAATGGGTGGAATGGATGTATAAGTTAAGAAGGGTGATTTAGGGCTCTCGTAGTAGGAAGAAATAGAGATATTTGAAGTAAAATTTAAAAATCAGTTATCCATTATATTTTTATAATGGTTAAAATATCCCTGATTAGTTAGTAAAATTAATTAGCTAATAGATTAAGCTAATTATGATTAATCGAAAATAATTTTATATTTAATCAAATCAATTTAAATTTTTTTTTTTGGTTTGGTGGGAAGAAAAACTAGAAGAAATGTAAAATAATTTTGTAAGGATTTTTTAAAAACCCTAGATTTTGATTGAATCAACCAGAGCATAACTGGGATACTTCTAAACTCTTGGTCTTTTAATGGCTCAAATTGGATGAAATTACGGACAAAAAGATGATTTATTTTTTATTCAGAGAATTTTACGGTTGAGTTCTCATGTCGAACCCAACCGTAAAAGCTATTTACGGTTGGGTGTTCTTCCCAACCCAACCGTAAACAAAAGAACAATGGATGAACACCAAATCGTAACAGTTTTGCGGTTGGTTTTAGCATCAGACCCAACCGTAAATAATCTGAAAAAAATTCTTATCCGAGATGATTTACGGTTGGTATTTGCCAAAAAAACCCAACCGTAAAAAACAATTTTAGTTCAATTTCATCCAAAATTTACGGTTGGGTTTAGGCTTCCCAACCCAACCGTAAAACATCTTTTGGAGCATTGAGTTTAAGGTCAAATTTGGGTTTAAAAATCAAATTTTTAAACTTATTCAATCATTTTAACTAGATTGAAGGTAAATTGGGTCATTCGAACAAAGAAAAACCGAAAACAACACAAGTACTAGAATCCAATTTTAAATGATCCAGGAGAATTTACGGTTGGGTTTGGATGAAAACCCAACCGTAAAATTGATATTTGGAGCATTGAGTTTAACGTAAAATTTGGGATTAAAAATCAAAATTTCAAACTTATTCAATCATTTTAACTAGATTGAAGGTAAATTGGGTCATTCAAACAAAGAAAAAATGAAAACAACACAAGTCCTAGAATCCAATTTTAAATGATCCATGAGAACTTACAGTTGGGTTTTTGGCTGAAAACCCAACCGTAAAACTGATATTCATATTTACGGTTGGGTTTTGGGTAAAATGTCAATTTTACGGTTGGGTTTTGACTCAATAACCCAACCGTAAATATGATTTTTTATTTTTATTTTTTGACTTGATTTTTTCTTTGCTTGGTTTCCAACTTGAAATTTTTGTAAATAAAACATGAGCTAGACAAATTAAAGATAAAAACTTTCTCAACATTCTAACTTGTGTTATATAATGTATATAATACACCCACACAAAAAAAAACCCTTAGTTTGACGCAATTGTTATAATAAACATAGAGTTAGGGAGAAGGAAGAGGGTTATCGATGAGTTTAACTAGCTCTTTTTTTGCTCTTAGGACAACGAGTACGAGGAGCAGCACCACTGCCACGAGTACGAGCACCAGCACGACCGCCACGAGTACGAGCACCACGTTGCACATCCTCGGCTTCATCATGTGTCTCTTCATCACTAGGTTGCGGCTCTCTTCGGCCAGTAGTCGCATCTCTTGTACCGGCTTTACTTCTCTTTAAATTTCTTGTCGTCTCATCTTCGTCTGCTTCATGAAGCTTCCCAATTTTGGCCTGCAGGTTCTTCAATTTGTCAAACGTCGTCACATCAACTTTACTTAGGCATGGAGTGATAGACTCTGCCAATGCAAGTGCTTTCTTTTTCACCTTATTTTTCTATTCACATATGAAAATAAAAGTTGGTTGAGTCTTTAGTAATAAATCTTAAAAACATTAATAACAAAAGTAATTTACGTACCAAATTGAAATATGCTTTCTTCCAAAAACCATCTTCTGTGTTGTTTCCTTCACCCCTTTGAAGTATTTTCATAGTTTCTGGATCAATGTTAATGACATTTGGATGACCAAAATGACGATACCAATCCAAGTAATCTTCTGCAGCCTCTTTTGTGTCAGGATATGAAATTACCTCCTGCCTTAAGATTTGGTAATCCGGTTGATAACGGTTGTTCCAAACCGCGACCGAAGACGTTGGGTTTGTAGTTGAGCACGATGCTTGGACCTTCGATCATCGAGCCATTCACACACAATTTAAAGGCTTCGTGTGTTACCTTGGTTTGGACATATCCAGTTTGGCGGAGAGTTCGACAGGGGTTGCACATTACGAACCCAAACGAACGGTACAAAGGCCCGTTGTAGCCTGCCACGTCCGAGAATTGACGTAAATCTTCAACATCTCCATCATCATCTATGTTAATCTTCACATAAGGATCAAAAACAGCATCTTCAACGGTGAAAGCATCAATTTCACTTCTCATCTTTGCTATCTGCACTTCTTTATGCTTTGCCTGAGTACCTGTGAAGATGAATTTCTTTCATGTAGGTCCAGTACCATCACCGCTCGGCTTCGTTTTAGGAGCCAGGCTCGGAAAGTGATCATAGACCCATTCTTATGAAGATAATAAATATTAATATAAGATAATGCGCAGAAAAAAAATCTGAATTTAAACATTGAAATTCCAACAATAAATTACCTAAAGAAGACCAGTATTCCCGGCAATCTCACTTCCCCTAACCCTCGAAGCTTTTATAAGGTTGGCAAGTAGGTAAGCTAGGGTGGCAGTTCCCCATGAGTACTCATGCGTCTTCTGGAGATCATCCGTCAACCACTGTAGAAAGTGAGCGTTGACCCTGTTTCCTGAGTTGTCAGCAAATAAGATGGTGTCGAGCATATATAGCAGATACGCTCTAGCTGTTCGTATAGCTCTGGTTTTATCTACGACGACCCCATCCTTTTCCAACTGCCGGGTTCCTCCAAACTTCTCCCTGAGACTACGCAACAAGATCTTCTTGGTCATACCTAGACCTTTCTTTGTTGTTGCCCCCGATTTATCTCCACAAGCCAATTTAAACTCTGATTCGGCTTCTGTCTTCTCCCATCCAAGTGTATCTTTGACAAGGACACAAAGATCACTCCATGACATGTTATTGTCAAAATCTTCATACACAGATTTACCTTCAACTGGTAAGTCAAGGATTGACTGGACATCATCCGACGTTATTGTCATCTCGCCGAAGATGAAACGTATCGGTTTCAGGCCAATAACGTTCCCTGAATGCTGTGCAGGTAACACTGTCATACTCCAACATCGAATTGGTAATTCCGGGAGCTAACCCGGTACCATTTACAAGAACTTGGACGGCCATACATTCTTCAGCTAAGGGACAATATTGAGCCCTTTGACGAACCAATTTATTGATCGCCTGTGTATGATCCTACAAAGAATAAAAATAATTTTTTTTAACTTGAAGTTAAAAAAAACAGAAATTTAACAAAACAAGAGAAGTTTTTAGATTCATATCCTCGTCTCAGCAATAATATAGCAGATCTGTCTGGGGCCTCACCCCAAGGTCTTCAATTCCTCTTCTTAGGCCACAACACGTCTTTGCCTTTGGGAATATGCTTCCCTTTCGGTTCTGGCTGCTTCTTTGGCTTTTTTTCCTTCAGTCTTGGTTCAGTAGAAACAACAACAATTTCTTTACCTTTTCCTTGAGGGAAAAATTGTTCTATGTCCGTCTCTTTTTCCTCACATTGTTGCTCTTGTGGTGGTTCTCTAATCACAAGAGCACCTCCACTGAACACAGGTAGATCTTCCAAGTCTTGGAAAATATTATTCCTCTTGTGCAAGTTGAGGAGAACTACCACCCCTACCTCAAAAGTCGTCTTATGGCTCTTTCTCAAGCCTCTATTAGCTACCCCTAAATGAACTCCGTGGCGAGGGGTTGGAGTGTGAGAAATAGGTGTTAAATTATTACCCCTATTCTTCTTATATTTCCTACAACATACAAGCAATACAAGTTAGATAATTTTCAAGCAATTCAACTCAAACAACTTCAATTTGAAAATTCAGAATTTTTTACGGTTGGGTTTCACATATAGAACCCAACCTTAAATAATAAACATCACCTACACAAGAGAATTTACGGTTGGGAATTGACACTCCAACCCAACCGTAAATAATCCTCACCAAAAAATTTAACTAAGCAGAAGCATTTACGGTTGGGTTTTCCAATCGAACCCAACCGTAAATAATCCTCAACAAATTTTTTTTTACATACACATAAATATTTACGGTTGGAAAAATGAATCCAACCCAACAGTAAAATTCAAGTAAAAAAATTTGTGCAAATTTTTTTACGATTGGGTTCAAAATCGAACCCAACCGTAAAATTTCATCTTCATCTCCTACCCTTTTATTTACGGTTGGGTTCAAAATCGAACCCTACCGGAAAATTTCATCTTCATCTCCTACCCTTTTATTTACGGTTGGGTTTTGAGAAAAACCCAACCGTAAAATGAAGAACAAACCAGTTACGGTTTGGTTTTCCAATCGAACCCAACCGTAAATTCTTTTGTAACCAATTTTTTTTAACAAAAACAACAATCAAACAAGAAAAAAAATCACTTTTGGGTTCTAAAAATAACATGGGTTTTGTTCAATACCTTAAATACACCATTGTTTGTTGTTTCGGAGTTTGATTTTGATTGTCACCACCGATTTGTTCTTCAATCTCTTGATTAGGTTGAAAAGTTTGATTTTGGTTGGCATCACTACTACCTTCTACACCTTTAGTATGATTCTTCATCACGATTTTTGGAGTTTAATCGACGAAGAATTTTTCGAATCGACGATTAATCGACGAGGAATTTCGATGGAGAATTTGAAATTGGAAAGGTTGGGTTACGGTTGGGAAACTCTAAGTTTTGAGAGAGTTTTGATATGAAATTGAAATTGGAAAGTTTTTTTTTTGTCTAGGTTTTAATTGATTGAAGGGCAAATTAGACTTTTTCATAGATAAAATGGTAATATGGACATTTAACATAGCCCCTATATCACCCTTTAACTCATTTTTGGATCACCCTGCCTCACATTGGAGCCCCTCTACAAATATAAGAGCCCCTATATGAGGTTACTTATAAGAAGATACTGGTCAATATATATATTATATATATTATAAAAAGATATGATGTTTGTCCAAGCGATAAAAAAACTCAGACAATCAAAAATAATTCGGGAATCCCATCTGACGTTTAATGTCGTCTGAATGAACTTTTTATCCCACGATCAGAAAATTTCAGGTAATATTATGTGAGTACGCGGGTGAAAAATAAAGTATTTTATTTCTTAGATATATATGGTCCAGAGAAAAATAAACTGATTATGTGTTTATCGTTCGCGGATCTCTTGCTGCCCTAAACCTCTCTCTGTCTCTCTCTGTTTCCCAATTTCGGCAGCACAAAAAAAATAAAAATCAACAGTTAGCATTTAGGATGGCAGTTGTTGTTAGTAAGTTAAAGAAGCAATCAACAAAGTACCTCAAGATCATTATCCTTTTAATACCCTATTTTTCATTCTCAATAAAAATCAATTTATTTTACATTATTGGATATTTTTGAAAAATAGGTTAGTTCAGATTTAGCACCCGAGATGTCAATGCGGATAAATTTGATTTCTGTCTCAAGAAACCGGCATGGGAATTGTTCAGTACAAGCTTTAACTAAGCCGTCTGTTTTTACTGATATTTTACTTCGGTTAGCTAAGGTAAATTTCTTAATTTTATTATGGTTTAGTAATTAGGAAGTGTTTAACTAAGAATATATCATATGTTTCTTCTTTGTTATTCGATGTTCTGAAATTAATTATACGGTGTACAAATTTCAATCTCACAGTTATTAAAGAAATGGGGTTCATCTGGGATTTTCCTTTTTTACAATACAATTGGTTTTAAAATTATGGTTTAATATCTTACAAAACATTTCTACTTTTGTTAAGGATTGGATTAAATCACAATACAATTTTATTCTTCTTTATACCAGAAACATTGATCTCAAGGTGGAATTGCATCTCTTTGAATGCGTCAAGGGCCTATTGATTTGTGATTATTATATATGGGTTTTGTTTTTAATGTTTTAATGATTTAGTCTGATTTTGAATAATGTGTTTTGATTTCATGATTGTATGTAATATCTTGAGTCGTGTTCAGAATCTGTTCTTTATAGATCAATATTCATTGTTCAGGATTTGCTAATTCTCTTTGTTTACATGTGTACTTTTAATTTACCCTTTTGTTTGAAAGGTTGCCCTTTACATGACGTTAAATAGAATACTTATTCTTCCATGGCAAAGTTGTTGCAGGCAATAAAATATTGGCTCCATCCGCGACTTTCAGCCTTTATGCGTATGTGTATTAAGCAATTACACTGGGTGATCATACGTGGGTTGGAGATGTTATTGGTGTTATTCATCCACTCCCTGGGTAACCTTTTTTCTTTTGCGTTTAATTAGCTCTCACGAACATATTTCTGTTCTACACTGAAATGGATTTTTCACTGTTTGTAAGTGGTTTTAGGACAATAATATCTCCTCCTGCTAAGATGTATAAAACTTGAGTTTTAGATTTTGTATGAGTTGCGCATGTCGGTGGATCTGGTGCGAGTATTTTCACTTTTAATTTTGGTTCGATCAAATTTACAAAAGCTAACTATGTTAACTTCATATAGCACACCTTAGCCGCAGTACTTTTTCACTACAAACTAAAAGTTGAGTGTATAACCTTCCGAGAGGCATAACTAACAAAAATCTTCCCTTTCCAGATTGAATGTATCTTTCAACCTATTCTAATGTTTTTGTTTTTTTCACTTAATACTACATTAAGGGCTATCTAGATTTCATCTTCATTGTGTGTTCAAAATCTTGGCTTCTTTGAATTATTAAGGAATTTATTGATTTCGTAAAGGTTCTTTTTTTAAAGGTTTTTTCTTTGGATTTTCGTTGGAGAACGCACACCATGACTATTTTGTTTTTCGGATTGGTTTTATTTTAGTAAAGGAGGCTTGATTGATTGATTTTGCAAATATTTTGAGTTACTTTTATTGTTCGGTTGTCGAGATTGTTTGTTTGATGCTTGGCATTTCTTTGTTTTTGCAGAAATTAGCAGCTGCTTGGTTGTCGAGATTAAGGTATCAAAACATATGGCCGATTTAAAGGTATTGCTTTGTTTTTCAAGTGAGAAATTAAAAATAGGTTTTCGTTTAATTGATATTTGGTTGTGATCGTTGGCTAACATCCATTTCTAAAGAAACTCGTAATCGTTGTTAGATTATGCAATTTCATGGTAATTCCTAAGAATGATCGGCTTCATTTCAAAGGAAGCTCCATCTTCAAGCCAATAGTGTAGAATTCAGGTTCATGAATTTGATCTATGACTCTTAATTCAGGTTCATGTACGGATTTCAAAGGAATCTCCATCTTCAAGCCAACAGTGTAAAATTCAGTTTATGTTGAAAAGCCACCCTTGAAGGGTTCATGTTGTTGCTTAGAAGGATGATGAAGTGCCCCCTGTTGAAACCGTTCTTACACAACTATAGGCTGAGCATAAGCTCGCTTGAGACTACGCAACAAGATCTTCTTGGTCATACCTAGACCTTTCTTTGTTGTTGCCCCCGATTTATCTCCACAAGCCAATTTAAACTCTGATTCGACTTCTGTCTTCTCCCATCCAAGTGTATCTTTGACAAGGACACAAAGATCACTCCATGACATGTTATTGTCAAAATCTTCATACACAGATTTACCTTCAACTGGTAAGCCAAGGATTGACTGGACATCATCCGACGTTATTGTCATCTCGCCGAAGATGAAACGTATCGGTTTCAGGCCAATAACGTTCCCTGAATGCTGTGCAGGTAACACTGTCATACTCCAACATTGAATTGGTAATTCCGGGAGCTAACCCGGTACCATTTACAAGAACTTGGACGGCCATACATTCTTCAGCTAAGGGCCAATATTGAGCCCTTTGACGAACCAATTTATTGATTGCCTGTGTATGATCCTACAAAGAATAAAATTTTTTTTTTTAACTTGAAGTTAAAAAAACAGAAATTTAACAAAACAAGAGAAGTTTTTAGATTCATACCCTCGTCTCAGCAACTTTGGCAGCCCATGAATGGGGATAACCAAATAATATAACAGATCTGTCTGGGGCCTCACCCCAAGGTCTTCAATTCCTCTTCTTAGGCCACAACACGTCTTTGCCTTTGGGAATATGCTTCCCTTTCGGTTCTGGCTGCTTCTTTGGCTTTTTTTTCCTTCAGTCTTGGTTCAGTAGAAACAACAACAATTTCTTTACCTTTTCCTTGAGGGACAAATTGTTCTATGTCCGTCTCTTCTTCCTCACATTGTTGCTCTTGTGGTGGTTCTCTAATCACAAGAGCACCTCCACTGAACACAGGTAGATCTTCCAAGTCTTGGAAAACATTATATTCCTCTTGTGCAAGTTGAGGAAAACTATCACCCCCTACCTTCAAAAGTCGTCTTATGGCTCTTTCTCAAGGCTCTATTAGCTACCCCTAAATGAACTCCGTGGCGAGGGGTTGGAGTGTGAGAAATAGGTGTTAAATTATTACCCCTATTCTTCTTATGTTTCCTACAACATACAAGCAATACAAGTTAGATAATTTCCAAGCAATTCAACTCAAACAACTTCAATTTGAAAATTCAAAACTTTTTACGGTTGGGTTTCACGTATAGAACCCAACCGTAAATAATAAACATCACATACAAAGGAGAATTTATGGTTGGGAATTGACACCTCCAACCCAACCGTAAATAATCCTCACCAAAAAATTTAACTAAGCAGAAGCATTTACGGTTGGGTTTTCCAATCGAACCCAACCGTAAATAATCCACAACAAAAAAATTTTACATACACAGAAATATTTACGGTTGGAAAAATGAACCAAACCCAACCGTAAAACTCAAGTTCAAAAATTGGTGCAAATTTGTTTACGGTTGGGTTTTTTCAAAACCCAACCGTAAAATTCAAAAGAAAAAATTGCGCAATTTTTTTTACGGTTGGGTTCAAAATCGAACCCAACCATAAAATTTTCTCTTCATCTCCTACCCATTGTTTTACGGTTGGGTTTTGAAGAAAACCCAATTGTAAGATGAAGACCAAACCAGTTACGGTTGGGTTTTCCAATCGAACCCAACCGTAAATTCTTCTGTAACCAATTTTTTTAACAAAAACATCAATCAAACATGCCAATCAATCACTTTTGGGTTCTAAAAATAACATGGGTTTTGTTCAATACCTTAGATACACCATTGTTTGTTTCGGAGTTTGATTTTGATTGTCACCACCGATTTGTTCTTCAATCTCTTAATTAGGTTGAAAAGTTTGATTTCGGTTGGCATCACTACTACCTTCTACACCTTCAGTATGATTCTTCATCACGATTTTTGGAGTTTAATCGACGAAGAATTTTTCGAATCGACGATGAATTTCGATGGAGAAATTGGGTTTATGGTTGGGAGAGTGATGGAGTAGTTAAGATATGAGAGTTTATAAAGGTTTTGTTTAGGTTTAGGTTTTAATTGATTGAAGGATAAATTAGACTTTTTAATTGATAGAAGGGTAATATGGACATTTAACATATGAGATTAGAGCCCTTAGGACACCCCTTAATACATTTTTGGGTCACCCTATCTTACATTGGAGTCCTTCTCCAAATCAAAGAACCCCAAAATCACCCTTTTAAATTAAGGTGATAGAAAGTGAGAATGAATGACTTTCAACTTTGGGTGCACTACTTTGACTCTAATTTCTCTACTTAACAGTATAGTAGTTCCTTTTCAATGACCGAAGAAACTATTGCCATTTGCAGAGGAAGTTCCCAAATGATTACGGATGAGAGATTTTTCTTTCTTCTACCTAAAGAGTAAAGAGTTAGTTCATGTACATGACTTCATTTGTGGGACATGTGGATATCAATAGGGTATTAAAGAGGGTAGTTGGTACAGAAAACTTACTCATCTTTCTTTGTCCAACTTCCGAAATATTACGTGCCGCCGTATTGACCCTTTGTTTTTCTTGTTGCTTTTTTTGGCGGATTGGTCAGGTACACGCATGGCCTACAGCATGTGAGATCATTCCCGGTAAGCCCGTAACTGAGATCTCTTCAGTTCGAATCCATATTCTCAAATTCTTTCGATTTTAAAAAGCCATCATTTGCACGTTTACGATGACATTTGACTAAAGATCCTCGGAATACTCAAGAAAGCATTCTTTTATAGAAGGCATCAATGGAGCATCGAGTTCAAGACTAGACACTTAAAACGAGAAAAGAGACTGATCCAAGTCAATTGGTGGAACACACGTCTCTTTAGTCTTTACCTATACCTACCCAGGATAATTCCTTGCAGCAGCACAACACAAATTGAACAATATAAACCTCACCTTTCCCAGAGGTAGTCTTTTCTTTAGGATTAAATCTAACTCATCTCTCTTACAAAGAATTGAACAATAATCAATATGGATAGAGAACCAGAGGAGCTTCAATTCTTAGGATTCGTTGGGATCTACCAGGATAACAATAACATGGAGAAAAATCTTCTCTAGAATTATTCTTTCTCTTATCCTACCTCTATCTTTCATTTACTTGGCTCAAATCCAAATATCAGATGTCATTCTAGCGAAAATCGATGATAGTCAAGAAGTTCAAGACACGGCTACCAGAGGAACAGCAAGGTTCAACAAAATCCATGCTCATATCATCTCTGAATGGGTTACTTTTGGTATATTCAAAGCCATTTATTTGCTTTTCCTCCTCATATTCTCTCTTCTATCTACTTCGGCTATCGTCTACACGATTGCTTGTATCTATTCTTCGAAAGATCTCACATTCAAGACGGTTATTAGTGTAGTACCTAAAGTATGGAAGAGACTTATGATCACTTTCTTGTGGAATTTTTTTATCTTGGTCGTCTACAGTTTTCTGGCAATCTTTTTAGCTTTTTGTCATTTTCCTTACATTAGAACCAGAAGGAGAAAGTGCAACAACCACTTTGACGCGTCTTATTTGTCGGAGAAAAATAACTTAAAATATATTTTGGTCTCGGTAGGAATGGATCTTAAGACATAGAAATTACTAAGGGACACTAGCTCATTTTTCTCTATTTTGAATGAAGAACTTTTAGTCCCACATTGGTGAGACTAGAGATGAGTTCTCTCTTTATTACCACAAAAATACAACTAAGGGAGGGCCATTAGAGTTTAAAAGCTTTTATGGTTGTGGGAGGACTAAGGCAATGAGTTAGTTGAAGTAAGCATATTTTTCACACATGTGCGATGCTGCGGGATTGAGTATGCTTGCGGGTGCGGGCGTAGCTAAGGTTGCGGGCCAACCAAGACTTACATTTTTTTAAAATAAAGTATTTCATTAAATTTTGTTTTAAATGTGGGTCGTGTGACCCGACTAAAATTAAGCTGTTTTAATGAGAAAATATTTTCTAACCGTTTATCCGTTTTAAACATAATAACCGTGATTAATGCACGGAATTAATTTTAATCAATGCGCAATAATTCTCTTCTCATGTTTTGGCTATAAAAGAAAAATCATTTCTCCATTTCAACTTACTTCAGAGAAGGCTACTATCCCTACCTCTTTTCTCGTCTTCTTGCTTTGTTTTGCGCAAATTGTGTGTTTATTTTCCTTCAACTATCAATTGTTGTTAAGTTCTAGAGGGTGACTAGTATTGTGCTTATACTAGTCATAACGGACAGTTCTATCATGGACACATCTTCTCTGTTGGGGTATATCATCTCTCATTATTGAGGAGTACCTGAGAACAATTTTGTGTTAAGGACAATTTGTTGAGCAGATGGCTCTGTCCTTGTGTGTGTGCATCAACATCAGAGTGTTTATCAATACGAAAATTTCTCTAACGTTACAGTTTTCTTCTGTTTAGTTTTTCTATTGTTGCAGAACCAACAATCTTAAAACAATACTTATTTCTTCTGTTTCAATGGCTAAAAGTGATGTTGACAGACCATAAAAGTTCAGTGGCAAAGACTTCAAAAGATGTTGTTCTTTCTCAGTTTTCACATGTTGGATGAATTAGTTCTGAAACCTTTTGATGAAACTTTGAATGATCCGGGTAATGAAAGAGAATTAGAAAGTTGGGGCAGAAGTATATGGCTAAAAACCATATTCTCAACTGTTTAGAAGATGCTCTTTATGATTTCTATAACGCAAAATAAAACTTTTCTGCATTTGACTTATGGGCTGCATTAGAAGCAAAATATGAAGCGGAAACTGCTGGTAGTAAGAAGTTTTTGGTAGCCAGGTTCCTGGAATGCAAAATGACAAATGACAAATCTGTGGTAGACCAATTTCTTGAACTTCAGCGAATTATTAATGAATTATTGCTGAAGGTATGGTGATTGATGAAACGTTCCAAGTGTCTGCGGTGATTGAGAAATTACCTTCTTTTTGGTCTGAATACAAAAGAAGATTGAGACATGAAACTGGTGAAGTCAGTATGGCTGAATTGGGTAAGAAGATTCAAGTGGAAGAATTGTTGTGTTCAAAAGACAAAAATGTATCTTCCGCAATGGACTTGTCCAACAAGGCCCATGTGATGGAACACAAGTCTTCCGCAAGCCTGGACCACAGCAACCGCAAGCGTGGTCCGCACAAAAAAAGTACTTTCCCGAAACCCAAATCTGGCATTGGTAAAATTAAAGGGGTGTGTTATGTTTGCGGTATTCCTGGCCATATGGCAATGCATTGTAGGAAACGTAAAGACTTTAATAATAAGAAGCCCAATGCTAATTTAGTTGAAAGCAACAATATCGAGTTTTCTGGCACGGTGTCTGAAGTCGTGGTAACCAATGTGAGAGACTGGTGGGTAGACTCTGGTGCTACCAAGCATGTCTGTGGAAACAAAGATATGTTCACCTCCTATCAGAAGGTAGGGGAAGGAGAAAAACTCTACATGGGTAACTCGTCCGCAACACAGGTTGCGGGAAAAGGCAAAGTTGGGCTGAAGCTCACTTCTGGTAAAACTCTCACATTGAATGAAGTTCTTCATGTTCCGGACATCTGCAAACATCTTATATCTTGTGGTGTGTTAGATGATAAGGGATTTAAACTTGTATTTGAATCTGGGAAAGTTATTGTCACTAAGGGAAAGGATTATGTAGGAAAGGGTTATGAGACTGAGGGTCTCTACCAACTGAATGTAACCTCTATTGAAATGAATAAAATTGATTCTTCTTATCTTTGTGTGTCATTAAATGTTTGGCATGGTAGACTTGGTCATGTAAAACTATAAGTCAATGAACAAACTGGCTAGCATAGGCTGCATACCCAAATTTATTTTGGATAATGAACATAAATGTGAAATTTGCGTAGAATCAAAATATGCTAAAAAGTCTTATAAGAAAAATATTCATAGAAATTCTAAACCCTTAGAATTAATTCATTCAGATCCTTGACATGAAATATGTTCAAACTAGAGGTGGTAAAAAATGGTTTGTCACATTATAGATGACTGTACGAGGTACTGTCACATATATTTACTTAAAGGTAAGGATGATGCCTTAGAAGCGTTAAAATTTATAAACTAGAAGTTGAAAACCAAATGAGTACTACCATTAAAACTGTTAGGTCTGACCGTGGTGGTGAGTATGTAATCCTTATAGGAGATTTTTGCATAGAGCATGGCATTATAAATGAAGTAAACCCTCCTTATTCACCACAATCTAATGGTGTGGCTGAACGAAAAAACCAAACCGTTAAGGAGATGATGAATGCCATGTTAATTAGTTCAGGACTACCTGCAAACTTGTGTGTGTGTGTGTGTGTGTGTGGGGGGGGGGGGGAGGGGTCCTCTCAACTTGCCATGTCTTGAACAGAGTACCCTTTAAAGGATCAGATAAAACTTCATATGAGTTATGGAAAGGTAGACAACCTTCTTATGCATACTTTAAAGTGTGGGGGTGTTTGGCTAAGGTTTCTATCCCTCCACCTAAGAGGACCAAGATAGGACCCAAAACTGTTGACTGTGTCTTCATAGGGTATCCTGAACATACTACTGCATATAGATTTATGGTTGTGAGTTCTGAAATATCTGAAATTGGTGTGAATACAATTATGGAATCTAGGGATGCTGTGTTCTTTGAAAATGTTTTTCCATTGAAATCTAAATCTCGCATGATATGTGTTGATCCCCTAGATGTCCCTTCTACTAGTCAGACATTACCTGTAGAGGAAGATGAATTTGATCCTAGAAGAGGTAAAAGACTTATAATTAAAAAATCTTTTGGGCCAGACTACATAACATGCTTAGCTGAGACTGATCCACAGACTTATAGAGAAGGCATGACTTCTTCTGAAGCTCCATGGTGGAAAGAAGCTACCATTAGTGAAATGAATTCAATTTTACAGAATGATACTTGGGAGATTGTAGATTTACCTCTAGGGTGCAAACCCATAGGTTGTAAATGGATCTTCAAAAGAAAACGTAAGGTAGATGCAACTGTGGAAAAATACAAAGCTAGATTAGTAGCTAAAGGCTATAAACAAATAGAAGGTGTAGATTTCTTTGACACTTATTCACCTGTTACGAGAATTACTTCCATTAGGATGTTAATTTCTATTGCTGCCATTCATAACTTAGAGATACATCAAATGGATGTAAAAACAACTTTTCTAAATGGTGAATTAGATGAAGAAATTTATATGGACCAACCTGAGGGATTTGTAGTGAAAGGTTGTGAAAACAAAGTTTGTAAACTGAAAAAATATTTGTATGGTTTGAAACAAGCACCTAAACAATGACATGAAAAATTTGATCATGTAATGATTTTTTAGTGGCTTTAAAATCAATGAATCTGACAAGTGTGTTTATCTAAACCTGTGAATGATGCCTGTGTGATTGTATGCTTGTATGTTGATGATATGCTTATACTTGGTACAAACATGGATGTAATTAATTCCACTAAGAACATGCTAAATGAGAACTTTGACATGAAAGACTTAGACCCCGCTGATGTAATCTTAGGGATGAAGATGAAAAGAGATTCTAATTGACATAGTCTTAGTCAATCTCATTATGTTGAATCTGTGCTTAGAAAATATAACCAGTTTGATTGTAAACCTGCTTGTACTCCTTATGATCCTTGTTGTAGACCCAAGAAGAACAAGGGTAATGGAGTATCGCAACTTGAGTATTCACGTGTCATAGGAAGTCTGATGTATTTAATGAACTGTACGAGACCATACATTGCCTATGCTGTGAGTAGGTTAAGTAGGTATACATGTAATCCGGGACTAGAGCATTGGGATGCACTTATTAGAGTATTAAGGTACTTAAAGTATACTTTAAACTTTTGTTTAAGTTATGAGAGATACCCTGCGGTCCTTGAAGGATATTGTGACGCAAACTGGATAGCGGACTCAGAGGAGTCTAAGTGTACGAGTAGATATGTCTTCACTTTAGCTTGCGGGTCTGTATCATGGAAGAGTTCCAAACAGACATGTATAGCTCGATCCACTATGGAATCAGAGTTTATTGTGTTAGATAAAGCAGGAGAGGAAGCCGTTTGGCTAAGATGTTTTTTAGAAGACATTTCTCTTAGGCATAGGCCTGTGCCAGCTATATCTATACATTGTGAAGTCAAGATGCAATAGCTAATGCTAAAAACAATAACTATAATGGGAAGTCTATACATATTCGTAGAAGACACAATTCCTTAAAACAACTAATCTCAACTGGCATTATTTCTGTTGACTGTGTGAGGTTTAAGGAGAATATCGCGGACCCTTTGACGAAAGGTTTGTCCAAGGAGATAGTTAGTAATGCATCAAGGGGGATGGGGCTTAAGCACATCAATTAAACTTGCCATGAGGGATACTCAACCTTGCTGACTGGAGATCCCAATATCAAGGTTTCGAATGAGACAACTAATTTGTGGTGGGTTAAAGGAAACACTATCAGAGAACTCCATTCTCTGTCCCTTCCCTATGGTGTAGATGTGGTAGTGTGGCTGCATGTGAGGATGACTTTTTATTAAGTCTTAATGAGTTATATAGTTTCAATTTAAGATTGAAGTGGGGTGTAGCAGTAAACACTCTTGATAGAATTCACCTATCTGAATGAGGAAGTGGGCCGCTTCCTATGAGAATTGAGATGATTCTCTAGAGCATTCTGAGAAACGGGATACGTCCAGGGCCAAAATGGACACAACGGTACAAACTTAACAGCACCTAGAGAGATATCACGCGTGGAAGTTATTGATGAACTACACCAAATGATGGCAGTTCAAGACATCGCGTTCACTGTCCATCAAGTAGTTCCGGTAATTTCTCACGAAGCAAAGGTTCAAGACCTTAAGGACACCTATTGTCTAAGAGGTATTTCTCGCTTTCTGATTTCTGATTTTTATCGGGTTTTCATTCATGTGGAGGATTGTTGGAGAAAAATGACTTAAAAAATATATTTTTGTCTTGGTAGGAATGGACCTTAGGACATAGAAGTCACTAAGGGACACTAGCTCATTTTTCACTATTGTGAATGAAGAACCTTTAGTCCCATAGTGGTGAGACTAGAGATGAGTTCTCTTTTTATTACCACAAAAAATGCAACTAAGGGAGGGCCCTTAAGGTTTAAAAGTTTTTGTGGTTGGGGGAGGACTAAGGAAATGGGCTAGTTGAAGTAAACATACTTTTCACACATGTGCGGTGCTTCGCACCGAAGCAAGCACGCTTGCGGCTTGCGTGCTTGCGGAGCTTGGGAGCTTTCGTTGCTTGCGGTGCTTGCGGAGCTTGTGGTGCTTATGGAACTTGTGGAGCTTGCGGTACTTGTGTGCTGCGGGATTGAGTATGCTTACGGGTGTGGGCGTAGCTAAGGAATCGGGCCAACCAAGACTTACGTTTTCTAAAATAAAGTATTTCATTAAATTTTGTTTTAAATGTGGGGGCGTCTGACCCGGCTAAAATTAAACTGTTTTAATGAGAAAATATTTTCTGACCGTTTTGTATCCGTTTTAAACATAATAACCGTGATTAATGTAAGGAATTAATTTTAATCAATGCGCAATAATTCTCTTCTCATGTTTTGGCTATAAAAGAAAAATCATTTCTCCATTTCAACTTACTCCAGAGCAGGCTACTATCCCTACCTCTTTTCCCCTCTTCTTGCTTTGTTTTGCGTAAATTGTGTGCTTAATTCCCTTCCACTATCAATTGATGTTAAGTTCTAGAGGGTGACTAGTATTGTGCTTATACTAGTCATACGGGCAGTTCTATCCTGGACACATCTTCTCTTTTGGGGTATATCATCTCTCATTATTGAGGAGTACCCGAGAGCTATTGTGTTAAGGACAATTTGCTGAGCAGGCGGTTCTGTCCTTGTGTGTGTGCATCAACATCAGAGTGTTTATCAATACAAAAATTTCTCTAACGTTAACAGTTTTTTTCTGTTTAGTTTTTCCATTGTTGCAGAACCAACATTATTATCATACTGATACATTATACCATCGGATTAGTTTACATTAGTATCGTATGGCAACTTGCTAGCATAGTGGGTAATGGAAGAAAAATATGGTATTAACGCTATGCAGAAGAGTAAAGCTCTGATTAAGGGGAAGATATGGATTTCATCTTTCATTTTTACTAAGCTTCAAATCTTGTTTATCGGAATCCTAATGGCTTTCAAGGCAATGGTTGTTAATGGGAATTCATTTGGAATTTGGGTTAGAATTTGTTTGGGGATATTTTTATTCGTTTTATTGACTCTTTTGATTCACTTTGCACTTGTGATTCAAACTGTCATATATTTTGTCTGTAAATCGTACCACCATGAGAACATCGATAAGTCTTGCTTAGCGGAACATTTGGAGGTTTATAACTTGGGGGATTATGTTCTTTTGATTAGGGATAAAGATGTACAGTTAGAACAATTTCATGTTTGATTTCTATAAACTGGTTGTTGCTTGTGGAAACTATAAATTGTAGTTGTTTTCATTATAGTATATGTTGAATTGAAATTGCAATTATGTCAAATGTACCAAGGCTGGGACGCAAAGCAGACTGTTGAATATAGGTTAATCTCACAGAAACAATGTGACTCTAATCCAGGATTATAATCATCTCGAGTCATTCCACTTATTATCATCTTGGAGTTTTGCCCAACAGATAGATGATCTCAAAGTTAGTTGGCAACAAATGGCCCATAAAGTTCTTTGATTAGCGAGAGCTACATGTTGCCCAAGTGTTTCTCGCGTCATGGTTGTAGTCACGTGACTGGAACTGCTAAAAGTCTTGATTGGTGGACTAGTGTCCTTTCTGTGGTACCTAGCTGGGCGAAGTGTTTTCTTTTCCGGAATGTCAAATTCAACCAACAGATGATGTCCACCTATTCAGCCTATGATGTAGTTCTAAATAGATAAAAATGGAACTGCTATTAAAAATTCCAATGCCTGATTTTCTTAATAACAGATAAATAAATCTGACTAGTTTCAGGTCTATCCATTTTATTTCAGACGTATCAAATTTTATTCTCACTTAGATGAGGGTGTTAGTATCCATAACCGAGAAGCCAAAAAACATATATGGGAAAAAAATCCAGGCGTAGTCGAGGGTGTTATAGGTGTCAAAAGCTAAAAAAACTATATTGGGTAGCCAAATTTTACTTTTATCAAATATAGCTAGATGCACATTATAAGAGCGTTTGAAGTTGAACGCATGTATTAAGTGCGTCTGAAATGTGGACGCACTTATTAAGTTCGTATGAGTTTGAGAAGGAGATATTAAGTCTGTATGAGTCTATGAGTTTGAGAAGGAGATATTAAATCTGTCTGGTGTGGGATTGGTCCCATGACCGTTTCAATAAAACACAAGTATTAATTACGTTTTATCCCAGACATTGATAATACGTGCATTTGGTTTTGGGATTGGTCACATGACCGTGCCACAGCTATACTTAAAACCCATATGTGGCTTAGCTTTTATAGCTTTTAACATGCTATGATTGTGGACGCTATTAGGGGCATCTAAAAAGGTTGAATGTACTAAGTTATAATCACTATTAAAACTTAAATCAAATATATTAAATCCCACCCTCTCAGGTACTTTTATGTCGATTTATTTCTCTTAAGTAGACTTCTAATTGATCATACATTCAAAATCAAAAAAATTCAGAAATTTTATTTTTTCTAGATTTATCCAGAATCGGCTTATATAAATGTCCATATTAGTCAATTCTGAACAATCGGCTGATATGCATATACACGTCGGCCGATTGTTCTTGATGTTCTTCGTGGTTGAAGAACATCAATCCAGAATCGTCCAATAAGAACATTCATATGAACCGATTCCGATTAAATAAAATGCTTATTTTTTCCCTAAGTTTTTTTGATTACAATCAACCAATATAAACCTTTATATACACTGATTCTGCTACAATCTGCAGATATGAATAGTTTATGGAGTACATACTCGATTTCGAGATGAGTATGATTTGAATCGAGTATGAAATCATACTCATTTCCAAATTGAGTATGGTATGATTTAAGAGTGATTAGATTAAGAATCGTCCAATATGGGCGTACACAATCGGTTTATATGTACATGATAGGCGCTTTACTTATACATTTTTATCGCCTAATTTATATTTTGTTAGTACTTATCATTATATTAATTTACCATTTTATTGTTTTAATAGGTGGTCACATAAATCCAAAACTATAAATTAAACATGGTTAAAACAGGTGTTAATTGACGTTTGCGACGAAATGCAACCGAATGATGCTCACGGCAAAAAGAGAAGTATTGGCTGTTGGGATTGGCTGACGCAGGTGAAGTTCAATCTAGGTTTATCTGTTCGTAAAAAGAGAAGATCAATGCATCATCCTGGAGGTGACAGAGAGGGCACTGACGCAGTCAGGAAAAAGATGATTGGGTTGGCAGCAAAGTGTAGTACGGCTGGTAGAATTGTTGGTCTTTTGGTCTTGGTTCACGTGAAGACTGGTGGCTTTGTCTCTTGATATACTGACACATATGAGAAGTGAGGCAGGTGAAAAGAAAATGGATATAGGCTGTGTAGGTTGATGTGTAGGTCTGACACGAAGAGAGGTTAGGAGTGCGTCAGTTGAGAATAGTGGTGTCACATGGAAAAAGTTGAGAAGCAGTGAAGAGTACAAAGGTGAGGCTAGAAAGGTGGAGTAGGTGCCTATTGGTTGAGAAGATACTAGAGTAGGCTAGGTGGAGTTTGGAAATTGAATGTAAAGTTGGATGATGGCTGCGTCAGTAGAGGGGATAATTCTGTTGATGGGTGAGTTCCATTAATTCACGTGAGATGGGTAAGAGAAGGTCAGTTGGAACTGTTAGACTTTTGGTTGGACAGTAAGAGGCAGAGGCCTGTTGGTGTCAGTAAAAATAGACCTAGAAAGATATAAATAGACATGGAAAAAGAGAGAACGGGGCATCTTTTTTTTCCGTTTGAGGTTTGGTATACAGGCGGAGGCTCTGAACTGGAAACGGAGGTGAAGAAAGAGAACGGAAAAGCCTGTGAAAAGAGAGCGAGAATTCTCTGGTTCTGGAGTATACATGAGCATTTTAAAAGGGTTTAATCTTTTCTTCTTCTACTCTTCTATCTAATTATTTTTATAGGTTTTATGAAACCCATCTTCATGTTCTAATTAATTTGTAGCTAGGGTTTAATGTTGAACCACTTAAAGTTTTAGATCAATTAAATGATTTATTTGATACAGACCATTATGATTTGAGTAGATTAATTCCATGATTTTATTTATTGATTTAAATCTAAATTAGTTGTAGTTTCACCGGTTCTGTACAATACAGTAACCTATGCGCAGAATCAATAGGATAGCTAATATGTTTGTCTACTTTTTAGATATTTCATGCTTTGGTTAAATCCTTAGATGAGGTATGCTTTGAAGAGCCAGATATTATTTACGAACCTATAATTAGCTTCATATTATTTTCTCACTAACGCAATTAGATGGTGTATGCTTCAGACTAGGGCTTTTGATGCGCCATGCTTAGGGCGTCCCAATGATATTTGCGATTCTAATACATATAATAGGTGATGTCGATAGAACGAACAATAAATGAATATTCATTAGTTATGTTTCACTTTAGTAATTAAATAGAAATACTGGTGGATACTGCAAACCCTGGTTACCGACTCTCCTATTTTAGCTATTTTATTAGTTTAGTTTGTTTTATTAATTTATTCGTAATTATAAAAATCCAAAATTATTGTTTCTGGTTAGTTGATTAGAGATATTGATTGCAGTATTTCCCCGCTCTCTGTGGGTTCGACCCGTACTTGCCGTTGTCTACTAGTTAGAAGCCGTGCGATTGCGGTTATTTATATAAGGTAATCTGAAAACCCATCAATTTTTGGCGCCACTGCCGGGGAGCGGTTGTGGAATATTGTAATTAGTATTTTTGATTTTCTAATCGTAGTTAGGTTTTTATTTTATTTTGTATATATTTAAATTTTTATTTTTATTTTATGATTTTTAGTTCTATCTGACTCGTTTTATGTTTTAGTATCTATTTTCAGGTACTTTTTCGAGGATGATGAATTCTACTCAGAAGACGTCATCTGAGATGACGATGGGGGAATTAATGTATGGGCCAGGATATAAGGAAATTTGTGCATTTAATCGTCTCGTGTATGGAACTTGGCATCCATATCGTTCTGTCATAGGTGGTTATTCAGCTAAGTATCAACCCCAGTACCATGAGGTTGATTTTTCGAATACGGTAAATCAACAATCACCTTAGTTTAGAACCAGAGAGTATAAACTGATGTTGTCTAGTTTTGAACAAAAATTGAGAGTTCTGGAACGCCAGAAATTATTTATTGATGATGATCAGTCTTGTACTGACCCTTTGTTCCATACAGACTATGTAGATGACCATGTGGATGAGAAGTATTATAACCAGAGACTGTCTAGTTTGGAACAAAGATTGAGAGTTCTAGAACGCCATAAATTATTTGTTAATGATGATCAATCTTGTAGTGACTCTCAGTTCCAAACAGAACATATAGATGACCCTGTGGATGATTATGTAGATGATTTGCCTAATTCTATAGATGAATCTATCTCACAAGATCATTCACCCGACTTAGAGGTTATTTCTAGACCCTTAGACTTCCAAAAGTTACCTAATATAGGGTTAGAATTGTGTGCTTCTCAAGTTTTGTTGGATCACTTTGGATCCAAATACCCAGAGGACTTGCATATTCCTGACATTGTGCATGAACCGATTGATATTTCCCCAGTCCCAAATGTATCCCCATACTATGTTCTTTACGCACTTCCCAGTGTAGTAAAAACTTGGTTTGGGGGTAATCCCTTATTTTTGATAGTTTCAGTGTCTCCATGTTGCCATGATATAATTGTGAAACTGTCATTTGCAAATATTGTATTTTGGATTGATCCCCAAATTTTCAGGTTATTAGTGTATGGGGATTCTTTCTGTACATATCCAGTAGGTAGATTTTTAGTTTCTTGTTTTTATTTTCTTTTAGGCTTTTTATTTATTTTTATTTTTAGTGTTCTTTGTTATTACTATCGTTTGATGTGTGTGACAGAGAATACTGCTTTTTCTTGCGTCAATCAGGTGAGACGTTCCAATCCCTTCTCTTCAATTTACATTCGTTTCTCTTATTTATATTTATTGCATACCATTCTAGGTTGCACAGTTTGAAAAATTTGAGGACAATGTTAAATTTAGGTTTGGGGGTAGAGTTTCCGAAAATTGATGCCAATAAAGAAACTCCGAAATTTAGAAATTTGTGAATTATTCAGGATGACACTAACCATTCTAGGTGGATGGAAACATAGCTCTTATCTATAGAATTGGTGTGCCCAGCTAAATGGTCTATTCATATCTGAATGCACTCAGGTGTTAGAAATAACATGATAATCATTGAACAAGCATATCTCGGAATCAACATAATCATATCACTTTCTATTTTTATTTTTGCAATTTTCTGTTTCTCTAAGTGATTTGGTGGGGCCCAGCATCAAATTGTTATCGCTGCCAGGATGAAATAGAGTGTTGAGTTCAAGATCATTTTTAATTCTTATTCAAAAAAATAATAAATGATACTGTAATAGCAATATGTGACTGTTTCCCCTGTCTCCGTCGCCTAAGCAAGCGTGGAATGCAGGATCCATGGGAACTATCATGTAGTCATAAAAAAAAACTAAAAAAAAAATAAATAAATAATAATTATGTATATAAATAATAATAATAAAAATAAGATTCATCCTGCACCGACCTTCAGAAAGATATGGGAAACATCATTCATCTTAGTCAACATATGCAACATTCGTTACTTCTATTTGCATCTTCTAATCTATCCCTGTGTTTGAATTTGATGATTTCGATCAACATGAATGTTCAATGATTATTTGAGTAGAGTTGCATTTTTATATGAATTTTAGTATGCTGAGTGCAAACTCGTGTACAACAATTGGATTCATACAGGGTAATGATTCTTATAGTCGAAGAATTTAATATGCCAACTGAATAGCTTGTTTAGTGTCTATCCTCAATCGTTCACAGGTAGCTAGAAAAATGGAGTAAAAGGTTTTGTGGGTATACCTCTTGTAAACTCTCACGAGACAAAACTCGTCCGCTAAGGCTACTTAGGGGTTTAAAGGCTTATTACATATGTTAAATATGGTCACGATTTCTGCGAAAGTGAGTTAGAATTTCATATTATTTTTTAGATTAGTTTTGCTCGAGGACTAGCAAAATATAGGTTTGGGGGTATTTGATAGGCGCTTTATTTATACATTTTTTCGCCTAATTTATATTTTGTTAGTACTTATGATTAATTTACCATTTTTTTTTTAATTGGTGGTCACATAAAATCCAAAACTATAAATTAAACATGGTTAAAACATGTGTTAATTGACGTTTGCGAAGAAATACAACCGAATGATGCTCACGGCAAAAAGAGAAGTATTAGTTGTTGGGATTGGATGACGCAGGTGAAGTTCAATCTAGGTTTATCTGTTCGTAAAAAGAGAAGATCAATGCATCATCCTGGACGTGACAGAGAGGGCACTGACGCAGTCAGGAAAAAGATGAATGGGTTGGCAGCAAAGTGTAGTACGGATGGTAGAATTGGTGGTCTTTGGTCTTGGTTCACGTGAAGACTGGTGGCTTTCTTTCTTGATATACTGACGCATATGAGAAGTGAGGCAGGTGAAAAGAAAATGGATGTAGGCTGTGTAGGTTGCTGTGTAGGTCTGACACGAAGAGAGGTTAGGAGTGCGTCAGTTGAGAATAGTGGTGTCACATGGAAAAAGTTGAGAAGCAGTGAAGAGTACAAAGGTGAGGCTAGAAAGGTGGAGTAGGTGCCTATTGGTTGAGAAGATACTAGAGTAGGCTAGGTGGAGTTTGGAAATTAAATGTAAAGTTGGATGATGGCTGCATCAGTAGAGGGGACAATTCTGTTGATGGGTGAGTTCCATTAATTCACGTGAGATGGGTAAGAGAAGGTCAGTTGGAACTGTTAGACTTTTGGTTGGACAGTAAGAGGCAGAGGCCTGTTGGTGTCAGTAAAAATAGACCTAGACAGATATAAATAGACATGGAAAAAGAGAGAACGGGGCATCTTCTTTTTCTGTTTGAGGTTTGGTATACAGGCGGAGGCTCTGAACTGGAAACGGAGGTGAAGAAAGAGAACGGAAAAGCCTGTGAAAAGAGAGCGAGAATTCTCTGGTTCTGGAGTATACATGAGCAAAAATTAAAAAGGGTTTAATCTTTTCTTCTTCTACTCTTCTATCTAATTATTTGTATGGGTTTTAAGAAACCCATCTCCATGTTCTAATTAATTTGTAGCTAGGGTTTAATGTTGAAACCACTTAAAGTTTTAGATCAATTAAATGATTTATTTGATACAGACCATTATGATTTGAATAGATTAATTCCATGATTTTGTTTATTGATTTAAATCTAAATTAGTTGTCGTTTCACCGGTTCTGTACAATACAGTAACCTACGCGCAGAATCAATAAGATAGCAAATATGTTTGTCTACTTTTTAGATATTTCACGTTTTGGTTAAATCCTTAGATGAGGTATGCTTTGAAGACCCAGATATTATTTATGAACCTATAATTAGCTTCGTATTATTTTCTCACTAACGCAATTAGATGGTGTATGCTTCAGACTAGGGCTTTTGAGGCGCCATGCTTAGGGCGTCCCAGTGATATTTGCGATTCTAATACATATAATAGGTGATGTCGATAGAACGAACAATAAATGAATATTCATGAGTTATGTTTCACTTTAGTAATTAAATAGAAATAGTGGTGGATACTGAAAACCCTGGTTACCGACTCTCCTATTTTAGCTATTTTATTAGTTTAGTTTATTTTATTAATTTATTCGTAATTCTAAAAATCCAAAAATATTGTTTCTGGTTAGTTGATTAGAGATATTGATTGCAGTATTTCCCCGCTCTCTGTGGGTTCGACCCGTACATGTCGTTGTCTACTAGTTAGACGCCATGCGATTGCGGTTATTTATATAGGGTAATCTGAAAACCCATCAGTACATTCACAACCACTGATTTTCTAAAAAAACGGTATATTTAGTAAGTAATATCTACCGATTTCTGATATTCTTCGTTAATGTAGAACATCAACAGAATCGGCCAATGTAACATTCATATAAATTGATTCCGGTTAAAGAAAATGTCCAATTTTTATGTAGCTTTTTTAGGCTATAATCGACCAATATAAACCTCTATATATGTCGATTCTGCTGCAACCTAGTTTATGGATTACGATACTCGATTTGAAATGGAGTGTATTTTCATACTCATTTTCAAATCGAGTATGGTATGATTTAAGAGTGATTAAATTGGGAATCGTCCAATGTGTTCATACACAATCGGTTTATTTGTACATCCATAACCACCGATTCTAATAAACGGTTTATTTAGTAAGTAATATCCAGCGATTTCTAGTGTTCTTCGTGATTGAAGAACACCAATCCAGAATCGGCATCGTATCCACTGATTCTATTTTGATTAACTTTAAAAAAATTCAAAATTTCTCAGATTTTTATATGTTCTGATGATTACTTAACACTAGTTGATTTCACAACTAACACGATTAAACAATCATTAATTAAATTAATTAATACTAATTAAGCATGGACAAATTAGACATTAACAAAAATAATTGGATAAGGGGTTTATGCTTTTATTTAAATGTCATTTTTAACTTTTAATGGTAGATTTGAAATAAAATGGATAGGTCTAAAATTAGCCAGGGAAATTAAGTCATTGAAAATTGCTTTGGTTTTAGGGGTCTACGCAAACTGTTTTTATTATTGTTAATGGGTCTACGTAAAAAACCTTCAAACTGTTTTTATTATTGTTAATGGAGGTACAAATGCGATAGCCAAAGAAAGGCTATCTGAATGGCTAATCTTTGTAATCCCAGCTATGTAATTTCTCTTTCTTAATTTCATAAAAGTTTCCTTCTATAAAAATATATTTGTTAATCGAGGTACCAGATAATCGGAAAATATGTCAAAATTTTATTTAAGATAAACTGAAAAATATTTTGTGTTGTATAGATTTTGGCACATTCTATAGTAAACTGGTATCTCCCGTTAGTAGCGTTATTATTTTTGAGCCGAAAAAATACACAAAAGATATGAAGTTCACCGTAATGTATAGATTTATGCATTAAACTTTAACATATATAGGTTTCCATATATTTTGTAGTGGATAGCAAATTTCCAACCCATCTTTTAAATTTGAAATACGTCATTTAAACGATGTATTTTTTTGATTACTAAACCAAATTTTTGTAGATTGTATTATTACGTATAAGTAGTTACTAGATAAAGAATTATAATTATATCTATCTATTGTAACATATTGGATCACTAAAGAAAGACCAAATACGAAAACACTCATTAAATAATAAACTATCTTGGTGCTTGAAGACTTGGCTAAGAGCGTCCATAGTCACGCGAGTATAATATGGACTAAATCCAAATTTGCTTTTTGACCAGTCCGAAACCAATCACAGTGAGACGATTATATTTGGTTATAGTCAAGTTTTTCTAGGGTTTGGGACCAAATTTTGTCTGAAATCCGAACCAAACCCAAATTTGATGGAGCACAAGTGTGGTGAACGTTTGTGAATAGGCGTTAATATACTCATATGTTTGGGAGTAAGAGCAAGTGTGGTTAACGCTTCATGGTCCGGTGCTAACAGAATCTAACGCCTGTAGTGGGTGTTCAGGTAAGAGCACGCCCCACTGGACGTTCACTTAATTGTACGCTTATCATGGAGCGTTAATGTAGCAATCCGTCTGTCTTGGGCCTTGGCCAAACGTCCGTTTGTGTGTGGTTGTGGGGCGGTGGTGTTTATGAGCGCCCCACTTAGATCATGCTGCTGAAATACACAAACATAACATTACCATTTTAATTACCAGTAATTAAAAAAATAATTAAGTGGAGTGTCAGATGATAATAAAATTTGACGTATATACACAAACATCACATTAGCATTTTAATTTGCAATCCTAAGGAAAAAAACAGACAACAAATTTGAAGCAACTAGAACTAATACTAACTGAAGATTTCAAGCAGCAAGCATAAAATGAAGTAAGACTTAAGCAGCTAGAATGAGCGCAATATGTCAGTTGAAATAGAAATATCTGATCCAGACGTCTATTTATCATTACGCCTGTTAATGGACGTGGGGTTTAATGTCCCTCCCACCATGCAAACGTCTATCATCAAGCGTTCATGCAGGCCTACGTCTCTTTTTGAGCATTGATACAACGTCCGCCCAAACCAAGCGTTTAATTTCGCATCCGCCCAACCAACAAACGTCTTCATACATATGCGCCCAACGTAAAACATCAATTGTTCTTACGCTTGACCAAATTTTACTTTCTATCGTTGTGTTTCACATGGACTATAACCAAAAAAATTTGCTATTTGCTCTTTGGTTTAGGTATTTGCTCAACTCATGACTGTGGACGCTCTAACAGACCGATAAAGTTCGGAAGTTACTAAGGAGTATATGTGAAAGCGCACATTAGGGACCTGGCATAACGAAACTAGTCATCGTATTATGATACGAAAGAATTAGGCATAAGACAACATAAGCAACGATAGTATCAGCAACATCTCCCATCGACCAACAAAACCTCTGCAAGATCTATCTGCAACGCTCCCTAAAGCACTTGTACATGACAAAAAATAAATAAATTGGGTGGCTAATTAGATTGTGTCATCTTTCGGATATTTCAGATGCACAAAACGAGTTATCTCGTCAACACCAACACTTAAAGCTCGTTTAAATAAAAAAAATTATGTCGTTACTAGACTATTTTTATATTGATGCCCTCTAAACATGCAATATGGGGAACAACGGAGTATAAATAATTCTTAATGGAAAAATAACTAAAGTTTGACTATTTTCTAAAGATCACACAAAAAAATGACATCTTCTGAAGAATGGATGGAGCAGGATAAAGATCAACCACTAAATGGACGCAATAAAATTGATGAATTCCATCTGACATAAATCTTATCTAAGGGAAAAAACTTCCTTGAAATGGACATGGCAGGATAAAAATTAAACTTCAGGGGAAACGAGGATCAAGTAAGTGCTTCCAAGTGACGCAAATTAAAAACCACAGGACGACACCATATTTCCACAATAATTCAACATGCTTAGTATCTCATAATAAATAACATGCAATTGAGTATGTGATAATGGCCAACCAAAATTTGACGTACGAGGGCCTTTAATTATTTTGTTCATGTAACTACTAATTTTTCTATAGTTTACGTGATTGAGATATACGGTGTAGATCAATAAAATATGCTTGATGGCCAATATGATACGACTGATAATCGAAATAACTTAGCTCCACTGAGTAATTAAATTATGTTATGATTAAGTAAAATGTAAACTTTTTAGTAATGAATGTACAATTAAACGAGTAAGATTGCAAATAAATAACATACTATGCAGAAATTAAGCAACACACTTTTAACACAATATATTTACGTGGTTCAGCTATGTTTTAGGGTAAAAACAAATGTATTGTAAAATGGTACTTTCAGGTAGGTTCAAGAGATCAAGCTTGAACAAGACGAGCCTAAACCAAGACATGGTCGTTCACGCTCTGCTTCGATCATAAAGGTGGAGAAGATTGGGTAAGTCTTAGGGAAAGGAAGCAAAGAAGGTTGAGAAATATCAGTGTAATGAGTAATTGTAGTGTGTAGTTTATAATGGATTATCTCTAGGATAGATCGTTGATTATTTATATCTTGTCTCTCTTAGTTCTTTTTGTTTCGAATATATGAAGCCATCTATTTATAGGTTAGAGGAGACACACTGATTTCTCGTAAGTGGTGGAAGTTACAGAAGAAGTGAATGAGTAACGATTGTGGAGATTGTAGTGGAGTCATGTCCGAAAATTAGGGAGGATTTGTATGACAACTAATCCTCGTGCTCTCAACTGCTCTGTAAGTGTCCCACTACTTGTTACCTTCTTGTTCGTGGATGTGTTGCCACAACGCACGATTGTCGTAAACCGCCAGATCAATACCCCAATGAAAATCCCCCCATGTGTTGTATTTGATATCTCGTGGAAATAGTTGAGTCGTGGACTACCAATTTGTTTTAAGTCAAGTCAATAGCTTGCTAAGTCAGTGAGGCAAGTTGCGCAACTTACTAGATTGGTAATCAAACTAATTGGTGTCGAGTCTGGTAAGTTTAGTGGTCATATAATGGTCAAATATCAACTCAGAAGTGACGTCACACAGAAAATCTGGAAGTGTTTGAAGCCAAGATTGCACAAAAGTTCCAAAAGACCAGTCGTGGCATATTTTCAGAAACTTGTGAAAAAGGCTTGTCGAACAACTATATAGGGTTGGCTCTGGCATTAGGCCAGCGTAAAGTAGTGACGCGTCCTTGGGGCGCGTCTTAGGAGGAAGCTGGCGCTGGCACTAGCACATCGCCTGAAAAGCTAGTGATGCGTCCCTAAAGGTGCGTCAAGAATGAGGCTGAGCCAGCGCCCATTTGTTGTAACATGTCCCTAGGGATGCGTCTCTTGTAAAAGATTGTGTTGGATAAGGCCAGCGCTATTGTTGGCGCTGGACTTAGCCAACGCCATTAACTTGTGGCACGTCTTTGGAGGTGCATCTCTCTCGAGCTAGCCTGCATCATTTTACGAGGCGTCTCTGGGGTATTTCTCTTTGATGGTGGTGCATCCCGTAGGAATGGTGCATAATTTGTGACGCGTCCATGAGTAAAATGCCAAAGTGGCATATGAAAGTATGTTAGGGTTTAATTAAGTATCGTAGTTTGATTTTGTTATTTGTATTTCAATCAGTGTACTCTCTTTTGCGATTAATAAAATAACGACAATAGCATACAAAACCAACATCAATTATTAAAAACCACGTTACATCATATTCATAAAATTCAATCCCTGAGTAAACTAAAACATATTAATTAGTCCATCCACCAAATGACACATGGGACATTTCTAGAAATATTTCCCAAGTGTGCATTTCCATATAAGTGTTACAATTAGGCATTCAACATTCAAATTGAGCATTACATATTATGTTTGGACAGTGCTTGTTTTGGTGATTTTCTTCTCCATAGTGGTTGCACAAAAACATCTTTAATTTTCCTTTTAAGTTTGAATTTTCTGCACAGTTGTTTTACCTTTTCATCTTATTTACCTTTCACAGCATCGTCTAGCAATTTTGCTTCTTCACGACAGTTTGGATATTAACATTACAAATACCTGATCTTTTCGTTTGTGATTCACTGACCATTTTGATGCCAGAACAACCTACTTGTGGGCACTTAGAATACATCCATGGGCATTCTATCAGACTACGGTATCCATGAAACACAATAGACAAACCTATTTTGCTTCCATACATAATATTTGTTTTTCTTTGCTTTTAGCATACGTATTGATGGTGTTGGTCGATAATGCTTTGGGTAGGTTGTGTTTAGAAAAAAAAATGGTAAACTTTTGTGTGGTTTTAATGGAAAAAATATTGCCATTATGTGATATAGTCATTGGACGTAATGTTCAAAAAATATATTAGTTGGAACAGTCTTATATATACACACACATCCCCGTTTCAAAACCACACCTTTTACTCCAATAATATCTTCTCAAACTTTCGGAAAGATGGCTCAAACTTTTATTAACCCTACACAGTTTACCTTATATTAACCCTGTAGAGTTATAGCAAGACTCTGGAGGAATGACGAAAATGGAAAAGATCAAATTTGTGTTACTAATCTTATCTCAACATCATTAAGGTGATGGAAAGATTCAACCCATTTTTATTGATGGTTATTAATCCACCATGTCATAATACTCGCACATGACATTGTACTGTTCCACGAAGGCGCTGACGGAAAATACCTCATTAATTAAAAATAGTGTTTTGACAACACACATAAGTCGAATGCACGGTTGTAATTTCAGTTTTTGATTAATGAAGATTTTTTTAAATTTGTGATCATTTTTTTTTATCATAAATATACCACATTACATAACAATCCAAATCTTAATTACAAAACTAATACTTCAATAAACCACATTACATCAACCCAAATCTTACTTAGGAAACTAAAAGTAAAATAAACAACACTACATCACAGTTCATGTCTCTTAATTATAAAACTAATAGTACACTTAACCACATTACACAACAATCAAAGTCTTAACTATAAAACTAAAATACATTAAACCACATTAATAACTCACATATCGAATCGTGCTCATGGGAGGGATTTCAGCTCCAAATATCTCATTTGCCCCAATATGAATAAACTGATACCTATTTATTTTGAGAAAATTCAGCCATCGTCGCCTCTTCATCATTATTATGATTCCTTAGACACGTTCTGAATATCCTACACTTGTTTTTAATGGTGTATTCCCGACAATGGAGACTCTGATAGAATCTACGCCAAATTGTGACTACCAATTTATCTGATAGCTCAACCCGTGAATCAACTGTAAACTAAATGCAAGAAAACAATAATACAAATCAAAAATAAGTGCAAGAGAATAAAAGAGAAATTGAAAGAATAAATTAACGTGGTTCGACATCTAGTGCTTATATCCACGGGTAATAAAAGTGTAATGGTTTTATTGATGATGGTGTTACAAGGTGATGAAGCTCCATTAATGAGTATGAAGCTTTGTCTGTCTAAAATTGGATAAGAGAAAAAGCCCATTTTTAACCTAATCGCTTTTGCTTATATAAGGAAAGTGAAACTGGGCTTTTATATAATTGCCCCTATTTTCAATATGAAGTATTCTTGAAGTTGTTATCGTACATGTTGTCGTTGCATAATAAGTTGTTTCAGCTTTAATCCCCTGACACGTGTTCGATGCGGATTTTGGTATCAACACATTACGATTACTGTTGAAACGCAAGACGGAGATTTCACCAAACATATGATCAAAAATGACTTCCGGTTTCCACTAAGGTTGTTTGTTGAATCCTCATTACTCTGTAAAGACTACGTATCAAATCAATATCCTCCTTAAGTGTGTACGGTGGAGGCATGTATATGATTTGAAGAAAGAAGGGAAAAATTTGATAAATTTTGTGTCTGGTTGATGAAGAAGAGTTAAATCTTTATATAGGAAAAATTTATATCGGTTCTATAATCAAAATACGTACAGTTTATATAAATACCCTTAATGAAGTTTAGTTTTTATAAATCTATTTGTTGATGTTAATTCAAAACATAGAGTCATTGGTTAAAGTTTTCATCTAAAAAATATAATTACTCGAAATTTAAAGTTTTCATTAATTGAAACAACAACTACATTAAATTTTATTAAAAATAAAGACAACATTGTTAATTCAAAATTAAACTAGAAATTGGAAACTAAACTAAATTACATATTCAGGGAAAAACAATTAGGGGTTGATTACTTCATCATCCTCCGAATCATCAATGCCAATTATACTCAACCTCTTTAAAATATCCTTTTGCTTTTGTCGATAATATTTTCGCTCCGCTGGGGCCAGGTTACTAAGATCCATATACATTACTGCACTATCTTGTTCATCTTGCGATTGATGAGACATTTGTTGGTTATACGACAAAATCTCATAGAACTGGGCTAGTTACTGTTTTTTTTTTTT
>JAJJMC010030977.1:5747257-5783513 GCA_023531435.1 Papaver californicum | reverse complement strand
TTGGTCTCTTGACTAAAGACTTGTCTTGCTTGACTAGCTTGATGAGTCTAGTCAAGCTAGTCAAGCAAGTTTGTTCAACTTGGTCAATTTTACATTGACGTGTTTTGTAGAAAAAAAAGAGTGTAGCTTGAGTGCAAAATAGGCGTAGCATGCTGGGCATGAAAATATGGGAGGCGTGCCAGATATAAAATATAAGCGACGTGGGTATGAAAATATAGGCGGCGTGTCAGACATAAAAATATATGTAGGACTGGACATGACCGTGCCGAACCGGCCAAAACCAGTCGAACCGACGGTTTTTTTCGAACCGACCATCGATGCCGGTTCGGTCCACGATTTAATCTATCATAACCGTCCATCCTACAGTTTGGCCTACGGTTTAGGTGTGAAGACCGACCGAACCGGACCGAAAAAAATGGTTATTGTTAGCCCTAAATCTAAGACCATAGAATTAATCCTAGACACACATAATCTAACCCTAAAAAACTAAAAACACTTTTTCCCTTCGATCATTTCATTTCTCATTTATTCTTCTTTCTTTCTTTCTTTCTTCTCGAGTTGTAGGAAGAAATCACCACCACCACAGGTCCACCGTAACACCATCTTCAGATTCTTGACTACAACTATCACGGCATCACCACCACCTTGTTTCTCTTCATCTTCAAGATTTTTTTTTCTTCGTTTCTTCTCTACCAGCGTAACAGGTATTGTATGTCTGTATTTGCCCTAATTGAAATTTCTATTCGTATAATTACCTGATTGAGTTGTAATTGATTATGAGTTTCCTTATTTATGATTGATTATGATGATTAAAAGATTTAATTTGACAAATAATTTTTCCCAAATTTTATAAAATGAGTTTTTTGAATTTTGAATTTTTGATTTTTTTATATTTGCTTTATAGAAAAATGATTCAATGATTCAATGATGGAATAATTATATAAAAGACTAAGTGCTATGTGTAGTGTGTACTGTAGTGGAAAAGGTATGTTCAATGATCTTATGTTTTTACTTTTTCATTATTCATTTAAAATGAAAGTTATTGATGAATGATTAGTGAATTAATGTGCATAATATAGTCAGAGAAATACATTATGTGTGAATCATGTAGAGTGTAATTATTTATGTGTGAATCATGTAGAGTATAATTATTTGTGGTATGTATGCTTAATGAAAAGATGAAATATGAAACTTTGTTTAAACTTTAGATGCTTAATCATCTAAACTTTGTGTCTATGTTCAGTGACCATGGTATGGTTTTGGTTGCTTTAGTGACCATGAAAAATATGGATTATATTTGAGTGTCAAAGAACAGTATATTAGTATGGGATGGAGCGAATGATATGAAATTATGTTTGAATCTGATTGAAGAAATGAACAATACTAATTGTTAACTGTTTTTTTGTAAGATGAACAATACTAATATTTTTTTTGTATTAGGTCTTCCGGTTGATCATGGATGAATCAAGTCAAACTCCTCAAACTGAAATTAGTTCGTCTAATGTACCTACCAGGACTCTTGAAGTTGAACCTACTCCCACATCTCAAGCTGAAGCTACACCTTCATCTCAACCTGAAGCAACACCTACATATAAGAAGAAGTCCTACAGATCTAATGTATGGAATGATCTTAAAATGATAAGTCTGGAAAAAGTTGTATGTAAGCATTGTAAGAAACCATTTTTTTTCCAGTTCTTATCTATTCAAAGTTGTTACTTGTTAAAGACTTAGACACAAAACTCATTTTTTATTGCAGAGTTATTAGGTGATAAGCCTATACCAGAGGTCTTTGATCCTTGAAGATGATTCATAAAAGGGTGGACTATAGAAGTTGATTTGTAATTTTTTTTAGTAATTTTAGACTTTTTTATCTTAAACTTTGAAGTTTAAAGACATATACTAGTCAACTAGTTATGGATCCTATGGTCTATGGATTGATTGTTGTTTATTTATGTAGTAAAAGATATAAGATCTGTATTATTTTATTTGTATGGGAAAAAAAGTTGCAGGTGGAAGAGGTACATGAGAAACTGAATTTTTCAGTTTCAAACTTGAAATTTTAACAGGTAAAATGGTTGATATGGGTCTGATAGACACATTTTAGTGTCTAAATTGCACCTTAGTTTCTATTGAGTTTGTATTCGATTTTGCAAATATTACGTGTTTTTATGCTTTTGTAGGTACATTAGAAGAATAAAGATTTGTGGAAAAATTGGCTCAAAAAGTGATAAAGGCACCCAAGGACAAGTGTTATTGGCACCCCAAAAATGTATAAGGGACACCCTAGAATCGGCCGAGTCAACCCAGCGAGTCAGCCCAGCGAGTCAGCGAGTTAACTCCGAGTCGCCGATCCAACTCATCGGGTTTTCCTGTTTCAAACAGGAAAAGGAATTGGACGTGAATTCATGGACTTTTTGTGGTTGTTTTCAGACCCAATTGCAAGACGAATCCCATACAAGTTATAACAATCGAGAAACAGCAAAAAAATCCCGGAAAATCAGCTCGGAAAATCATGAACTTGGCCGGAATCCTGTTTCGATTGGGAATGGAATTTGTGAGTTGTTTGAGAGAGTTCTATTAGGTTTAGAACTCTCTCTAGGGTTTGTAGCCCTAGAGATCAATTCCGAAAAATTCCGGCCACTTCCGTCACCGCCGATCACCTGCTACTGCACCGGCCGGCGTGTTCTTCATCCATCCATCACCGGGGAAGACGACTCAGCAACTTTTATATATGTTGTTGATTCAAACTGTTCTGTTGCGTTTCCTCTTTACTTTTCTGTTGCCTTAATCCTTTGTGTAACAGCTGAACCTTCTTCTGTAACGCATATACGCGTATCAAATCAGCTGTGTTACACCTATTTCACCTTGTAATCAATATTTTGAGCAATGAAAGAGTATTTTGAGCAAGTTTTCTCCACCATGAGCTAAGTTTATTTACTGGGATGATGGAGGAGGTTTTTCTCTCAATTTTATGTGGTAAGTTTATTTTTAATTAATTATTTATAATTCTTTACTTGTTAAAATTGCATAGTTTTGAAATAAAAAAACGGTTTTCATTCAGTAGTGGTATTTTTGTTTGATGGGTCATGCTGGGTTGACAACCTTTGATGTCCCATGCTTGTGATTTACCTCTGCTTGTTTGCATAAAAACCTATTTTGGCAATATTTAAGCTTAATTTATTTAAAAGAATTGCATGATTAATCACATAAATTGTTGGAAATAACTGATTCATGATTCCTGGTTTTCTCCATATTTTCTAAAAATCATCTCTAGTTTATTTTCCTGGATTTTATTTAATTAGATTAAGTCAATTATTTTCTAAAATCATTACCTTCACAAGTTCGAGAAACGAACACTTTATTTACCACTATTCTAAAATTACATCAGGGTCGGCTCGACCCGGTTTAACCGACCCATAAACCGTTTAGTATTTACATTTCTGTCATCGGTTATAAACCGTTTAGAAACTGAATAAAACCGAGCCGAGTCAGACCGGTTAAAAATCCGAACAGACCATGGACGGCTCGGTTACGGTTTACATTTACATAACCGTGGAATGGTCGGTCCGGCCTACGGTTTGCCTAAAAAACCGAGCCGACCGACCGTTGTGCAGTCCTAAATATATGCGGCGTGCCATGTATGGAAATTTTTGTAATATTTATAATGTTGCATAACTAATTTTTGACCGTAGCACACTTAGCTAGGGTTTATCCAGTAGAAGCTATGAAATTGTGTCTGGCACAATTTTAACTTGATATCTAAGCACATCAGTGGTACTTTACTCAAGTAGATTCGTATATAGTTTTCTATATAAATCTATATAGGTATTTTAGTGAGTCAATAAGTCATGAGTATTGACATAAGTTAATTTTTGGAATCCAGCTACAGAATATAATACTAAATAATACTCAAATTGGTCTATACTAGTGGGCAATCCACCTAGGAGCTTGAGATTTTATGTAAAAATCATAGAATATCTGGAAAGTCTTAGTAAGCACCAGTGTTATTCTGATGATTTTATACAGTACTGAATGTTGATTCATTCAGTGATATTTTATCATATATGTAGCTGGTCATACATATAGAGAGAACATGGATAAGCGCCCGAGAGAGGACATGGGTAAGCATCCACCCTAAAACTCTTTGCAGAATTTCAAGTTTTAATATTTCTCAGACTTGAATCTTTGAGAGATAACTTTAATATTTTACCCTTGACAAAAAACCACCATCTACAATAGGGTTTTTAGGGTTAGAAAGAAGTGGATCCGTAACTCCCTCATATGTTTTCCTGCAAATTTTAGAAGGGGAAAATGGTACTCAAAATAGGGGAATTGGTGGAATTACAAATCTCGAAGGACACGTAAATTTAAGAACCAAAAAAATTGGACAACCAAGCATACCATCGAAATCATAATTCTACCAAATTTCCTAGATCCATAAATAGATCCCACCTCTAGAATTCTGCACCAAAACCCACCATTAACCAAATTTCATATCATGAGTTTATTCTAGGGCTGTCAATGGGTACCCATTACCCGGAACCGGAACATGATGAATTGGGTCCGGGTCCTAAAATTGGACCCATTAGCAATTTAGGATCCGACGGGTATTACCCGATTGGACCTGAAATCTTAACGCGTCGTAACAGGTATTACCCGACGGGTACCCAAACATTTGTCATTTGTTTGTTAATTTTACATAAAATTCAAAGACTTAGTCTAGTTTTGCTTGAATTTTTTTCATTTATATTCTTAGATTTAATTTTTAATTAGAACATTTATATATCCATGTAACAATAACTTTATATGAAAAATTATTCGTTTCAAGCCAATATAATTTTTCTTTTTTAAATTATAGTTAATTTTAGAACACCCATTAAATACCAGGACCCGATGAGTATTTAGGTTTTTAATCGGGTCCGATTCCGAGTTCACTAAATTAGGAACTGGACCCGACTTTTATAAATAGGGCCCGGTCCAGTAGTACTTGGGAGGACCCGGACCCGGACCCATTGACACCCCTAGTTTATTCTGCATATAAGAAAGGATGTAAATATAAAAAAAGATATTAACAAAGGACTCGACGGAAAAATCGCATCGTAATTTACGGAAAGCACCACTAAACCAGAGACCCTAAAATGGAAACTTAAACAAATAAAAAAAACAGAACTCTATATTCTCATTTTCTGTTGTTCTTGTTCGTCGTCTTTCATGGACGTAGAAAAACCCTTTTTTGTTACTACCTGCTGGAGTAATTTCACAAGACCATCATACACAGTTTACTTCTTAATCCTCACAGTTATATCCATTTCCATACTTCAGATTAGTTCGAAATCATCTGTTTTTCCATTAACATGGGTTATTGGTTCTTCCAAATCAGAATCAGAAACGAAAACAATTTTTTTAATAGACCCAGGAAGTTGTTCCTGGTTCTACAAAAATGAAGAATCGCCTAGAAAAATGGTTATGTCTATTAGAGATTTTGGTGGGATTGGTGATGGCAATACATCAAATACAATAGCTTTTAGAAAAGCTTTGGAATATCTCAAAAGATTTGATAAGAATGGTGGTTCACCAACTTAACGTTCCAGAAGGAAGATGGGTTACTGGTAGCTTTAATCTTACTAGTAATTTCACTCTCTTCTTGGAATTCGGTGCTGTTATTTTGGGTTCTCAGGTATTTATATTTTTTTATGTTTTTCAATCTGGTTCTTTGAATCTTAATCCTCTGTTCAGCTTCTTTAATTTTATTTTAATTTTTAATTAGTTAATCTATTTTTGGTTGTTGAGGAGAACAGAATCCAGAGGAGTGGCCAGTGATAGAGGCATTACCATCTTATGGAAGAGGTAATGAGAGATTAGGAGGAAGACACATAAGCCTCATTCATGGCGATTCTCTCTCTAATGTTGTCATTACAGGTAATGTTAATTCCTCTTTTTAACTTGAGTTGCTTTTGTTTTCTTATCCTTACAAAAATTTAGCTATACCCAATAATTTACAGTGGTAAATCAAATGTATGACCATACTCATTTTCCCCTTGTCAAGAGTTAATTTTAAGTAACTTAGAAGTTGCAGACACCTGAAACTAAATAGGACACATTAACCTATCATAGTTTCAGAGAATTCCTAAATGGTTAGGCATTTGATCACTTGTTGCGCACTTGCGCCCTAAAAATCATATTGTTATTGTATGTTTTTGGCATGGAGTATAAGCTTTTTTCGTGGGTGGCACTTATATTGTTTGGTATTGCCATTTATTGATCGGATCCTAGTTTATTAGAGTATGAAGTTGAGATAATTTTGTGTGTATGTCTTAAGAAGACTTGGATGGTTTTTGTTTAGCCAGTAACTCCAAAAACTTTCACATGTGATCCACAAATTTTGTGTTAAAGTTGTTTGTCAAGCTCGTGATAATGAATCCAAGAAATAGCAACCACCAATTAAGAAAGTGAAGTTCTTTGAACAGAGTGCTCCTTGTGGAAGTTGGAACTATCGTTCATGTCTAGTTCTATACAGTCAGCTCATGTATGAAGGGAATTTATTTATTTATTTTATTGAATACAAGAGAAAGAATTTGTATGAACGGGAATGACCTCCGCCTGTGTTATCTGAAACTGTAGAACTTCATCCTATGCTATTCCTGATTTTTGATGCACACAAATAAATACGTCATGTGGAAGCAAAGAACTAAAGAAAAATCATGAGGGGAATCTTAGTTTATAGTGCCACTTTCACATTTTGTTTTACTAGTGAAATCACATGAGAAGTCCTAAAGGATAAAACATTAATTGCTTATACCACCATCACATGTTAATTATCCTTTCTTAGCTAAGCACACAACAATGACAGAAAGTAAAATATAGCTCAAAAGTTTTACTTTTCTTCAATTATATATACAGTTTTACTTAAACTAAGCTGAGCATTAAATATTTAGGTTCCTAGTTTTTGCTATGAAGTGGTGATGCATATATGTATAGCTGGTAAGATCAATACCAGTAATTAACAGGTTTGCTCATTTTTTCACAATGATCATTCAACTGTAAATGGTTTTCATAGTGAGTGATGTGGTCCCAAGTCTGACCAGCATATTTTACATGGTCCCAACCAGCATCATATTAAAAAAGCAAATATATGTACTCCAATATTGATAAAAAAATTTGGGTTGTTACAGGAGGGAACGGTACCATTGATGGCCAGGGTAGTATGTGGTGGGATCTATGGTGGAACAGAAAACTGGAGCATACAAGAGGCCACTTAGTTGAATTAATGAACTCGCACAACATCCTCATCTCCAACCTCACTTTCCACAACTCTCCTTTTTGGACCATTCATCCTGTTTACTGCAGGTATTACTTCTTAATAACTATTTTCTTCTTAAACATTATTTGAAAGTTAGCTGTTGGATTGATTGTCTTATTTTCTTCTTTATATTCTTCTTTGGGTCATTATCCATGATTATTCCTACGTGCTTTATTACATTTAGCGTTCTAGTGTAAGGTTTCCAACTTATATGTTACTTACAGTACCTTTTAGATCAATTAGACTGCTTGGTTAGTAGTCTGAAAACGACTTTTCGATAATTAACATGCAGTTCGAGACTCTGGGTTGTATTCCCTGCTCTGCATATCTGAAAGCAGGCGTTAATACATTTCAGTGATATCACCAAACTTAATCTTTTACATTCATACTTCATAGAGTTTGAGCTATTTTTCAGTTTTGATTATGACCTCTGCCAATGAAAATCTAAATGTTTCTGTACCCTTTTTTTTTTCTCATTGCTAATATTCAGTTTGGTTTCAGCGATGTTGTAATCAAGGGGATGACTATATTGGCTCCTCTTAACTCTCCTAATACAGATGGTATAGACCCAGGTTAGACAAATTAAAGGATTGACTAAATTCCATTTTCTTTTACCCTATGTATTTTCATTTACAAGATTTGGTCCATTCGAAAACCACAGATTCTAGCACGAATGTCTGCATCGAGGACTGCTACATCGAGAGTGGTGATGATTTAGTCGCGGTGAAGAGTGGGTGGGATCAGTATGGGATTAAAATGGCTCGTCCGAGCTCGAACATTGTAGTTCGGAAGGTATCAGGTACGACTCCTACTTGCTCTGGTGTGGGAATTGGTAGTGAGATGTCTGGTGGGATTTTCAATGTACATATAGAAAGCTTACATATTCGCAACTCAGCCGCTGGTGTTCAGCTGAAAACTGACATAGGCAGAGGGGGGTATATAACCAACATCACCATAACCAATATCTCCTTGGACAGAGTAAAAATACCTTTTAGTTTTAGTAGGGGTGCTAATGACCACCCTGATGATGGATGGGACCCCAAAGCACTTCCCTCTGTGAAAGGAATCTACATTAGTAATTTGGTCAGCATTGACACTATACGGGCACCATTATTGGAGGGTATAGAAGATTCGCCTTTTGAAGGAATTTGTATGAAAAATATTAGTCTTTTACGGTTACGTCCATCATTAAAATGGCAGTGCGAATTCGTTAAAGGTTTAGCTGTTCAAGTATCTCCAGAACCATGCCAACAGCTTGTAAGTGACAACAACTCTTCATCCTGGTGTCAGAACTCATAGGATTTCGATAACTGACTCAAACTCTTGGAGACAAGATTACATTAAAAGCATGTTTGGTAACATATTAAATTTGATCAGATGGGGTCTATTATTGGTAGGCTGGCAGGCCGGCAGGCCTGTCGCACAGATTCGTGCACTTTTAAACAAGGCTGGACTATCTGTTTTTTGAAGAGGGAGGAAATCATTCATGCTTGTATATTTGCGAGATTTAGTATCTGTATACTACAAAGTGATGTTCAAAGGTTCTCAATTTCATTTGCTTTGTTACTGATTTATGATTCATAGGGTTTTGGAAACACACAAACCATTTTTTTTTACTTACCAAAAACACTGTGAAAAGTCCACTAGACGTCACTGCAAATTTTTAATGAAGAGATGTAGATATATTTTCTATTGAAATTTTGCATTACCGATGTGTTTCTTCTTAGTTGATAGTGTTTGTCAGACTGGTATGTGCATTATTTTTCCTGTCAGAAGAAACTAAACATTTTGCAGACTTTTGTCTTCCTTTCATTGTCACATTTAATTGAAACAGAATGGCGTACTGAGAAAAACATCTGATATTGAACTTCAGCATCAATGGGAAAATCAAGTATAGATAATTAGATACATGTTCAAGAGAGAATTGAAATGGTGATTTTATATTATCACCATTTCCAGAAGACATTAGAACCACATTTGAATTTGTCTTTGCCTTCACATTCCACCTTCAAGTCGTCAGAGAGGAATGACACGTTCTGTATAACCATGAGCGAAACACAGAAAAATTAGACATAGAACAGTTGCGAAGCGGAACTCAGACAGTATAAGATTTATATAAATACCTTTCGCTTAGCTAGATCTTGGCAGCCGGTGAAGTTCTCGGGGAATTTGCAGGTACCAAACTCGACAGTGTATGCACGTGCGAAGTTAGCTCCACTGGTGGCCAATCTCTTCTTGTCATTTAGTTCCTACAGAAGGAAACGTTCATGTTTTGCCAAGTTCAGTAAGGTACTAAACCTGGTAGTTGGTTTCTATTTCGAAAGATACAGGTATTTTCAGTTTTAGCTAAGCAACTGAGATCTAATAACAAATTTTGGCAACCTGACATGAAGCTAAGATACTAAGTAATCAGCAGACAACTACTATCAGACATTATGTTTTCATCTTCAAAAATAACAGAAGTCACAAACCTTGTTAACTTTACTCCTCTCAAGGTACTCATCGATGATGCTGGCATTGGCAGACGTGGTGGAGATGGTTGTAGATAAAAGTACAGCAGCCAAACCAAGAAGTACAGCTTTTTTCCCCTGATCTCTTTGTCCCTCAGAGACATTAGCTTTGGCGGAGATTTTCATCGACAATTTAGAGCCTGAATTGATTGGTGAGAGTGAAGAAAGCTTCAAATTGGCCTCTGAGGATGCAACTGCAGCGCTTGAGATTGCGTAGTTGCAAGCTAATACACTCGAGTTCATGGAAGTAGCCATAGACTCAATTGTACTAAAGCAAAGAAGAATTAAAAATACTCCAGTAAGAAAATTTGGCTAGTTGGAAAAACAGACTGAAAATATAATTGCACAGAGGAAGTCTGGGGTTGGCTGGGGTGTTGATGAATCTGTTTTAGGTATTGGATGATGTGTGGGTGCAGAAAATATTAAGTTTGTGGTTGGAGCGTGGATAAGGTGAGATTTCCTCATGTCTATAAGCAACTCTTTCTGCTTTCTTTGTCCCCACAATGATCCAAAAAAAATTCTGGTCCATGTTTAGCCTTAGTTCCAAGGCGAGGTGAGTAATTGGTGAGCAGCTTCTCATTAGGACACTTTCAATTTTTTACATGGTGTTTGGCACCGCGTAGAAAGTAATTCTTTTCGATTTAGTTAAGTCAAAAATTAAAAATTAGTTTGATATTTAATTTTAAATGTCCTTTAAAAGTAAATAAAATTGTTTTTTATTATGAAGTAAATTCATTTTGTTTCTGACATGTACTTCTATATTTCGTCAGGTCATAGTAATTGACATGTAACTATTTTATCGTTCTATATTTCTATGATAGTCGGTGTTTTTTATGGCCATATCCGAAGGATAGAAGATGACCATAGACGCCGAAGTTTGAAAAACGAATTTTAATAAGGAAGAAGAGGTTTTGAAAAGTTTCTAAATTTTATTTATTAAACTACGTCATTTAAATTGAGGTTTGGAGAATTATATAAAAGAGGTGGTAGATAGATACATCTTCTGTTTTATCATTATACATTGCATATTGACACAACGAATGTGCAACGCGATTTGCATTTTTTTGAATTACATAAAACCAAATAACATGGAAATGACTAACAGGGTTATTCATCCTATAAGTGAAAAATACGATGCTCCAATAAATATCTTGATCATTTTCCAAATTAGTTTGTTGACTGTTGATTATGTCCCCCTTCAATTATTGCGTCAGTAAGATTAAGATTTTTCTTCAATTGAATTTTCAAATCTCATACTTTTGTCTCATTCATAAGAGATGATGTTGTATCAAAATCAGTCATGTATCCGAAAAATCTTATCAAATGATCCTGAATAACTTTCCACATGAATACCAGAAAAAAGATTTAGTTCAACATAACATATATTCTCTATTCTTCTTTCCACTAATCTGGATCGATAAGATTGTTGAGACAATATTTGAAGAAAAAATCTGGCATAACAAATTCATATTTTAATTATATCATCAAATTCTATTAGAAAGTCCCAAAGGCAATGATAAATAACAATTGGCATGAAGTAGCCATTGATAATATTCATCGAAGCAAACATAAAAACAAAAATCTAAAACCTACTATTTTAAAAATATACTAATATTTTTATTAATTTCAAAAAGATATATTAATGTTTTTTAGATTTGGTCGTAGATCTGAAATTTCAAATCCAAAATAAAATAAATCCAGGTTCAAAAAGGAAAAAAAACGGAGGAAAAATAGGATGGAGAAAAATTAGAATAATTGTTCTTGAAAAACGGTTATGCAGAGGAGTAACCCAAAAAGAGAAGTCAAAGTTTGAAATATCGACTGGAAAGGCTTTCCACCAGGGGAGCTATCCTTTTTTTCCATTGGCGTGCAAAGCGGCCATGCTAGCATTGGATTAAGATGACATAATAGTGCGTTATCGATCAAATGTTCCGAAGGAAAGCCTGCCAGTTACTTTGCGCTTCTTGAGCAGCTGTCATATATCAGTTATACTTCTGATCTTTTCGACACTTGTACTTTGCAGACAGCAACAAACTGTCCTGCCAAAACGTGGCACACATTCTCCAGGCTTTCTACATACTTATCGCCTCTAAAAAATATTTTCCATGCATGTACAACATGTCATCAAGCTATAATGTTTGATCAGCCACGTAACAAATTGAATTCACCGTGGCACATACTAAGCAGTCTGAATATTTTGAACCTCATATATAATAAGTCTAGTTTCTTCTCTTTTTCAAGTAGTCTCACTTTTTTCTCTCTTTAAAATTACCTTAATCAGAAGCACTCAAAAGTAAATTTGACCTAACTGCAATGGCAGCAAGTGATAAAGATGTACCGGAGAGTATGCAATCCTTTGATACACCACCATCAGTACCAGGGAAACCAATGTCAGTAGGTCAACATATGTTAGACAAAGGAGCGGCTATGCTTCAATCTTTGAAGCCTATTAAAATGATGCAGCAACATATATGTACCTTTGCTCTTTATAGTCACGACATGAGTCGTCAGATTGAAACTCATCACTTCGTCACTCGTATCAACCAAGACTTCCTTCAGTGTGCTGTTTACGACTCTGATTCTTCCTCGGCTCGCCTTGTCGGTAATTTTCTTCATTCTTGTAGTCCTTTTTTTTTACCGGTAGAGCGGTAAATAATTCGCTAGGTATTGACACGGCCTCCTATGCGTACAGGAGTTGAATACATAGTATCAGATCGGATCTTTGAAACTTTGCCCGCTGAGGAACAGAAACTGTGGCACTCTCATGCATATGAGGTTGGTCCCTAGGTTACTAATTTATCATTCATAATTATTTAAATTTTTATGTAAGAAGAAGAATCGGATTACAATCTGGATGTAATTCACTCAGTTTGACTCGTATGCATTTGTTTTCCGTTTGTAGTTGTTCACTATGTGTTCTGTAGGATTCTAAATTTTAATCGGTTCAGATTAAATCTGGCTTATGGGTGAATCCAAGAGTTCCAGAGATGGTACAATCGTCAGAACTTGGAAATCTAACAAAAACATATGGTAAATTTTGGTGCACTTGGCAAGTAGATAGAGGTAAACCACACTTGTTTTTTAATTGAATTTTTTGTTTGGATAACATTTGGTTTTTGTCATGCAAGAAATCAGTTTCTTTTTTTTTGGTGAAGATATTAATTATGAGTAAAATTAAGGTGATGTACTTCCGTTGGGTGCACCATCCTTGATGATGTCTCCACAAGGAGTGCCCACGGGAATGTTGAAGCCAGATTTGGTGAAGAAAAGAGATGAGAAGTACAACATTTCAAGTGAAGATCTGAAGAAATTGAGGGTGGAGATTGCAGAGCCAGAATGGATTAACCCGAACGCCGACATCTGGAAAAAGACTGGGAAAGGATTTGCTGTTGATGTTGAAAAGACCGAAATGAAATGCACTGTGCCTTTCCCATGATGACCAGGGTAGAAGGCGTAGATGCTGATCAAGAAGTACATTCGCGTGTGGGTGAAACGATCATATGTAACATGTTGCTGTAGTTATGTTTAGCGGTGTATTAATGTGTGTGTATGTTAGTGGCCTGTACCAACTTTATTTCATTTTAGGTTCTTTTGCCTTTGAGCATGGGCTTTCCTTTATATGGAAATCTATGAATGTATTGCTAGTACTGCTAAAATGGTTCGTTTTTGGTGATTCAATGCTGAAGCCTAGAACCATTTCTTTTAAGGGCTCCAAGAACTCTTTGGGGGCTGGATTTGGAGTGTGCTATGCAAGTGATGGGACTAGGTGCCCTACCGATTTGTAAATGAATAAGCTTTTATTATTATTATTATTATTAGAGTACTTGTTTGCGGTGTATAATATAATTTGCTTCAGAAATCACTAAATTCCCTTTATTTTACGCATTTTGTTTTTTGTTTTACAATTTTTTATCCAGGTAAATCTCTAAATTCCCGATAGATAGGTCTGTAATAAAAAAATTCTAAAAAAAATCTGTGGATATTTTTTTTTCATATATAATTAAAAATCTTGCCATTGCAGATTGTCTTCGTATATAATAACCCTATATTGGCCAAGTCCTATGCACATAGGAAATGGGTTATAGTTTGGGGCGGGCGTATTTTCCATCTGTCTGTTTGCCCAGTGCGATAGCACTTTTATGCGGTATATATTTTGTTTGCCCAGTGCGAGGGAGCTTCTGACCGAGATTTTCTCTCTGATGCTGAGTTTTAATGTTAACCGTTTATTAATTTTAATGTTTAACCGTTTATTAATTTTAATGTTTACCGTTTCTATATAAATACTAATTTTAATTATAATTTATTATTATTATAAATCCAAAAATTATAACTATATGTATTGTTTTAAGATTATAATTTTTTATTATAAATCTAAAAATTATAATTATATGTATTTTTTTAAAACACATAAGCAAGTTAAATAATTTAATTAAATTAACTAAAATTAGATTAAAATCCTAGTTTCTGTTATATTACATTCGGTTAATTTCCTATACAACGTTTTTTTATAAGATAAAAAAATTTGGATAATCTTTTGCCTGTTTAGTTTTATTTGAAATAACTTTTTAAGCGTTTTAAAAAAGATTTTTCTTGGTTCTTATGAGTAGTATTATGGTTAATTTTTAAATTTACTTTGATTTTATTTTTTTTACCTTGAACTCTTTTTTATTTTTAGATGCAGATTTAACTTGGTTAACAACCAAAACTTGAAGATCTTTTTGCTTTTATCATTCTCCATTTTTTATAACAATCTCATATCTTATTAAGAGCATCTCCAACTATGGATGCAAAAATCCTACGTGGAAATCTTATTAAAACTTTTATTTATGAGAGTTTACACATGTTAACAAAAATCCTACGTGGAAATCTTATTAAAATTTTTATTTATGAAAGTTTACACATGTTAACATCTGAAAAATGACTACTCATTGATAAGGGGAGTCATCTGGGCCTGAACTCACGACTACCTTAGGAATTTGGGGACTAAGCCCAAACGCTTAGGAGTATATCTATGGAAATATGAGGATAATGAGGAATAAGTGTGAAACCTATATGTATATTCTATCACAATATGAACATACAAAATTAAAAGCGGAAGCAATAAAAAAAATTTGATTATAAATATCTCTGGCCATTGCTTGTAATCTTAATCCTTGAAGCTTGCCCTAATTTCTGAATTGATGTGAACTTTGGTTCCAAATCCTCCTTCTCACTTTTAGATGGTGTATTCCTGATGAGAATGGTTTTGGTGACCTTATGTCCAATTTTTCTATCTTTCTGTATTCTAACCCTAACCATCATAGAGTAGTTACCCGATAGATATGTAGTGGGTGGTTTTTCTAAAGGTGGGAGAGAGTAGTGGGGCTAATAGATCACATATCCTTTTTCCCTTTATTTTAGCCCATATGGAAAAAGGCTGAACATTCTCCCACTTGATCCATTTCACGAAAGACTCCATATACGGATCATGACGATTAATCCTCTTTAAGAGCAAGAATTAATCTTCCATGTATCACAACATACTTAGTCTTTCACCACTCATACTTAACTTAATGAGTAAACCATATGTTTACTCTAGGTCAAACTATAATGATATTTCTCAACAAAATAACTAAAGTAAGTACGTAGATAATTCCAAATGAGAAATAATCCAACTAAATGAAAGCTTCAGAAAACATAAAAAACATAAAGAATGTATTACATAATAGGACCAAGTCTCATCCTTACTACATGATCCTTGAATCCTTTAATATGCATGCCTTTAGTCAAGGGATCAGCTATCATCAATTCAGTGCTAATGTGTTCAATGATCACCTTCTTTTCCTGCACACGTTCTTTTACGGCTAGATACTTTATGTCGATGTGCTTACTTCGACTTCCACTCTTATTATTCTTAGCCATAAAGACAGCAGCTGAATTGTCACAATAAATTCTTATTGGTCGGCTAATAGAGTCAACAACTCTTAGCCCAGAAATGAAGCCTTTCAGCCATACACCATGTGAGGTAGCTTCAAAACAACAAACAAACTCAGCCTCCATTGTAGAAGTGGCCGTCAAGGTCTTCTTGGCACTCCTTCAGGATATTGACCCTCAGCTAGCATGAACACGTATCCTGATGTGGATTTACGCGAATCATTGCAGCCTCCAAAGTCAGAATCGGAGTAGCCTACCACTTCAAGACTATTTGTCCGTCTATACATAAGTATGTAATCCTTAGTACCTTTAAGGTACCTTAACACTTTCTTCGCAGCCTTCCAGTGATCGATTCCTGGGTTACTCTGATATCTTCCTAATACTCCAACAGCATATGAAATATCGGGTCTGGTACAGACCTGAGCATACATAATGCTACCAACAGCTGAAGCATATGGAACATTTTTCATTTGTTCCCTTTCAATGCCATTCCTGGGGCATTGGTCCAAACTGAACCGATCACCTTTTACAATGGGTGCTATACTTGTTGAACAATCTTTCATACCAAATCTTTCCAAGACTTTGTTGATATAGGATTCTTGAGACAAACCTAAAATGCCTCGAGATCTATCTCTATGGATCTTTATGCTAATGACATAAGACGCCTCACCCATATCTTTCATATCAAAGTTACTTGAAAGAAATTGTTTCACCTCATACAGTAATCCTTTATCATTGGTTGCGAGCAAAATATCATCCACATACAACACAGGGAAACACATCTTGCTCCCACTGACCTTAAGGTATATACATTGATCCATAACATTTTCTTCGAATCCAAATGAAGTAATAACTTTATGGAATTTCATATACCTTTGTCGAGAAGCTTGTTTCAACCCGTATATGGATTTATTAAGCTTACAAACCAAATGCTCACGATCTTTAGAGACGAATCCTTCAAGTTGTTTCATGTAAACATCTTCCTCTAAATCACCATTGAGAAAAACCGTTTTCACATCCATTTGATGTAGCTCTAAATCAAAATGAGCTACTAATGCCATCACCACTCGGAAAGAATCTTTCTTTGATACAGGAGAAAAAGTCTCTGTGTAATCGATTCCTTCCCTTTGAGTGAACCCTTTGGCAACGAGTCTAGCCTTATGTCTCTCGATGTTTCCATGCGAGTCTTTCTTTGTTTTAAAGACCCACTTGCATCCAATGACTTCTACACCATCGGGCAACTCGGCGAGATCCCAAACTCCGTTGGATGCCATAGGGTCCATCTCATCATTCATGTCATTCATCCATAAGTCCGAATCTCTAGAATTTATGGCTTGTGAAAATGACGTAGGATCATTATCGGCTCCAATGTTACAATCCGAATCTTGCAGATACACTAAATAGTCACTAGAAATAGTTGATTTTCTTGCTTTATTAGATCTCCTCAATGGAACTTATTCATCCTCACGATAAACAGTTTGTTCCTCATTACCATCATGATATATTAGATTGTTGTCAACTTGTGGAACCTCAATGGTTGGTTGTCTAACACGCAATTTAGCTTGAGTTGCGTGAATAACAATCAACTTGTCACTTGAAACAGTAGGTGAAAGTTGATCAATATCCTTTTCAGAAACAATATCCTGAAATTGATCACTCCCACTAATCAAGTCATTCTCAAGAAATTTAGCATTTCTTGATTCCACAATTCTAGTGCTATGATACAGACAATAGAATCTATAACCCTTAGACCTTTCAGCATATCCAATGAAATGCCCACTAATAGTCCTTGGGTCTAGCTTCTTCTCCTGTGGGTTGTACACTCTCACTTCAGACGGGCATCCCCAAATGCGTACATGTTGCAAACTCGGTTTCCATCATTTGAATAACTCAAAAGGCGTCTTTGAGACGGCCTTGGAAGGAACCCGGTTTAATATGTACGCTGCCGTCTTAAGAGCTTCGACCCATAAAAATGATGGAAGTTTAACATTACTTCTCATACTTCTCACCATGTCCATTAAAGTTCGATTTCTTCTTTCTGCTACACCATTCTGGTCCGGAGAACCAGGCATAGTGTATTGGGCAACAATCCCATGCTCTTGAAGAAATCTTGCAAATGAACCCGGTGCTTGTCCGTTCTCGGTGTATCTACCATAGTACTCTCCTCCTCTATCTGATCTCACAATCTTAATGTGCTTACCACATTGTTTCTCTACTTCAACCTTAAACAATTTAAAGGCATCCAGAGCTTCGTCTTTGGAACGAAGTAAGTAAAGATACATATACCGTGAGTAATCATCTATGAAAATGATAAAGTATTTCGGATCATTAGCGTTCATGTCTGGACAACAAATGTCCGTGTGTATGATCTCTAATAGGTTTGAACTTCTCTTGGCACCAATTTTGTGTTTGTTAGTTTGCTTTCCCTTAATGCAACCAGCACAAGTATCAAAATCAGTAAAGTCTAAAGTACCAAGTACCCCATCCTTTACCAATCTCTTAACTCTCTCAATGGAGATATGTCCCAATCTCCGGTGCCACAAAATTGAGGAGTCCTCATTCATAATACATCTTTTTAACCTAGTATTAACATGCATAGAACTATGAGTGATATCATTTTGCAAATAAAGACGATATAAACCATCAGACAAAATACCATAACCAATAACTTCATAATTTCTGAGAATACTAAAGCCAGAATTCGAAAAGTTAAAGGAAATTCCTAAAGGTACAAGTCTTGAAACTGAAATCAAGTTTCTAGTGAAACCTGATACATAAAATGTCTTTTCTAAATGCAAAGTAAAACCACTACTTAAAATTAAACTGCATGTCCCAACAGCTTCCACATGTGAACTCATCTGACTACCTGAATAGATGTAGTGTTCACTCCCCATTGGTTTCCTTAGGTTTGTCATACCCTCCAAGGTATTCGAAACATGGATTGTAGTACCAGAATCAATCCACCATGTATTATGATTAATATTAACCTATTAGATTCATAAACAAACGCTAGAAAATTATCACCCTTTAATTCAGGAATGTCATAATTGACATCAGAAATATTTCCAATTAAGATTGCTGCAAAGAAAAATATATACATGCTTATAAATAAAAATTTTGAGGCTTAAACTTAATCATGATTTACCAATGCAAGTCATGTATCAAAAATATGAATCTAGTGACATAAAACTTGCATGTGGGCTAAAGTCCTACTCAAATTAGATTCATAACTACATGATGAAACTATTAAACCATATTCATTCCTTAATTCTTGTGGGTAGATTAAGGAACATAATTCAATATTTCACCCAAATTAATCATACAAATATAATAAAAATTTCATGTGGGCATATTTCATCATATTACGTATGATTAATTACAGATTTATGTCTAATTTTCACATGTGATTTCTTAAGAATTTTTTTAAATAACTAGAGATGATGTGGCTACTCTCTAATTACTAAAATTATTAAATCACTTGACATATTTCTTTAATATTTGTTCATGTACAATCCTAATGGTCAATATATATATATATATATATATATATATATATATATAACTAATTATTTATAACCATTGCACATGTCAACAGATAATAATACAACAAATATATTGGAACAAAATTAATATGATTAAACATATTATTGTGACTGAAAAACTAGAAGGTCACATTCCCAACGTTCATTTTAATTTGAGGTTTGAATTTATTCATTTCGTGTACTTAACGTTCCGTACTAGAATTCGCGGAATGAATTCGGCCAAGTAATACCATTATTGTTAACCCATTAACTACTTACTGGGCCCGTTAAATCAAATCCACTAAGCCCCAAATGTATTTCACGGGAATTGAACACTTCACGGGGATGAATTTGAGAAGTTCAAATTCTGGTTAGGAAGTAACATCCGACGGCAAGATATCCGACTCCAGTAAATAAACACATTATTTTCAACACTTCTTAATCATGTAAACTAATTTAATCATGCAAACTAATTAATCATCTACCTATTAGTTAGCTTGATTAGAGTAGTGACTCATGGAAGTAGTGGGTTTAACTGTACAATCAAAAAAATGGTTTTCCTATTAGTTGCCATGAGTAAATAAACACAAAAAGTTCTTGTGTAGTGAATCTAATGACACCTAGACTTGCTTTGGTGATAATGCCAAAACACTTTACAACCTTAGATTTGATTTTCTTAAGATTGTTTGATGCGAAAAAACAAAAAATCATCAAACCACAACTTTTACCGATGATGCACATCACCGTCAGCATCATCAACAGGTAATGGCACTATTCTAGAAACCATAAATTAATGTTGAAACAAGAAAATATCCATGTTAGATGTTAACAATTGAATTAAGTTTTAACTTCCCTTCACACAACCCCATGAAAAATCACAGATTCATAAACAAATTACCCAAACTCAAAGAACCTAAATTACTCAATCAAGGCAGAGGTTAAACCTTGCTCTGATACCAAATGTGAAACCTATATGTATATTCTATCACAATATGAACATATAAAATTAAAAGCGGAAGCAGTAAAAAAAAAATTGATTATAAATACCTCCAGCCATTGCTTGTAATCTTAATCCTTGAAGCTTGCACTAATTTCTGAATTGATGTGAACTTTGGTTCCAAATCCTCCTTCTCACTTTTAGATGGTGTATTCCTGATAAGAATGGTTTTGATGACCTTCTGTCCAATTTTTCTATCTTTCTGTATTCTAACCCTAGCCATCATAGAGTAGTTACCCGATAGATATATAGTGGATGGTTTTTCTAAAGGTGGGAGAGAGTAGTGGGGCTAATGGATCACATATCCTTTTCCCCTTTATTTTAGCCCATATGGAAAAAGGCCTAACAATAAGAGGATAAGTTAGGGATAAGATTAAAAGGTGACACTTTGGTAATAGTTAAGGGTTGAAGGGAGACATGTGTCAGGAGAAAGTAAAGAGGGAAATTCTATAAAAAAGGAAAGGAGATAGTACAAAGAAAGGGGATCTTTTCTCTCTCTACCCGTTGAAGGAAAAGTGCAGTCCTTGCTGTGACTAGGATTGGCCTCCCCTTTACTCTTTCACCCTAAAACAACACATATAGCAAATATAGGACCCCATAGCTAAAAAATTATCTCAAATAGTATAGGATTTAAGTCTTAGGGTATTTTGTGTGGTAAAATCTAACCATTTTATTTTATTTTAAATAATTATCAAAGAAAAAATAATAAAAAAATATGATATGGAGGTGAATTTGAAGGTTAGTTAAGACTTTCTTCAATACCTTTGTATTTAGTATCTCATCCCTCTTGATTTGTAGGACCTAACTATTGAAGATGAATTTATGTTAAATGGGGGTTTAAAATCCTATATGTCATGAAAAAAATAATATTTCCACCCTCTATTGGAGATGCTTTAATACTAGCTTCAAATATGAATCAAGTTGGATTGCAATTTCTGTCATTTGAAAAAAAAAATATAAATAATATATGGTTTTAATTAGAAAAATTGTGTAAATATTGAGTGTAAAAAAAGTTTAAAAATTAATGTATTTAAAGACGGAGGAGTGTTGTTTGGTGAAAATACAAACACAAATCGACCATGTAAAATGTAAATTCGGTCAAATGTTCGGTCAAATATGCAGGATTTGGAAAAAAAGCGAAAATTGGTGCTAACACTTTTTGCATATACTAATTCAACATCCAAATTCGGCATAATATATAGTTTTTAATCTTATTTATAATTATTAACAAATATATTAAACATGATTTTAACAACAAATGATTTTATCAACAACCTTCTTTATCATAGTGGATTTCATCAACATCGTCATTCTTTTTTTATGGTGCATCATGATTGTAATAGAGTGCAGAACGATAATTGTTATCTTCTACTTTTCTACTTGATTGTAATGTAGTGAATTTGATTCACCAATTAGTTATTTGAGAAAGTCACAAATAATTAATTTAACCTGAAAAATAAAATATTTTTAATTTGGGGTTATAAATGGGCGGTAATTTTATATACAAATAATTAGTCTAACCTAAAAAAAAAATATTTTTAATTTGGGGTTATAAATGGGCGGTAATTTTATATAGGAATGCACGGTTCGTGATTAGTTATGATTTATACGGCAAAAATGTGTGAACCAGTACGTAGATACAGTAGTGGTTGGTGAGACGGTGGGGATATGTTCGGTGTTGCGTGTATATCTATCTATATCTTAATCGGTTGCTTTGTGTTTGGGTTCTTTTCTTTGAGATGTATGCCAGGGGATAGAAAATGAACAAAAGAGTAAAAAAGTTAACAAACGATGTGGTGGAGGGGATGCAGTGTAGTGGGAATAAATTATTGTCTCCGCCAAGTTGATTTTAAATGTTGCTATATAATTATTTTGATTATAGAAGTCAAGCTTAATTATTTCATTTGACGAAAGGCAGTAAAGGAGTTGATATTGATATCGTATAGCTAAGCTGGATATCGTTCTATTTGTGTACACTCAATGCATTTCTATGTTCTTTTTCTTTCTTTGTAATTCAGACAATTCATGTGAGATTTTGAATTTATTATTCTGTCGGTGGTAATGGTATACGACTATAAGGGAATAAATTTTAAACTACACGTGTGTAAAAACTATTAGAGAAGTAACGATTTATGATGGGACGAGAAGCACTAAAACAAAATTCTTTGGGAAGTACTGAAACAAACATCTGAAAATTCGATAAGATTTGAAACTGACAACATCGTTGCATGATCGACACGTGGGTTGCGGGAAAGCATGACACACTGCTCAAAACAGATAGCCTTGCTGCTTGCCTGACACCCAAGTTGCGGGAAAGCCTGACACAATAAAGGAAAATGATGAGCATCGGTGCATGAGAGACACGTATCAGCTTTATAGGTTGCGGAACAAAAAGAACTAAAGCATGACAAGCCACTTTCAAGGGCCACGTGTCAGACATGCTATGATTCTATTAAGACCGCAACATTCATCCAAATCCAAAAACAACAACTTGAATACAAGTCCGCAGAAGAGTTGCGGGACATCAAGTGAGAAATTAAGGGAAATGAGCAATACGCATGCTAAGTCTTGCGGGATTACACTTCGCTCCAGATGATGGATAAGAACAAATACGTGGAAAGGTAAATTGGGGGACCCATCAAATTGACTATAAATACCAAGCTCATAAACATGAAGAAGGACCGGAAAATCTTTAAAAAAATTGGACATAAGGCATAAGATCATAACAAAGAGTTTAGGTATGAGAATTGTGTAAAATTTTAGTTCAATTGTTCTTTGATTAACATGATTATAATTTTATAGAATATCATCTTTCTGTAATATATGATGATGATGAATAAAAATGATACAAATCTTTATTTACCCACGGATGTAGACAATTTGATTGTTGAACCACGTTCAATACTTGTGTCAATTCATTTCTTGTTCTGATTGATTATCATGTTCTAAGTGTTAATATGAGTTGATTTTATTATAAGATATCAAACTAAACTATGTTTCAAATTTTGTTGGTTGTGATCTAAAAGGCCAGATTTTTGGTAATCACAATTTGGCGCTAGAAACAGGGAGGTAGTAAAGAATTTATTTTACCTGTCCAAATTTTCATCTTTGAAATTTCGAATCTTATTATGTTAAAGATTTTTTTTTTTACAAATACAATGATTTAAAGTGATATTATTAAAACTTTATATATAGTTTTCTCTAAACTTATCAGTTGATATTAATATAGATTTAACAATTATGTTTATATACAAAACTTCTTTATTTCATACTTCTCATATATGTTAAATTACTAAAGATGTTCTTTAAACCATGGGTTTGAAAACTTAGCTCATAAATTTTCACCAAAAATATGTTTGTAACAATTTTCTAAGAAGAAATTTGCTCTGAAATCATTAAGTTTATACGCTTCAAATTTAGCTGATTGTATAGATTAAAATTGTCAAAAAATTGTCTAGCATATTTGTGATATGTTAAATTTTAGCTAGATATTTTCTATTTATCAAATTGCTTTATATATTTATTGTGGATGTTAGAATGTAATGAAACACATAACTCATTATCTGAACTCTTTTTAGAATATCGATAAAGAAACTTCTACAACAACATAAGATTGAGCCAAGAAGAAATCATAATATCTCAAAAAAGATTACGTAAATGGAAACAGTGGCAAATAGAACCATGCAAGACCAAGATGATAATATAGGAAATTTGGGGTGTTAGGCAATAGAGATTCCTCAAGAAACGGAAATAGTGGAAGAATCACAAGGACCACAACCCATTAATGATCAAGTAAACAATCCTGTAAATCAAATATCTAATCAATCACCTGAAGAAGTATCTCAAAATAGGGTTGACCCCATTCATCAATTAATAGAAGAAACAAATGAGATGCACAAGGTACAACAGACTTGTGTGGAAAAAATTACACTTTTGACCCAAGAAAACCAAATGCTCAAACAAAAAGCCCAGCAGGATGCAGAAGCATCAATAACTAGAATACATGGGAAAGAAGCAAGCTCCAATAGACCCGCAAGAAGAAAAGCAAAAATCAATAAAGATCAAAGAGTGATGGTAGTGGAACCCGCACATCAGCGGTATGAACCTGATAGATTAGATTTTGATGATTCAGTGTTGCAAAACAACAAATGGCAAAAATATTGTGAGGACATGGAACAAATGAGAGAAGAAATCAAAACTTTGAAAAATAAAGAGGGAAGACGACTTGAAGAAGTGATAAAAGAAGCCAGAAGAATACCGTTGGCACCACACCTTGCTATGCGTCAATACCGCATAAATGCAATCTTCCCATCTTTGAATGTTATGATGGGACAAAGGATCCAGCGACTCACCTAAAATACTACAACCGCATCATGACCCGATGAGAAAAAGATGAGGTTGTTATGTGTCGGTATTTCCCGTCAAGCTTGAAGGGAAAGCTTTAACATGGTATGATAATCTTCCAGAAGGATCAATGCATTCTTACACACAATTGACCCGTAAGTTCCTAGAGACATACATGTATAATAAACACGCAGACGCAGGGATGGAAAAGTTATTTTCCCTTGCATCATGGACAGAGGAGACCATCCAAAGGGGATCTCAGGGATATTATTGAAAAATATGCAAGATTGCAGGATATTCAAAATCAGCATCCGAGAATAATATCCCAACATCAGAGGGTTGCCAATAGGGCAAATTTTGTAGAACCATCAACAAGTTCTGGAAAGAGGGTTGCGGGAGAAAATCCTGACATTGAATCGAAACGAGGTAAGACAGATGATAAAAGAAAGTTTAACCGCCAATTTGAGGAGCGAGTTTTCACTAAACTCAACACCCCTTACCCACAAATTCTAAATGGAATTAAGAACATACAAGATTTTCATTGGCCATGGTCAAAAGGAAAGCATCCTTCACACACACAGAATTCGAAGGAGTATTGTGAATTTTATTGCTATCAGGGCCACTCCACAAGCCGATGCAGGAATTTGAAGATGCAAGTTCAAAAATTGATTGATATGAGGGAGATGAAAGAATTTATTTGTTTGCCCAATCCTCCACCAAGGCTCAATATGGAAAAACTGTAAATATTCCACAAAATGACCAAACTATTAATATGATTTCCTATTCTGAGTCGGGAAAATCATCTATGAGTGTAGCTATTGATAAGAATCTACATAAAAGGGTTCGCAGTCATGAAGTCTTCAAAGTTGCGGGAAGAGTTACGGAAACATGGGAAGAATGGATGGCTTCCTAACTTTTTCAGCGGACGAGGTTGATAAGGAGATTGAAACGCACAATGATACGTTGGTGCTTACTCTACCAGTATCTGGATAGAAAGTCAAGAAGATTTTTATGGATGGGGGCAGTTCTCTTAATGTATTATTTTATGACACCTTCCAGAAAATGAGATTAAAAGATGATCAGCTTACACCTTCTTGCTACACAATCTATGGGTTTAATGGGATAGCCTCAAAACCAAAAGGGGAAATTTTACTTGATGTAACGGCTGGACCAATAAGTATTTTGATTAAATCCAGTGTAGTGGAGGCTCCATCTCCATATAATGCCATCATTGGTAGACATTGGGTCCATCAATTGAAGGGGGTAACCTCAACATATCACCAATATTTGTGATTCCCGACACCACAAGGGGAGATGGAGATAAAAGGAGATCAGAATGTAGCAAAATCTTATATTCTTGCAGAAATCCGCATGAACGACGAAGGAGTACATCATCAACAAAATAGGAAAGAGAAAGAAAGATAAAGGCAACAGAAGAAGCCCTAAGCCAATATTTGATTAAAACTGCGGGAAGTGACGTAGAAAAAGAAACAAATAAAAGTACTTCGTTAGAGGAAAGCATACCGAAAATTGATGGGGGAAGTCTTCCAGCATAGCAATTAAAGGGGGCTCCCACACTTTTAGGAACTCCCAAATCCACTTTCACAACAATTGAAAAAACCAAAAATATCAACATAGGAACAGAAGAACTCCCCAGAATGATTAAGATTGGAATGCTGATGGAAACAGAAAGGAGCATAATTTTGTCACTCTACTTAGAATTTATGTGGATATTTTTGCATGGAAGATGGAGGACATTCCAGGCATCGATCCAAGTATTGTTCGACATGAGTTGCATATACATCCGGGAACTACACCTTTTCAGCAACGCATACGTAAAGTAGCTCCCGAATATCATTTTCCAGTTGAAAAAGAGCTAAAAAAGATCATGGATGGGGGGTTCATTCGAGAGGTTCGGTACCCAACTTGGATATCAAACATGGTGATTGTACCAAAAAAGAATGGGAGAGTAAGAATTTGCATAGACTTCACCAACTTAAACAAAGCATGCCCAAAAGATAGTTATCCGCTTCCCAGCATTGATCAGTTGGTGGACGTTGTTGAAGGACATGAGGCCTTATCCTTTATGGACAGGCATTCAAGGTATAATCAGATTTCTCTAGCTGAAGAAGATCAAGAACACACTGCATTCTTCACTCCACATGGTTTGTACTGTTACACCAGAATGCCATTTGGGCTAAGAAATACAGGAGCAACTTATCAACGATTGGTAAACGCAATTTTTAAACCATGGTTAGGCCGCACCTTGGAAGTTTATGTAGATGATATGTTGATAAAAAGTAAACTTTCAAAAGATCATCTACAAGACTTGAGATAAATATTTGAGGCCTTACGAAAATTCAGAATGAAAGTCAATCCAGACAAATACATTTTTGGGGTTACGTCAGGAAAGTTTCTGGGGTATTTGGTCACCAAAAAAGGGATTGAAGTTGATCCGACAAAAATTCAGGCAATTGTTGACATGCCATCTCCAAGGAATGTTAAATAAGTGCGGAAATTAAATGGTTGTTTGGCCGCACTTAGCAGATTCATTGCCAGATCATCAGACAGATGCAAACCCTTTTTTGACACCTTAAAAAAGAAAAATAAATTTGTATGGAACGAGAATTGTCAGCAAGCTTTCCAAAATATCAAAGTTTATCTCGCTACATTACCTGCACTGCAAAAGCCAAAGCCTGAAGAAGTTTTGGCCTTATACATAGCAACAACAGAAGACGCAGTAAGTGCGGTGTTAGTACGGACAAATGAGAAGGTAGAAAAGCCAGTATACTACATCAGTAAAACTCTGAACCTTGTAGAAAGGAACTATACTAAAATAGAACAATTGATATTAGCACTGGTCTTTGCTACACAGAAATTGCGCACATATTTCCTAACACATTATGTGCGAGTACCAAGTAAAGCTCCACTAGAGTCCGTATTGAAGAATGCAGGAAAAGTAGGAAGGATAGAAAAATGGAATGCACAACTGGAACAATTCCATATTTTGTTTAAATTGCAAACTGCACAGAAGTCACAAGTCCTGGCAGATTTCCTTGGGGATTTTCCTCTAGATGATGATTTTGAAATCCAAGGTTTGCCCGGAATTGAAGATGATGATTTCCAAGATATTCTAAGCTCTGCGAATTCCCGTAGATGGGAAGTATTTGTTGATGGGGCACGGAATAAAGAAGGTGCGGGAATTGGAATTGTGATTACGACTCCTACATGAAATTAAATGGTACATGCATTTTGGCTTGTGTTCGATGAACATACAAATAACATAGTGGAGTATGAGGATGTGGTTCATGCTCTTCGGCTCATCATTGAATTAGGATAAGCGATGTGCGACCCACAAGTGACTCACAATTAATAATTCGACAGGTTGAATTAAAATATCAAGCGCTTGATGAAGACCTGATAGAATACAAGAATATTGTGCAAAAATTGGCGTTTCAAGTCCCAAATATAAATTTTCGGCATTTATCCAGAGATAAGAATCGCCATGCTGATGAATTAGCATTTATTTCTTCAATAATAAAAGATCAAAATATATCAGTAGCCAAAATTGGATGCATTTATGAACCATCAATTAAGTTGTGGGTAGTCGAAAACATGGAAGAAGAAGTTGGGGAAGATATTGAAGATGCAGCTGTTAAAGATGATACAAATTTTCCGCAAAAATCAGAAAATGAATTATCCAGAGAAGATTAGAGGATTTCAATACATCAATACTTGCAAGATGGGCTATTGCCCGCAAACATTAAAGAGGCAAGGAAGGTGCAATCAAATTCTGTGAATTATCAGTTGCGGGATAAAATTATGTACCGCAGATCCTTTTTGGGACCGTTACTTCGATGTTTATCACAAGAAGAAGGACAACGAATTTTCAAAGATATACATTATGGAGATGCGGGAAATCATAGTGGAAGACGATCACTTGCATTAAAAGCAAAAACGCAAGGTTATTACTGGCCATTTATGCATAAAGATGCGGAAATATGGTAAAAAGATGTGAAGAATATCAGCGCTATGCGAAAAGAATCAAAGCTCCCGCAACAGAACTTAATTCCATCCTCATCCCCTGGCCATTTGCAAAATGGGGGATAGACATTGTTGGGCCATTAGTGGAAGGGACCCAAAAAAGAAAATATTTGATTGTCGCCACAGACTATTTCACTAAATGGCTTGAGGCCAAAGCTCTTGCACATATCAGAGATACGGATATTTTCAAATTTTTATTTGAGAATATAATCTGTAGATTTGGAATTCCGGTATCCATAGTTTCGGATAATGGACAACAATTACAAGGAAAAAATATCAATATGCTTTTCAAAGCATTCAATATTCAAAAGAACAAATCCACAAAGCAATGGACAAGCCGAAGCAAAAAATAAGACAATTGCCATGAATCTGAAGAAAACTCTAGATGACCATCATAAACGATGGTGTGAACAACTTCATAATACATTATGGGCATATCGCACAACAAAAAGAGAGTCCACTGGAGAGTGGCCATTTCTTCTTACTTATGGAGCAGAAGCAGTTATTCCAACAGAAGTCATTTTACCCACAACAAGAACAGAAACATGGGAGAAAAACTTGAACTCAGACCTAATGCTTGAAAAGTTGGATGACTTAGAAGAAAGAAGAGAAGTTACACTTCAAAAAATGGAAAATTATCAAAGAAGATTGGCAAGAGTATACAATAAAAAAGTGAAGTTGCAGAACTTTGTGGAAGGACAATATGTTCTACGGCAAATCCCGGAATACCAAAGGGATAAAAAAGCAGGAAAGTTTGCACCTACATGGGGATGACCTTACATTATACAAGATATTACGGGACAAGGATCATACCATTTGCGGAATATGAATGGAGAAATCTTATAGTATCCCAGGAACGCGCAATATCTCAAACCATATTACCCATGACCAACAATGCAATCGTACAATAATTTGCGCTCATAATAGGTAAAGCAGATCAAATGCAATCTCTCTAGAAAGTCCATATGAATGTCTATGACTATTGAATTTTTCGTCACAGAGATGCCTAACATGATGTTAATTGTTGTATCAGGTACTCTCCACTTCAGGAAGTGCTCACAACCAACAATGCAGTTATAGAATAATTTGGCTTCATACTAGGTAAAGCAGCAGAAATGTAATCTCTCTAGAAAGTCCATGTAAATGTTTATGAGTGTATGACTATTGGATCTTTCGCTACAGAGATGCCTAACATGACATTAATTATTGCATCAGGTACTCTCCATTTCAGGAGATGCTCTAGGGATCGCATCCTAATTTCCTCCTGGCCAGAGAGAAGTTAGATATGCGATACAACCCTCAAAGTAACTCAAGGTACAAAATTTCCTTGCGGTGAATCAATTCACACTCATTCAATGCACTAACAATCAATATATATATTCATAAATTGTTTTGCAGGGACAAAAATACAAGGCAAAATGAAAGTGCAAATACACTTTGGAAGCAAGGAAGAACTAAGCAACAACAAAGAAAACCAAGGTGCGGGAAGATCTGCTTCAAAAGGAGGATTATCAGGGACATCTTTGCACTTATAAATATTGGAAAATCCATCGTCTTGTACTTTATCAAGAGTATTGTGACCTCTTTTGCAATTAAAACTCTGGTTTCGGCCCTTAACTAAGAAATATAAGCCTTTCTATTATCAAGCTCTTTCTTGTACTGATTTATTTCGGCTTCAGAATTTTGGACTTTTGTTTTCCAAAAATTTATTTTCCCTTTCTCTGAAGATAAGTCCCGAACAAGGCTTTCATTCTTTAGAGTTTCATGCATCAATTTATCCTCAGCTCCTTAAATTTTAGAGGATAAAAGCTCTAGCTGAGTGTGCGCTTCATTAGCCTTGATAGATGCAAGCTTTAGCCGAGTTTGTGCTTCATTAGCCTTGATAGAAGCCAGCTCCAGTTGGTTGTTGAGTTCTTCCATCCTAGTATTTGCATCACCAAGCTCTCGTTCAGCCTTAGCAGCTCTTGCGGCTGCATCTTTGAATTTTTATTCAAAACCTGTAACAAAAACAACAGGTTAATCAATGTGGGAATAATATTAAACTTCAAATATGCGGTAAAATAGGATACCTCTTGCGAGGGATTCAAACTCTGCTAATTTGAGAGCCATTGCATCTTTAGTAACATCAAGAAAATCATATTCTTCTGAAAGCTTATTATAATTGGCAGTGAGTTGTTGAAGATTTTGGCGACACTGATTTAAGTCTGCTTTATTATTCCGCGATTGATTCAATTTAGATGTACACTTTTCTATTTTTTTATGCAAACGGAAAATGTCACTCTCACGATGAAGAACGAAATCAGATAAATTACGGATTTTAACTTGAGCATCCGCAAGGGCTGTCCCTTTAGCATGAGCCTCTGAAGCTGAGTTGTCTCTGTCTTTAATGAGTTGTGCTATGTACGAAGAAAACCGAGAATTGTGATATGATCCGGAATGAGAGAATCCCGCAAGGATATTCTGACGTTCTACACAGAGTTTACGATTCTCTTCTTCCAATCTTTTAGATCGTGCTCGTGCCTCAAGAACACAATCTTTAGTCCACGATAAAGTAGCATCAAATTCCACTTTCTTGCGGATGTTCTAAAAACCGATGCTTCGATTCTAATTCATTGTAATTCAGTGTGACCAGATCATGACTATCGACAAGGTTGTTAAATCTTGTTTTGACCTCCACATTTTCATTATTGACTTCTACAACATGATTTGTCAAGCGTATAATTCTATGTCGCAGCTTAGTCACAAGGTCTGAATCCCTCGCTGATCCCATAAAGTAATTCAGAAACAAGTAAAATAAAATAAGAAAAATAATGAGAGGAAAAGTATAAAACCTTGATTTGAAGATCAAGCTTGCTGACGAAGCGCATCATTTTTCCGCTTCAAACCCATAGCTTCTTCTTCTACAGTCCTAAATTGGGTCTCCATCATCGTGGACTGCGCCTTGAAGAATTTATACGCTACATGTGCGGCATTTTGACCCCGGGCAAGCTGCAATTTACAGAATTAAAGTTATAAATAAAAGTACAAAAATAAGGCGAAATCGAAGGTTATTAAAACAATAAGAATACCTGCAAAAGAGCCTGTTACGGGAAAGAATATACCTCTCCATCCGCGAGCGCAATTGTCTCCGCAAGAGAACAAGATGATTTATGTAGAAGGTGGGGTCGATGGGTTGACCTTGACCCCTTAGCCAGACGTTTTTCACCATGTCATACGGTGCAGACCGCATGCACTCCCGCAAGTGTGAGACCGTAGGACTATCCGTTTCCACCGGCAAGGAATCGCTTGGGACAGAGAGAAGCTCCTTTGACATAAACCAACGAAAGGCTTCTTCTTCTTTAGCCAAGAGATTTGAATCTCCCGCAATTGCTTTGCCTTTATTCTTTTTCGGGATCTCTTTATTTAACTGCACTGCATCAGCAACAGCCACACTTGCGACGTTAACTACGGTAGGAGCAGTTTCTACCATAGTGTTTGCGGGCACACCACCCACTGCTCTAGTATCAGCTGACTCATCTGCTACCGCAGCATGTGCTCGCGCATCCTCTTCTACCGAAAAATTTCCAGGATCACCTTGAATGAGGCGATCATCTTTATCAGTTGAATCGTCTTCACTTGTTGCAGCTTCAAGTGGCTCATCAACTAATAAGGGAGAGAGTTGAAAAAGAAAAGAAGAATCATGAACAATGGTTTGGTGCGAAAAATTGACCGCAGTATCTGAAGTTTCCACCACAGCACCAACTTGTTCCGCAGATTCAAAATTTGTTATTTGAAGTGATATGTTCTGCTCTTCTTCATATCTTTCCGGGGCGGAGCTACCCTCACCTCTCAAAATTGGTTGATGAGGGAGAAAGTCTTAAATTTCTCCTTCCTCCCTGTCAGTAGAAGAGCGGGGTGTACTCTTAGCTTTCTTCCGACCTGTCAATATACCGCAAGAATTCATTAAATAAAATTCATAAGGATTATTAGAACTTATTGGGTTAAAACAATACCTTTTCTGCGGGAGCCGCGACTTTGCATTTAACCCCCGAGTCACCTTTTGCGCTTTCATCAGCTTGCGACTATAGAAAGAAAAAATAAATTAAAAAATGCTTAAAAAGTATGATATAAAAGGATAGAGAGAATTTTACGTACCATAGTGATAAGCGGAAAATTGAAACCAGTAAAATTCAACTGCCAAGCGCAGTAATTATCAAAACGCGACAGAAGATTGTAAACACGCTTTCTTGGACAAACCCGAAGATCCAAGGACCTCTAATGACCAGAGGAGTGCGGTACCATTTAAAATCATGATCTTCACGGGTTTTTTCCTTTAAAGGAATCCGCGTCCCCGGAATGAATTTCAGCTTGGAATTATCAATCTCCGACAGCAAACGGAATCCTTCACCACCTTTGCGGTCCGGACCAACACTCCATTTCTTATAATTCTTCGCATCTATGTTGTCCGCATATGTAGCATGGAAGTTTTCGACCGTGTAATGTTTACGTTCCGCAGGATTGGGAACGTAACAAGTGAAGTTGGTTTTTCCCTGGCTTCGCATGCTGCATTTATCCAACACACGTCACCAATTCCCGTTATATTGAGTAACGGATCGGGCTAAACCATGCGTGGATTTGCTGCGGCTTGCGAGAATCTCAAATTGAAAAGGACTCTCACTCTGGTACAAAGGAAGCTGTAAGCCCGCATCCAATGCTCCCGCAGGAATTAACAGCTTCCTGTTGCTATACTTAAACCCTTCCATCATCTCCGATGAAATTTTATTTTCTTCATGATCATAGAAGGAAACCTTGAATTGCTGAAGATTGTGATTCCTTTTAAATTCTTCAAGGTTCACCGACCTAAAGCTCAAGCTTTCGTGTGACTGCTTATTCTTAGAAGCTGGATTGCTGGCCGCAACAGGAACGTTTGCGGACCTTGTTAAGTTAGAAGGATGACCTCTTGAACTACCAGATTCATCCACTCCTTTCTTCTTCGATACAGTATAGCGGGATGAATTCCTAGTTAAAGAATGACCATCCTAATGAGAAGCATCACCGGTAACTTTACCATCATTCTTCCCAGCCATGATAAATTTTTATTTACGCAGGAAAACAAGAAAAAATAAGTACACCATGATCAAAAGAAAAAATAAAACAGGAAAATCGCAAAGCAGAAGAACAACAATATGTTCATCAAATCAAAACGCAAACCAGCCAACAATTTTCTGATAAAGGGAAAGAAAATATCATGATAGAACAACCAGACATCAAAACTAAAAAATCATCATTATGCACATTCAATAAACATATGAACAAGAGAATCATCAACATCATCATCATCAATATCACCATTCACTCCAACAAACAATAATAGATAAATAAGAACATCATCAACATTATCATCATCACTGAAAAAGATTCAGTTAAAAAGATGAACAAATACACTAAGGGAAAAGTTAAAAGGATTACCTGTAATGAAACAAAAGACAGAAGAAAATCTGATGATTGAATGAACAGAAAACTTGATCCCGATGCAAAAGTTCTTAATCACAAAAGTTTAGGAGAATGAAAAGACACCGAGGAATCTTTGAAAAGCTCAGAAGAATGAAAAACACAAAAACTTTAAGAAGAAGAAGACAAAGGATATAAAGAATGGAATGAGGGATATGGCTAACATTAAATAAGAGAAAACTGAAATTGACGAACCGTCGAAAAGTGAAAGAGAGAGAAACTTTATCATAGATTTAATTACCTCGAAATCGCTAACTGACAAAAACGTGGGGAAAGGAGTTACTGCTAGCGTAAAAATCGGAAAAAGATAACCGTGGAAAGAGAAGTTAATGCAGGCGTGAAATTCGAAAGGGCAATAATTATTTTTCCTTTCTAAATTTTTGCCATGTGTCAAAATTCAAAAGAAAAAAGGGGGCAAATTGTGAGGGAATAAATTCCAAACTACACCTGTTCAAAAACCATTGAAGAAGTAACGAATTATGATGGGACGAAAAGCACTGAAACAAAACCCTTTGGGAAGTACTGAAACAGACATCTGAAAATTCGATAAGATTTGAAACTGACAACATCGTTGCATGATCGACACGTGGGTTGCGGGAAAGCATGACACACTGCTCGAAACAGATAGCTTTGCTGCCTAACTGACACCCAAGTTGCCGGAAAGCCTGACACAATAAAGGAAAATGATGAGCATCGGTGGATGGGAGACACGTATCATCTTTATAGGTTGGAAATAATACCCACAAAATTATCCACGCTGGTGGAATCAGAGTCTTCGGGTTGAAAGTTTTTTAAAACGCTATGCAGAGAAAGTGAAAGACCATCCTGAAGAAGAGAAATTTGAGCACTATGTTGAGCTCGAAAGAGTGTTTGTGCTATAGTGATAAGACAATGTATTTTTTTTCCAAATTCTAGCTCAGTGACACCTATTGGTTTTCTGGAAGCGCTTGAGGACTTAGAGTTAGCTCCAGGGTATGACTGAGGGTCTTCACTGTTATCTTCAATCTACATCGGCCTTGGGAATTCTGCGGGCACCAAACCAATTTAAATTATTTTTGGTTTTATATATGCAAACTTTAGATTATACAAACATTAGGTTGATGCAAACTTCATATTATGCAAACTTTAGGAGAATTAATTTCAAAATGTTGTTTGTAGGAGTTACACCGTTAGATATTTATATGTTGACGGAATACTCTGGGAGGGAGATATGGTTCCATATGACCAACAGAAGTGGCAACCACAAAATAGATGACAACAACATCGTGTATTGTACTTTACCGATGAGGAAGGAAATAATACCCACAAAATTATCCACGCTGGTGGAATCAGAGTCTTTGGGTTGAAAGTTTTTTTAAAACGCTATGTTGAGAAAGTGAAAGACCATCCTGAAGAAGATAAAGATGAACACTATGTTGAGCTCGAAAGAGTGTTTGTGTTATAATGATAAGACAATGTCTTTTTCCAAATTCTAGCTCAGTGACACCTATTGGTTTTCTCGAAGCTCTTGAGGACTTAGAGTTATCTCCAGGGTATGACTGAGGACTGCACTGTTATCTTCAATCTATATCGGCCTCGAGAATTATGTGGGCGCTAAACCAAGTTTGAATTGTTTTTCGTCTTATATATGCAAACTTTAGATATGCAAAATTAGGTTGATGCAAACTTCAGGATTTAGAGCCAGAATTAATTTCAAAATATTATTTGTAGGAGTTACACCGTTTGATATTTATATGTTGACGGGAATACTCTGAGAGGGAGATATGGTTCCATATGACCAACGGAAGTGGCAACAACAAAATAGATGACAACAACACCGTGTATTGTACTTTACCGATGAGGAAGGAATAATACAAATATAATAATCCACGCTGGTGGAATCAGAGTCTTTGGGTTGAAAGCTTTTTTAAAACGCTATGTGGAGAAAGTGAAAGACCATCCTGAAAAAGAGAAAGTTGAGCACTATATTGAGCTCGAAAGAGTGTATGTATTATAGTGATAAGACAATGTGTTTTTCTAAATTATATCTCAGTGACACCTATTGGTTTTCTCGAAGCGCTTGAGGACTTAGAGTTAGCTCAAGGGTATGACTGGGGGTCTGCACTGTTATCTTTAATCTACATCGGCCTCGGGAATT
>JAJJMC010030977.1:5682365-5747247 GCA_023531435.1 Papaver californicum | reverse complement strand
TACTCTGGGAGAGAGATATGGTTCCATATGACCAACAGAAGTGTCAAACACAAAATAGATGGCAATAACACTGTGTATTATACTTTACCGATGAGGAAGGAAATAATACCCACAGAATTATCCACGCTAGTGGAATTAAAGTCTTTAGGTTGAAAGCTTTTTCAAAACACTATGTAGAGTAAGTGAAAGACCATCCTGAAGAAGAGAAAGTTGAGCACTATGTTGAGCTCGAAAGAGTGTTTGTGTTATAGTGATAAGACAATGTCTTTTTTCCAAATTCTAGCTCAGTGGCACCTATTGGTTTTCTCAAAGCGCTTGAGGACCTAGAGTTAGCTTCAGGGTATGACTGGGGGTCTGCACTGTTATCTTCAATCTACATCGGTCTCGGTAATTCTGCGGGCACCAAACCAAGTTTGAATTGTTTTTGGTTTTATATATGCAAACTTTAGATATGCAAACATTAGGTTGATGCAAACTTCAGATTACGCAAACTTTAGGATTTAGAGCCGAGAATTAATTTTAAGATGTTGTGTGTAGGAGTTACAACGTTAGATATTTACATATTGACGAGAATACTCTAGGAGAGAGATATGGTTCCATATGACCATCAGAAGTGGTAAACACAAAATAGATGGCAACAACACCGTGTATTGTACTTTACCGATGAGGAAGGAAATAATACCCACAAAATTATCCACGTTGGTGGAATCAGAGTCTTTGGGTTGAAAGCTTTTTTAAAATGCTATGTAGAGAAAGTGAAAGACCATCCTGAAGAAGAGAAAGTTGAGCACTATGTCGAGCTCGAAAGAGTGTTTGTGTTATATTGATAAGAAATGTTTTTTCTTCCAAATTCTAGCTCAGTGACACCTATTGGTTTTCTTAAAGCGCTTGAGGACTTAGAGTTAGCTCCAGAGTATGACTGGGGGTCTGCACTGTTATCTTCAATCTATATCGGTCTCGGGAATTCTGCGGGCGCCAAACCAAGTTTGAATTGTTTTTTGTTTTATATATGCAAACTTTAGATTATGCAAACATTAGGTTGAAACAAACTTCAGATTATGCAAACTTTAGGATTTAGAGCCGAGAATTAATTTCAAAATGTTGTTTGTAGGAGTTACACCGTTAGATATTTATATGTTGACTGGAATACTTTGCGAGAGAGATTTGGTTCCATATGACCAACAAAAGTGGCAAACACAAAATAGATGGCAACAACGCCGTGTATTGTACTTTATCGATGATGAAGGAAATAATACGCATAGAACAATCCACGCTGGTGGAATCAAAGTATTTGGGTTAAAATATTTTCTAAAGAAAGTGAAAGACCATCCCGAAGAAGAGAAAGTTGAGCACTATGTTGGGCTCGGAAGATCGTTTGTGTTATAGTGATAGGACAATGTTTTTTTTTCAAATTCTAGCTCAGTGACACCTATTGGTTTTCTCGAAGCGCTTGAGGACTTAGAGTTAGCTCAAGGGTATGACTGGGGTTCTGCACTGTTATCTTCAATCTACACCGGCCTCGGGAATTCTGCGGGCGCCAAACCAAGTTTGAATTGCTTTTGGGAATCTTGGAGGTAAATAGCTAATTAGTTTATAATTTTCTTATAAAATTATAAAAATTACATTTGCTAACTAATTAAATTTCCCAATGTTTTTACAGTATTGGTGTATACTTACTTCTGTGTTGGTGAACCTGCTCTTATACAACAAGCCGTTGTTTTTCTAATTATAGAGAAATACCGGTCTACCAACTGGTTCCCGCTTCAGCCATATGAAGGTCAACACTCTGAGATGGTTAACAAGATTCAACAAACAATCAGAACAAGGAAAACCTTTATTCCTATGCCGTATGTGGATCATCCATAGTACAACATTGGAGCTTCTCAAAGGATGCTGAAGTTGAGTTTACATCGATCAGTATTTTACGGTGCTGAATTTAGGAAAGGTGTTTGGTACTTTGGGGAAAGACTCATTCTACAGCTTCAGGGGAGAACAATAAAAGCTATTTACCCACTTCCAAACGGGGAGATTTCCTTAGCGGATTACCGTTTTTTGTTGCAAAATACTCAAGAATGAGCTCATCTAATATGACTTGGTCAAGGACCCTGTTGACGATCATGATTATATCAGTTGGTTCGATAAGATTAGCAAGTCTAATATTCAAATGGAGTCGCAACATATGGGGGTTATGGATGTGCCAGCTCTAGGTAGATTGCCACTTGATTCCACATTTTTTCCATCCCAACCTCCACCAGCTTCTTCGTCAGCTACCTTTTTTTATCCCAGTGGCCAGGGAGGTTCATCTTCTTCACCAGATGTGCCACCGTTTGACTGGGAGGTGCCGAGTATCAATCTACAAGGGGAGCGCATAAATGTTCCAGTGATTTCTCAAGCTATGGATCAAAATATCCGTATTGGACAACACAAGCTTCAGAACAAAAGATGCGGTAACAATTGAACGATTATCATTGGCGATCAGTACAAATGGAGAGACATTACATGTGGATCCTGGAAAAAATAAAGAACACATTGAGTCTTGATATTCCAGATGGATCCAGTCCAGTTCAAGCAAGTCATCAGAGTCAACGAAGTCGAGCAAGTCATAAAAGCAGAGCCAGTCGTAGAAGCAGTCAAAGAAGTGCTGTCACACCAGAAGAGAACGTGCAAGAAACTTATATGACACATGAGTCCGGAGGAATGGATTTGACGAATCCAGGGGGTAATCAATTATTTGTGAATCTTTATACCCCGATTCCAAGAGTAGGAGGCTTCACAGGGTATACCCCGGTTCGAGACGTTGGGGCATCCACTTCTCAGCTTCCTTCAGTTCCTTACCCTGGTTATGGTGATGAAACTCAACCTCCTGACGCTACTCAAGCTTCTATAACAACCATGTTAGCACTAGGAAACTACCCCCCAGATGAAAGATGGGTCTTTGGTCAACCAGGACAACCAGGAAATAATATGTAATTTAATTTTATGTTTTAGTTGAATCAAAAATATGTAATTTTGATTTTATGTATTAAATCAAAAACTGATATGTTTTAATTTAATTATTAATGAATTGAGTTAATTTGATTGCAAGTTTAACTAATAATTTGATTCAATTAACTTAAACACTAATCTAAATTACACAAATCTCTATTACATTAATTTACTACTATACTACACTCTTTTACAAGATATAAATTAGGGCAGTAAAAACTTAAACACTTCAGTAAAAATCTCTGACAATTTTGGGCCTCCTGTTTATCTTCATTTGACGTATCTTCTATTAAATGTGCTCCTGAGAAGATTTTTCCTTATTTTTGTGAGAAGTACTATTAAATTTTAAATTTTCTTTACCCTCATTTTTCTTTCCTTGAATTTTTTTTTTCTTTTCGATGCGACTTGGTTAATCTCTAAAGCCTGAAGACCTCTTTTTTCATTCTCTATTTTCTTATAACCTTGACATATCTTACTAACTGCGGCTTCAAGAATGACTCCAGAAAAATCTAGTTGTGTTGCCAAATCAAGATTTGCAATTTGTGCCATTTGGGAAAAAAAATTGTAGAAAAAATTTAGAGTAGAAAATAGAGAAGAAAGTAGGAGAATTTTTGTGTAAGAATTTGATTTGAAAATGGTGAATTTATAGGCGGAAAAGAGTTAGTCGTTGGCGACATAGCCTTAGTCGAGCGACAAAGACTTGACCGCCAACGACAAAGACTATGTCGCTAGCGATTTACTCTTTGTCGAGCGACCAAGTCTTTATCGCTCGACTAACACTATGTCGCTAAGGCTGTCAATGGGTCCGGGTCCTCCCGGGTACCATAGGATCCGGACCCGGACCCTGATATTTTAGACGGTTCAGGGTCCTAACGGTTCCAGGTCCGGTTCCTAATTCTATGGACCCAGAACCGGACCCTATTAAAACGACGGGTAATTATCGGGTCCGGGTAGTTAACGGTTCCAAAAGGCAACTCATTTTAGTAAGCATACATAGATACAAAAATTACAGTACATAGTACCCACTTCCAGTCTTAGCATAACTCATAAACAAAAGTTATAAAAATTACAGTACATAGTCATTTCTGAAGCTAGCATTTCCTGGGCATTCTCATTATACTTATAAGAAAACAGTTAAAAGTTCAAGCATTCTCAAAGTAAGATAGAAAATCCTACATGTAGTCCACTACATTGTCAATCAACAACAAAAGAAAGATGAAAAACCTTGAGAACTAATAGCCTTAACCAAGAAGGGAGACCAGATAACGGAAAGAGAAAAGTTATACGATGGAAAGTGCCATCGTCTATCTTTGTGCACCTCGTCATGGTAACCATCATTTGCTGCTTCAACCTGTTTAGATGCATAAAATCGAAATTAATGCAAAATGTAACAAACACTCAAATATGCTGAAGTACTTTTACTACGGTGGACAAGAGCAAAAGATACAGTCACTCAGAGAATAAGCTTAATTTAGTTAGTTGCAAACAAAACAATGCGCGAATCGGAGATTAAGAAGATGACAATGTGAATTGATACTCGACTTAGAAACCATTTTCTACGTCAACCAAGTATGAGGATAACGCAATATATCATATACTGAACCATTGCCTTCAAATCATCAAAACCAAGGGAGAGCTCATTTATATAATGATTAAAAACCCCAACTTCACAAAAAGTGAAATAAGTGGAAGATTAGACCCATAATTACACCCTACGGAAGCATCTTGCCGAAGGCATCTAGACCTCGAAGTTAAGTACTCACCAATTTCTCTGTCTCCAGTTTAAAGAAAATTTTCATACATTACACTAAACAGCCGAATAGAGCTTAACTCAGTTTGTGAACAAGAAGACTTATCTAAATTTTCTTACAATAGAAATTGTATCAGGGCGGAACTTGGTTCCTATTCAAGAAGACTTGTCCAACACTGAGAATTTGAATGGGGATAAACATAGTTCATGCTCTAAATGATTTAACTTGCTATGATTTGGTTCCAATGTTACACTAAAATATGAGTAATAATACCGAATGTACCTTAGAGAGAATGCAAAGGACTGATTGAACATGGTTTTGAGAAATCGAATCACCTACAAACGCCCAATGCTTATTCCGCATCGAGTCAATAAACCTCGGTAACTCACAATGCAGTGGTTTCCATCTCCAGTAAAGAAACACGGATTCCAGTCTTCCATTCTTCATACAATATTGACGACCAGAAATGACATCACATCTCTCCTTAGTGTACATAGGCCCCAACGGATACGGAATCCATTCCCCAACAGAAAGATCGTATTTCTCTGCATAAAGCAAAGCGCAGTTTCTAACATCAAAACATACACCCATACACGACTACAACATGAATGCATGAGCAGATTTGAAAACTAAAATCTCATACCTTTCTGAAGAATTTGTTTCTGAATTGGGGTTTCTTGGACCTCCACTGAACTGGCTGGTAACTCATTATCACCATCCTTCGCTCTTACGATATAGCAGTTTCATCGGTCGCAGTTGAATCAACTCCAGATGAAGCATCATTCTCATCGTTAATGGTACTAGTACTAGAGTAAAGGAGATGAAATGCAAGACCTATTAGAAGTACTGCTAGAGTAAGCTTCACTAATACATGGTATTGCTTGAATATAAACCCTGGTTTCAGATCCAATCTTGAATACTTCACCATTTCCTATCATAGAAAATGAAGTTCTTTACAGGGAACAAATGAAAAGCCACATATTCAAATACAAATACTGCTTTTTAATTTCATAGTGTATCAAAATACAAATCCCTAAACAAAAAAAAAATCAAATCAAAACCGAAAAACCCTATCTGATGATGCTTGAAGTCAAGAATCGTTGAAGAAGAAGAATAAGAAGGTGGTACTCATACTACTGCTGATGGTGGTTGCTGGGATAGTGGTGGTGGAGGTGAATCAGGTGATCGGCAGCATCGGCTGATGAAGAACAGGTTACAGAACAGATCAACAGTGGAGGCTCCTTTCAAATAAAAATGAAACTGAAAGTCTAAAACTAAAACAGTAACTAAAACCTAAAAGTACTGCACCACATAACCTATTAATATGTACCAAACCTTGGAAATCATTGTTACGAATACTTGAGCAGCGAGTTCAAATATCTGCAGAAATTCTTTAAGTGATGGAATAGCTACAGAGAAAGAATTGTAGCCTTTGTTCTTCTTCTCGGACAAAAACGGCAACAAAAGTGAGAATGAAATCTGGGTTTTCTGTATATATGACCTAAAGTTATGTGTTTTTACAATATTAACCTTCTAAAGTTATTACCCGTTTACCCGCGGGTACCCGACGGGTAGGATCCGATTGGAACCGTTACTATCGGGTCTTATCGGGTCCGACCCGTTAGGGTCTAAATTTACTAACGGGTCCAGTTTTGGGACCCAGACCCGGACCCGATTCATCCGGTTCCGAGCCGGGTCCGGGTATTCGGGTACCCATTGACAACCCTATATGTCGTGCAGTGCAAATCCTCAAATCAGAACATTTAAGAGGTCATTTTGATCATTTGAAAGGTGCATAATAATTTATTTTTATCAAATTTAACATTTGAAAGATGCATAAGAATTGATCTAATCAACTAAACAAACAAACGTCTACTTGTTCCATTGGGACTCCAACTCAAAAAGCCTCACGCGCTAGTGCTGTGAGAAACCAAACCGAGACACTACACCGGAAGGTAACCTAGTCGAAATTGTGGATCCTAATGTTTTATTGACTTCCAATAATGCCGGCACAATTGCGTGTTTAATCTATCCCAGACAATAAGCGGATAACTTCCCATGGAAAAACTTGTCTGAGTGCCAGGCTTACAAAACTAATTTCGGCGGGCCGAGGAAATCGGAAAGAAGGAAGGTTTCTGCCAGCTTTTCTAGACTGGCCAAGCCAATCATCGTCCACACCTGAAACATTTTTCTTTGACATTTCCTTCTTTTATTCGCTTAAAATAATATCCCTTTACGAAAGAAGACTGTTCAATCTTCAAGCATCTTACTTTTCAATAATCCCCAAACATCAAAAATCAATTGAAATTAGGTTTTCTCAGTCGTGTTCAAAATGGAGATTTTGGGAGCAGAAGGAGAATTTGGTGATGGATTAATGCCGGTTAGGTTTACATTAGGAAGACAATCATCTCTTGCACCCGAAGGAGGATTCGGTGATGATGGTGATCAAGAAGAAGAAAAGGTATTCGAAGAAGTTGACGAAATTGATCCAACTTTTCAATTAATGTATTTAGCTAATGAAGGTGATTTAGAAGGTATAACAGAGTTATTAGATTCAGGAATCAATATCAATTTTCAAGATATTGATGGAAGAACAGCTCTTCATATTGCTGCTTGTCAAGGTGTTACTGATGTTGTTCAGTTATTGATTTCTAGAGGTGCTGATGTTGATCCTACTGATCGTTGGGGTAGTACGGTAATGTTCTTCTTACCCTTTCTTTACTCATGTGTGTTTCTTTTTTAATCGATAATGGCATCTGAACCGTGAAATTTTGATACGCAAAGTTTGAGCTTATTATTGCTCGATGAGGATAACAAAGAGGTTAGTTATCACACAAGAAGTTAAAGGCAATTCATAGGCTTTGCAAGTATAAGAGCATGTTATATGTCCTCCCTTCTGAGGCATTGGCATAGTCTTATGATCTAATTAAAATGGAAACTCAGATTTACTCTTATGATCACGTGATATGGTGTCAAACTAGAGAGACCATGATCTAAAAACCCAGAGATAACTATAAAAATTTAGTGCATCTATGACCAGTTTAGCTGACTTATAAATGGTTGTGTGGCAAAATCCAAAGTTTAATAGTACTAAGCTCTCACGAAACTTGACCACCGGCTTACAAAGTACAGATAAGAACCAAACATCTTATTAAATCTAATGTAACTAAGTCAAACTCATTTTTTGCAATTGAGAGGTGGATTTTCCCATAATATTTTGCGATTGCTCAGTCACAAATGCATTGCTTGAAGACTTTCCGGAGAAGCTTTAAACTACACGAAATTAAAATAAAGATTAGTCTGAGAAAAATTGCGGACATAAACTTTGCAGATTATATATATTCCATTATTATCTGTCACTTGTTATTATAGAATATATCATCTGAACATGAGTTCTAATTACCCAATCGCTGTAATTATACTACACAGCCTCTTGCAGATGCGATACACTACAAAAACCACAATGTGATCAAGCTGCTAGAGAAGAGTGGGGCAAAGCCTCTGGTATGCATTCTGCATCACATTATTCTTTTGCATTTTACATTCTGGAAGAGATTTATGCATTTATATCTACCTTAGAGTGGCATTGAGGTTCTTGTTCTTACTCTCATTGACTTGTTTAAATATTTCTTCTTGTGACTACTCATACAGATGGCTCCCATGCACGTCCTTACTGCCCGTGAAGTCCCAGAATATGAAATCGACTGTAACGAGCTTGATTTTTCGGAAAGTGTTGTCATAACTAAGGTTTGTAATAACATTTTATAGTTTTTTATTTATTTGTAAGACTCAATTTAGCCTTTTGACTGCATGCGACACTTAAGCTTCAAGAATACAATTCACTTGCTCGCATCGACAGTTTCTGTTGGTATAACATGTTATTGACATTGCTTCAACTCTGACTAATAATTTAAATAATGAACCATGACTGTATAATTTGTGCAACGGATTTTTATTTGTTTTCCCTCACAAGGTTTTCTGTTTTATAATCGATTCTCTTCTGCCGTGTACTATGTGTGCCATGTGGCTATATTCAGTTATCTTAGTTTTTGTGAATTCAAAATTTCAATTAGTACTCTAAAATTTGTATTTTCCATGTTGTGCACCTTAAGTACTGCATAATTATGAAGTGTCTGACTGTTTTGATTTTTTTTCGTTTTCCCATCCATTAATGCGTCTTACCGAAAGAATTGCAGGGAACATTTCGCATTGCTTCCTGGCGTGGAATTCAAGTTGCGGTGAAAGAGCTTCAGGAGGATTTTATGGCTGATCAGGAAAAAGTGTGGGTTGGTCATATCTTTTAATGGATTATTAACTTTATTCCTCAGGGGTTGTTATCTCTTTACTACTATATTCTTTGTTGAACCATTCTCTATCTTTGAAGTACTCATTCTTCGGTCAACTCAACAGAAATGCGTTTAGGGATGAGCTTGCATTGCTTCAGAGGATACGACATCCGAACGTAGTCCAGTTTCTTGGTGCTGTAACTCAAAGTAGTCCAATGATGATTGTCACCGAATATTTACCAAAGGTTCTGCTGATCTTTGACACCCTGCAATTTTAAATGTCTTCTTACTTTAAATACACAAGAATTGAACTCATGAAGCCACATGTAGAATTTCAACGTTTAGTAACTTCTGCTAAGATGACATCTTGGATGGTGACTAATGAAAGTGGTTGAGTTGAATGACTCTATTTCTAGAAAACTACATTGGTGTAGAAGTAAATAATTTAGTATGTTATGTATTTTTAGAGTTAGCATGGAGGATAAACAATTTACTCTTTAGACCGCCGAGTGTAGTATCGGTTGAGATACAATGTCGAGCAAATGAAATCTTTGTAGGGGAAGATGTATGTTTTAATAATATTGAATGAATATGAAAACATACTCCCTCCGTTTCAAAATGATAGGCAATGTTACTATATTTGGGTATGTCAAAAAGATAGGCTTGTTTCCATAAATGGAAAGTCAAATGTTATAAGATTACTTCTTTGCCCATATGGGGACCACTTCTCTCTCCTATTTTTATTCACAAGGGGACCACTTATTCCCCAAGGATAAATATGGAAAAAACATAAAAAGGTAGTTTAAATGATTGATTTTCTTATTTTTTGTGCTAAACCAAACAAGCCTATCATTTAGAAATGGAGGGAGTAGATGTAAGCATTCCAAGTTTTATAGGAATTTATCAAGTGATAACAACGCTTGAACTCTAATTGAAAATGATAGGAATTATACTCTTTAGTTTGTCAATGGGTTTATCTACAATTTACAACATATAATCCTTTCTGAGTATTTTCTCATGCATCGAAGCTGGTTTTGCTTCAGTTTTGCATATTTCAGCCCAGGATTCAAACTTTTAAACATGGTGGAATATGATATTGAATGGATTTTTCACTTTCAGGAATTTGGTTTTCAGTTTTTTTTTTTGTTTTTTTACTACATTCCTCGTGCTTACCTTATTTTCATCATGTTTTGCTAGCTATATGTATAAGTATTAAGCTACAGCATTATATTGAGGTTTATTTGTTTCCTATTTTTATAAGCAGCTTTTATGGAGTAATAGGTCTTTTCGCAGGTGGTTCATTGGAAGAATTGATGCTTACTTGACGTTTTACTTACCTTGCAGGGTGATCTCCGTGCATTTTTGAAAAGAAGAGGAGCCTTAAAGCCAGAAACGACAGTTAAATTCGCTCTTGATATTGCAAGGTTTGCAGTTTGCTGGAATTTTGCTTCTTCTTTTAATTAACCAAGCTGTAAATGGTTGATTTTTGTTATTTTGCAAAATGTTAATCCAAATGGTGTTCCTGATATTTTCTTATTCCTGGAAAATGGATGCCACTTAACATCATACCAAGTCCGATGAGTTCTTACCCTCCTCTTTTAGTTGATGTGTTCTCTTATATTCCAAAATTGCAGTAGTGGCAGTATTTCTGATGTCATGGATCTTTTGGTTCTTGGTTTTCAGGGGAATGAGTTATCTGCATGAGCATAAAACTGAGGCTATAATTCACTGTGACCTTGAGCCTTCGTAAGTGTTCATGCCTGACTTGGTTTTTGGGAATTTAGTACATAGAGCGACTTTGTTATTCTTTCAGAAATTATTGATATTCTGCTGAATCTCATTGAAATTCCCAAATACTTTTGAGTAACTTTACAGAAATATTCTGCGGGACGATACTGGGCATCTTAAAGTTGCAGATTTTGGAGTTAGCAAGATACTGAATGTTGCAACTACTGTCAAAGAAGACAAACCTGTGACATGTCGCGACAATTCCTGTAAGTTGCTACGCCCTATTGTGATGTCCTTGTGTCTTGTATCGTCATTCTTCACCCTCCTTTTCTCACACACATACATCCATGTTTTGGTTCTAACTATTAGTTAATTTTTGTTTCCACATTACAGGCAGGTATATAGCTCCTGAGGTTTTTAGAAATGAAGAATATGACACAAAAGTGGATGTATTTTCATTTGCTATAATTCTGCAAGAGGTACTTTTTTTTCTTTGAGTGGGTGCATTTTTTTCTCTCATGTTCAATTCTTCCTTTTTCTTTTCTTTCCCTATGACTGAATCGGAACATGTATTTTTGCTAAATCATAACCCTATTTACATTTTCCAATTCGACCTTCTCTTTCATGCTGGTCTTATTCTTACATAACAATTAGACAAGAGGGTTAATCTATATTCTATTTAGTTGTGTTTGACAATTCTTTGCAGCTTGAGTTGGTTAGGTTTTGTCTTTGCTGTCACCATTCAGAATTAGGGCTACTTAAATGGGGTTTCTGTTGCTATGCAAGGAAAATTATTTCTATATTTTCCATTGGCCACTACTCCTACAGTGTGGCGCTATAAAAGCATCATCTTGTTATATTCACTACTCCTACGTTCTGATGTTTTTCTTGCACTAAGACCATATCCTATTGTGTACACCCTTCTAGTTAGTTCTCAGCAGTTGATGATTTTCGTATTAATACTTGCATGAGAAAGTAAATTGCATCACGTAAAGAAGAAAGATTTCACTAGGAAACGAGCTGCAAAAGAGTTTTTCATGTAGACAAGATACTCTGGAATCAGAACTCAAACCAAATACCTAATATAGTTGTTAAGCTTAAACACAAGTGACTTTTCACTTTTTGCGTTACTTGGCCTTTCAAACTTCAGATGAGCTTAGGTTTGTCATACTAAGTGAATGCTTTTCTAAACTTTAAGCTTCTGTATTCACGCCTCCACCTAAGTTCTTGGAGTCACTTTCACCAGTAGTTTCTTGCCAATTTCAATTTGTAAAAAAGATGAATAAGCCTGTTATATAGGGCAGATTTGTCCTTAAAGCCTGTAATTAACATTTTTCTAAATGAAGAAACCATCTCAAGACATCTAACCATTAGCTTTTACTCACTGAATAAGCTAAAAGACAGGACATTTCTAAAATTTGTTCAAACGCATTAACATGGGTTACCTTTCGGGATGGTGGACATCCCTCCATATTTTAGGGAATGTTACACCCATTGTTCTAGTGTATCCATAAATTAATTATATTATCTAGCACATAGATTGTTTTTTGTGATTAATGAATAAGGTCAATCTAGTTGCATTTTTGTTTTATGAGGGATCTGTTGCTATGTTATGCAAATTTTAAAGAGAATAGTGCTCTGCAATCCTTCACTTTCTAGACCTACTTGGTAATAACAAATGTTGTTATGCTTTGCCTTAGATGATTGAAGGGCACCCACCCTTTTCCACAAAAGAAGAAGATGAAGCTGCTACTGCCTATGCTGAGAAACAGCGCCCACCCTTCAAAGCTCCACATAAGCTTTACTCACATGGCATAAGAGAGTAAGGCCTTCATCTGGATTTTGTTTTGTCTTCTTATTTGGATGCTGTAAACAATATATATATATTGTCTTGCTCTATCTTAATCGTTTAAAAATATATATACCTAGAACCTTACCAGAACCTTTTGGTTCAGGCAATGTTATTTGCCCTTTATCAAGCATATGCTGAGCTATATAATGTCATACAATTCTACACGTACAAATTTAAATGGAAAAGAACTTAGAAAGGAGACATCAGTATCCCAAAAAAATATATGCCGAAGATTCACAAAAAAAGCAGAACTCACCATAGTTATTCAATTATTTCTATTTGTGAAAATCCTTTAAAAAGCTTCATTGACAGTTTTTTGTCCTTGGAATTCAGTAATCTTTTCACCAACAACTCAGGTCTTCCGGAATATCTCATGTTATTGCTCTCTGATGTTTCCTTCCATCCAACCCAACTATGTGGGTTTTGTTCAGTTTCGCTCTGTCAAACAAATTGATGATTTTTGGTTATGAAAAAGCCTTGACCTTGCACTTTTTACAGATTGATAGAGGAATGCTGGAGCGAGGTGCCTGCCAATAGACCAACGTTCAAGGAAATAATAGGAAAGTTGAATGCCATTCTTAAGCATTTCGACCACAAGCGTCGCTGGACGGTGCGTACTAAATATTTATTGTATTATCGAAAACTCTAGAAAGATACTACATAATGTGCAGTGTCTTAGCTCCATGCTGCCAAATGACAATTTCCCCTTTAATGGTGGCAAAGAAAACTTTTTTTTTTCTTCGTTTGTTAATTACATGACAACATTCTAGTGTGTGCCAAAACTCTCTTCTTATAGTAATCCTGCTGGGGTATTAATTGCTCATTCTGCCTTTTGATTTTTGACAGACAAAACGATTGAAATGCTTCCACCTTGAGGCTATGTGGAAGAAAGATCACTCGCACTCAGACACAAGCTCCCGTTCTACTTCTTCCACCTTTAGATGAAAAATCAAATTTCTGATTATTGAAAGATCATAAAGTCTCAACCTTCTGCATTTGTTGTCTAGTAGAAGGCTGTGGTTATAAGTGTTCGTCACTATTTTATTTGGGTTTTGTTGACAACAGTATATTTATATTGATCTAACTCAGTTAGAAGAAACTGTGTAGATTCATTGGGGTTAGTGTGTCCGCAGGTTGAATTGATTGATGTATTTATTAGGAAGAACTGAAAATGTATAATAACTATTCTAAAAATTATATCGAAAATGTATAATAACTATTCGTAAATTGTTAGTTTTCTACTTCTGGCAAGACTTAAGATTTGGAAGTATGGATTTTAATCTATTTTTCTGCTAACCAGTATTTTGTTGATGATCTGGTCGACACGTTAGAAGGAGCACCACGTGAACTGAATGGCCTCCTGCAGCTTACTTCTTCCATTCTATGGTTTTTTTTTTTTTTTTTTACCATGAACCAATACTGAACTGTAAACTGGGGCACGGTAACAGAATTTTGCATATTCTTTTCTTGAAACAAACAATGATTTTTTGGGGACCCCTCTGAATTTGAGGGACCTAACCATAACTCATCCGCTGATTCTTCAACATCAGTTGGTTCGGACCTCCGTTTAGCTTCATCCTGGTCATGGATAAATCATCCAGGTTCGGGTCCATAAGCAGTGACAATTGCCATATGAAAACTCACTTTCCTTACGGCTCCGGTGACCATCCCCAAATTTTGTAATTCTTGGCTCCCCTTATCCATATAATTTTACTAACATCAAAAATACCCTTACTTACTTAGAAGTTAATAGTATGAGTTAGATTAATTAGTTGATTGTTAGCTTTAGATTAGATTAAGATTAGTTAGAGAATTAAAATTATTGTGAGGGGGAAGAAGAATTTTTGAATTTTTGAATTTTTTTTGAAACCTTGGTTTGGTGATTCTTAAATTTAAAATGAATGACTCTGGTGCAAACTAGGAGAAATTTGAACCTTTAAATCATAGAAGAAACAAATTATTCGTCAATCATCACAACAATCCGGTAATGGATGATTTGTTAGATGGTGAATGTGTTCTTCCCCAAACCCAATCTCAATCCCAAAATTAAGGTTTTTACGAGATTAACGTGACCACAACGAAAAATATGAAGATTATAATGTTATTGATGCTCAGGTAGACCTGTTGATGTATTTTTGTTGCTTGGATTGACTAAAATTTGGTAAAAATGTCAACTTTTATGGGTGAGATTTGACAAGCATGCTAAAAGTTCGGCTAGGATAATGAAGAACAGTTAGCCGAACTTTGAGTTCATGGAGATTTGGAAGTTCGGCTAGTTCGAGTCCATCGTATTCCTAGCCGAACTACTATTGGTAGTATCCGAACTTAGATGATAGTAGTACTAATAGTAGGATATAGTGTTATCGATATAGCCGAACTTTTAAAATATCAAAAAGTTGTATTTAAGTAGAAAGTTCGGCAAGATCGATAATAAGCCACCATTAACCGAACTTATAGGTCTGAATCAAAAACAAAAGTTCGGTTAAGATTTAAATTGGTGTTAGTACCTAAAAATTGATTCTAGCAAAACAATGTACTGTAGAAGTACTTTATTTAGATTCGGAAATCAAAATCGTACAGAGCAAGCCTAAACCACGATAGTAGCCGTTCGGCTCTGCTTCGGTCACAATGAGAGAAAATGGGTTGATCTTAGGGGAGGGAAGCAAAGAAAGTTGAAGGAAACAAATGTATTATATTGTGTGTAGAGTTGTAGAACTACTGAGAAAAGTAACAGAGCTTGAGAGATTCGTAAGCTTGTTCTCCCCTTTTCGAAATGGGATGAGTAGCCTATTTATAATAGTAAAGAGCTCACACGTTTCCTTGTAAAGTTATGGAGATAGTGAAGAGGTGGAGAAGTGAAAGTCATGGGGTTAATGGCTTAACCGCCTTGGAATCTTCGAGAAACCATTATTCCACTATCTATTAACTGCTTCACACTTTCCACGACTTTGTAACTTACTTATCATGGGATGTCGTTACACCCATGTTGCTGTAACCGCCAGACCAAAACCCCATGTTTTATTCCCCCATTTGTTATGATTTCTGAAGCCATTGATGAGCTTGTGTCAACACATCATGATTCTGGCTAAATACTGGTGCCAGTAGCACAAGCAAGAGTGAAGAGCTGAAAATCACACAAAGAAGAAGAGGAAAATTGCTATTAGTATCGCTGCTGGCAGTGCTAATGGCCTTAGCGCCTGTGCTAGCATTCACTAACTTTCTCCCTTAGCGCTAGTTATGGCTCGTTTGGCACATTAACTTTAATGGCTTTGTTAGCTTTTTCTCCCTTTTCCCTTTTTCTTTTTAACTTTTGGCACATGTGTATGCTGCTTATTTATGTTAGAAACATGGCTAGGGTTTTTCCAAGGTTAGCACTTGCTAGGGACATGGTTATTGTTTATGCACCATAAACTTTGGCATTTGTTAATGTTGTGGCCATATTTATGGCCCGTTTTTAGAATTTCTCAGTCGCATGAGATTTTAATTTTAGCACCGTGCTTAACTTTATGCAGTGCATTCATAACATATTCAAGAGATTCAACCGTGGAAGTTTACAATCTTGAGATTATGCTTAATGCAACTCTGCAATTAGATGGTATGCATCTAAATTAGCGTTTTTATCCAGATATGGGGTAGCCTCTATTATGGATGTCCGTAATTTTGTATAATCATTTTTTGATTAACACAAATAGTTTATATTAATGCACATGATATAACGAGGGTTTAGCTGAGTAAAACCCTGAAATTCTAGAAGTGCATAAATATATAAAGAGCTGCAAAGATAACTTAGCCACGAGCTGAATATGCATTCTTAATTCTCTTACGTAATGTAAGATAACAACATGTATTTATAATTCTGATGCCTGGTCAGGAATTTATACACATTTATCTTGTGCTTCTGCAGCTAGGCAAAAAGCAATATTATAATTTTCTCCTTTGTCAAAAATCCACCATCAATATTAAGTCCAGTGCTTAGCGCGGAACAATAATGTGTTTCGTGGTAAGCACTAGATGGTGGTATTGATGCACTAGAGGTTGGGCCGTTCCCTCTGGTGAAGTTGTCATCTCTTTCTTAGTAACGGTCGGTCTTGAAGTCAACAATCATGCTCAAATCCATTCTCCTCGGAATGAGCTGCAGAAAATTCTACTTAATTGAATTTTAGGGTTTCCCACCTTTGTCTATTTAAACAAGTATATGGCCCCAACCATTTCCACTTTTATTCTTCTTCAGAGCTTTGAATATCATTACTCCTTTACTGCAATATGTCTGACAACAACGGTAGCTCAAACCAAGGTAGCTCTTGTGTAAAGCGTACTACTTGGATTGCAAGTCCGGTAAGCTTCTCATTTCTCCCAATTTTAGTATGTGTATTACGGTAAAAGCCTGAGCTTGATTTGATTGTTGTTTTTCCAACGTTTCTCGGGTTAAGAAAGTACCAAAGAGACATATGAGCACTAGGAGATTCAAAGCACTGGTAAACATCTTTCTTCCTCCTTTTCTTTTGACGCGGCCTATTTTCTTTTGGATGTGAGTAATTCACGTGAACTCTTTCTTCTGTTTTTTTTATATGAGTACACACTCACATATGCGTTTGCTTGATTGCAGCATGGGTTGGAGATTAGGAATGTAGGATCTAAAGAAAATGAAGAATCCATACCAGGGAAGAGCCGGAAAGAGGTTGAGATTGGCTTTAAGAACTTTTCCAACATCATGATTTCCATTGAAAATATTAGCTCAATCCTTCGTGATTGTCCCAACGCCAGGCTCCCTTTTGAGTTAGAGATGGAATCAGCATCTCGGAAGTATGAAGCAGTGGGAGGATTTGTCGTGCCAAAATACCATGTGGATTTTTACATGAAAATATGGAAAAAGTACGGGCACATTGCTACAACAGTGCTGGTGTTGGGTCATACTCCTATCCTCGTAACAGCTGTAGCAGGACTCCTCCCTATTATTGCTAAGATGGATGAGGTACCTCCGTATGCAATTAATAACTTGAAAATCCAGGAATGGAATGAGATGTTGACTACTTGCGAGAACCTCTTGATAGACACATTTTTGTGTCTAAATTGTGCTCGATTATCTATTTTGACAGTGTTCGATTTTGTACTTATTATGGGTTTTTATGTCTTTGTAGGTATTTTCGAGAAATAAATATTTGTGGAAAAATCGGCTCAAAAAGTGTTAAAGGAATCCAGAAAAATTGCTAAAGGCATCCAGGACAAATTGTTAAAGGCACCCAACTCTTGGATTAGGGGCACCCCCTTTGTATTTCAAAAACCCGAAAATGGCGGTAATATTTATTTTACGTGTGAAATTGTTTCTGATTGGTTTGAGACGAAATTTCGATGGATTTTCTCAACAATTTTGATTCGTTACGAGTTGTTACGATCACTGGATAACTACCTGAGTTGGAAAGGAGAAAAAATAGCCATTCCCTACAGTTCAGGGAAGAAACTTCTTCAAAAAAAAAAAAAATTGAATCTTAGTTGGAGATAAACTCAAGTTTGGGGGAGCTGTTAGGGAGGATATCTTCTGCGGATTATTCTCTATCTTTTGAGAGTCTCTGATGTGTACAGAGAAGAAAAAAAAAGGGATATTCCCGCAACTTGGAGTCGAAAACAGAGTCATGGTATGTTTAGGATTATCACGAGATTTCGATTTGATATGGATTTGTTTTTGTGTCCTTATCGGTTCACAATGGTTTCTAGGATTTACTAATACTATATATCAAAGAGAAGCAAAGAAAAAATCAATCTGGAGTCGGCCGAAAAAAATCAGGAGAAAAAGAAAACTTACGCTCCAAAAGGAAGACGAAGTACAGACCACAGGTAGAAACCGTCATTTTCTCTGTCACCTTTTCCTTCATAATCAACAGCGTTCAGAGTCCGTTTTTTCTCTTCTGTTTTATTTTCTTTCTTCAACAAAGCAGAAAACAGTCTCTGTAACGCTTATAAGCGTATCAGTTCTTCTGTGTTACTTTTATTTCTTCATTGTAAACACTTTTTGAGCTACGAAAACTTATTTTGAGAGTGTTTCCAATAGGATGAGCTAATCACCATCATTTTTTTCCAATAATAAAGTATTAATTCTTATTTTATTTTATTTTTGCAATTCTTTTACTATTATTTGCTTTGAATTAAAATTGAAAAAAATGGTTTTTATCAATTAGTTGTGTTTTCTTTTGATGTGTCGTGATGAGTTTTAAACTTTTGATGTTTCATACTTTTGATTTACAACTATTATTTTTAAAATCTAACTTTGGCATTATTTTGAATAAATTGAATACAAGAGTTGCAAGATTTTATCACTTGAAAAATTGGATAATAATGGAATCCTTAGTCTCAGTTTTTACCACAATTCTTGAATCAATTCTACTTTAATCTTCTTTATTTTTAGTATTAAAAATTAGGTTTGAAAATCAAATCTTTACAAGTCTGAGTATCGAAACTTTTATCACTGTTTTAAAAACAATATCAATTTTTTACGCCGTCGACGTGGACTTGTCTTTAGGTTTAGAGTTTTAGATTTATTTTTAGGTTTTTATTTTTAGTATTATTTTTACTTTGTTCTATTTTACGTTTCTTTGGGTATTTATCTTTTTGCTACAGGTTTTGGATTTGGATTGAAAGGAAATAGAGCCAAAGACTTTGGTGATTAAAGACTTGGAGTTAAAGTTAAAGATAAAAGAACAGAAAAGAAGACAAAGAATTTTATTTTTATTTATTTTAGGTTTTATTTCTTTCTCTTTTTTGAAAAATGTATTAGGAAATCTTTGATTATTCCTGTAATTTTTCTTTTATTTTTGGACACTTTTTAGACTTTATTTTTGGGACTTTGGACATTATTATTATTTTTAAACCCTAAGGAAGGGTGATTTAAATATAAACTGCAACATGGAAGGACGATAATTACTATATTGTCTCGGCCCTTCGGGTTCGTACACTAACACAGGAGTCGGTGGCCACGAATCCCCTGCAAGTGGGTTTACTGTATTCCTTCGTATGCATATATGTCGAGGAACTGAATACGGAACTATTTTTCCAGTAAAGGGAAAGAACTGGCCATACAAGATTATGACTCAGATTTCATTACCGTTTCCTTCTTGCCCGCTTTAGGAACACGTTACCAAACGCAAACCTAAACCTTACAATTTTGACTAGAAAGAGACCGATAGGGTAACGAGCTTGTAGGAAACTCGTTCAAAAGGACTGTATTGGTTACTTTGTTAGCCTAACTCGAAGTTCAGGAAGATAATTTTAAGTTGATTAGAGCCGCCTTGTAACCCAGGGAAAAGTTGCCAAAGAGACAGGGTTATCAAAGCTCCTTAGAGCTTATCCTGTTTCTCTTCGACTTAATCTAATTCGGATCATTCTAAGAGGTTTGCTAAAACTGTAACTATTTGCCTTTCGGAAGAATAGAAGCTGGTCTAGAAACAATCTAAGTGGAGCCATCATGCTTTTTGTTTGCTAGATTCAATAGGTTTGATTTGGTTGAGTCAGCCTTGCTTGTGATTATTTAGAACCCCCTTCCTGTTATGATTTATTTTCTTAGATTTTTTTTTTAATATATTAGGAAGTTTTAGAAAATATTGAACAAGTATTATGAGGACCAATACAATGAATATCCGACTGAATTTCAAAATAGACATTATCCATACTATCAACATGGTGTGGGTAGTCGGGATCACCACCAACCTTTTGGAGGTTATTACTCATACCAGGGTGATCCCAATTACTATTCGTACATACACCCGTCTTATGAACATGAAATTGAGCAAAATTCGAGTTCTTTGTATTGGAAGGATACCCTAAAACAGATACAATCTAGTACTCCCTATGATGATTCAAGTTCTTTGTCTTAGAGGGATGCCCTAAAGCAGATGCAACCTAGTAGTCCTTATAATGAACCTATTATGCCTCTAGAATAATCACACGAGCAGTTGCGGTCTAGCACTCCTTATGATATAGTTTTTTCTCTAGAGAATTCCATTAAGAAGTTGACTGAAGATACAAGAAGAATCATAAAGAAGTTGACTGAGGGTATAATTGGTAACACTACTTATTTAGACGAGGTTCAAACATCTTCATATTATTATGATAATGAGGATAGTGTTGATGAAGAACTTGAAATATACAGGCAAAGTGATCAAGAAATTGTCACTTCAATTGTGCTTCATGATGGTAGTGTTATTTTTGGTTCAGATCCAAATAATTTTAATGATTATTCACCTATTCAAAAGGAAGAAGATTTGACTAAAGATACCATTGTTTTAGACGATGCAGAATTTGCTTGTTTAGAAGCCGATAATGGTTTAGAGGAACGGGTTTATCCTGAGAAAACTGTTTTAGAGTCCAACGGTTTAGAAACAATAGTCCTAGATAACAAAGATACACCCGTATAGATTTTAAATATGAGTGAGGATGCACCACTTGATTATAACTCAGAAGAAGCAATTGACCATTTCCAGAAATTTGATGATCTACAAATTAGGGAAATTATAACTAGTCTATCTGGAGACACGCAAAATTCTTTGGGGGTGATTATCATTCTCCCTGTGCTCTACCTTTGACTCTTTTAAAAGTCCCTCACTTGGGACTTGATGTTTGTGCCTCTACCATATTAAAAGACTATCTTCAAGAACTGTTTCCCGGACCTAATCATGACCAGAAAGAAGTTCAGTTGTTAGAAACACATCCTCTGGTCGATGTGGTTTACCTAGGCGTTACTACCAAGATTGACTTTGTTTTCCCACCAAAATATTTTCTTCCACATGTGGGAACGTATGAATTTCAAATGTGTCAGTTATTAAGTTTTGAGACTAAGTCTAATTACTTTAGGGAATTAGAATCGGCACATTTGTTTAAGAATGACAACCTTTATAGTAGTCAATTGTGTGAGTCAAATCTGATTAACTTTGAGGATCCACAATTATTCAGGTTATTATTATGTGCTTCTAAGTTCTTAGTTGAGTTATTCCAGACTCTACAACCTAATTCTTTTGATCCTGCCTACGATGAAATCCAGCCCATGAAAATATTTTATCTAAACCCTTTTATAGAGCCTGAACCTGAACTAGAGCTAGAAGTAGTTGTATTAAAAAGAAAACTAGATAAGGGTGTGCTCGGTTAGTTCATTTTCTTGGCCTGTTGCAGTTTCCTCTTATTTGTGATAGTACTATTTCATTCAGATGGCCCACAGTTGTTCCGACTATTGCTGTATGATTTCATGAGGTGACTAATTCTTTCTTAGTCTGGCTGAAGACTTTAAACTTAGCACTTCTTGGGAGGTAACACATGCTCATGCAACACGGTAATATCTTTCCTTAACTCCTTTCCTTCAATTGGTAACAATTTCTCCTTGTTCATGCTTATAAGCATTCATCTTTAGAAACATTAAGGACACTGTTTGATTTAAGTTTGGGGGTAATGGAGAAACTCTTAATGAAATATGAAACTCCAAAGTCTAGAAACTTGTGAACAATTCAGGATGACACTAACCATTCTAGGTATATGGAAACTTAGCTCTTTTTCTATAGGAATTGGTGTGCCCAGTTTAATGGTCTATTCACAAAAGGACAGAGTTCAGCTGTTAGAAATAATATGATAGTTGTCACCATATCTCGGAGTCTCTCTCGACCATATCACCTTCTGTTTTTATTTTTACAATTTTGTGTTTCTCTAAGTGATTTGGTGGGGCACCAGTATCGAATTGTTATCGCTGCCATGATGAAATAGAGTGTTGAGATCAATCCCCAATCGAGTATTGACACTTTGATAACAATATGTGTGTGTTCTCCCTGTCTCCGTCGCCTAAGCAAGCGTGGAACGCATGATCCATGAGAACTATCATGTAAGATGTTGATAAGGACCATGCGTTTGGATTCAATTTTATCCAATCATGTTGTCACTACAATTATAAGTATTTTATTTTCAATAAATCGATCGTTGGAACCCTTGTACATACCAGTTGAATCGATATTAGTATAATGATTAAGTCCAGTGGGAGCGTATCTCAATCCATTAGGATTCATCCTGGCAGTGACCTTCAGACAGATATGGGAAACATCGTTCACCGTAGTCAACACGCGCAAACTTCATTTTGTCCACATCCATCTTCTAAATCTTTTCATGTGATTGAACTTTGATAGATTCTGAGTATTGTGGTTGAACGACTATCTGAGTAGAGCTTTGTTTTCTTATATATGAATTTTAGTATGCTTGAGTAAAAACCCGTGTCCAACAATTGGACTCATATATGTAATGATTCCCAGAGCCGAAGAATTTAGTATGCCAACTAAATAGCTTGTTTAGTGTTTTATGGGTATACCTCTTGTAAACCCTCATGAGACAAAACTCGTCCACTAGGGACACCTAGGGGTTTAAAGGCTTATTACATATGCTAAATGTAGTCGCGATTCCTGCGAAAATGAGTTAGGATTTTATTTTATTTCTAGATTAGATTTGCTCGAGGACTAGCAAATAACAAGTTTGGGGGTATTTGATAGACACATTTTTATGTCTAAATTGTGCTCGATTATCTATTTTGATAGTGTTCGATTTTATACTTCTTATTGGTTTTTATGTCTTTGTAGGTATTTTCGAGAAATAAATATTTGTGGAAAAACCGGCTCAAAAAGTGTTAAAAGCACTCGGAAACTTGCTAAAGGCACCCAGTACAAATTTTTAAAGGCACCCAACTCTTGGATTTGGGGGCACCCCCTTTGTATTTCAAAAACCCGAAAATGGCGGGAATATTTCTTTACGTGTGAAATTGTTTCTGATTTGGTTTGAGACGAAATTTCGATGGATTTTCTCAACAATTTTGATTCGTTACGAGTTGTTACGCACTGGATAGCTACCTGAGTTGGAAAGGAGAAAAAATAGCCATTCCCTACAGTCAGGGAAAAAACCTCTTCACGTAAAAAAAATTGAATATGAGTTGGAGATAAACTCAAGTTTGGGGGAGCTGTTAGAGAGGATATCTTCTGTGGATTATTCTCTATCTTTTGAGAGTCTCTGATGTGTACAGAGAAGAAAAAAAAAGAAGATATTCCCGTAACTTGGAGTCGGAAACAGAGTCATGGTCTATTTAGGATTGTCACGAGATTTCGATTTGATTTGAATTTTTATTTGAGTCCTTATCGGTCACAAGGGTTTCTAGGGTTTACTAATACTATATATAGCAAATAGAAGCAAAGAAAAAAATCAATCTGGAGTCGGCCGAAAAAAAATCAGGAGAAAAAGAAAACTTTGCAGCAAAGAGGAAGACGAAGTACACACCACAAGAAGAAACCGTCATTTTCTCTGTCACCTTTTCCTTCATAATCAACAACGTTCAGAGTCCATTTTTTCTCTTCTGTTTTATTTTCTTTCTTCAGCAACGCAGAAAACAGTCTCTGTAACGATTATAAGCGTATCAGTTCTTCTGTGTTACTTTTATTTCTTCATTGTAAACACTTTTTGATCTATGAAAACTTATTTTGAGAGTGTTTCCAATATGATGAGCTAATCACCATCACTGGGGCGACGGATGAAGCTATTTTTTCAATAATAAAGTGGGAGTTCTTATTTTATTTATTTTTTGCAATTCTTTTACTATTATTTGCTTTGAATTAAAATTGGAAAAAATGGTTTTTATCAATTAGTTGTGTTTTCTTTTGATGGGTCATACTGAGTTTTAAACTTTTGATGTCTCGTACTTTTGATTTAAAACTATTATTTTGAAAATCTAACTTTGGCATTATTTTGAATAAATTGAATACATGAGTTGCAAGATTTTTATCACTTGAAAAATTGGATAATAGTGGAATCCTTAGTCTCAGTTTTTACCACAATTATTGAATCAATTCTACTTTAATCTTCTTTATCTTTAGTATTAAAAATTAAACCCTTTACAAGTCTGAGTATCGAACCTTTTACCACTGTTTTAAAAACAATATCACCTTCGTTTCAACATACACTGTTTTGCGTCAGTATTTCAAGAGTGTAAGAGAGGCTCATATGGAAGCTTTAGCGGAAGGGAAAGCCTGAAAGGAAGAATCCTCCGAAAGTGAAGAACTGGCTCGAGATCTCCAAACTCGTTCAGAGAAGTATGATGAGAGATTGGGAAAATTGCACCATCATGAAATTCCTCTACTCAGAAACCTGTTCTAGGCCATATGATAAGTAGCCAAACTTTTCTGTTATCTTTTCTTTTTAGTTTGTTCTTAGGTTTTGAATGATCTGAATAAAGACTGTTTGAAATAAATGTAATGGGTTTTGAATTTGAAAGTTCAAATATATGTTTTTGGGTTATATTGAACTTGTGAATGAAATAACGAAAGTATTTAGGCATAATATCCCTTGAGCCATTTTCCATTTATGACTGTTCCTACAACTTCTCCGTTCATATTAACCATCTTGTAATACCCACTCATCATAGCTTTAACGATCACATAAGGCCCTTCCCATTTTAGAGCAAATTTCGAAGAGGACATATCTTGTCTAATATGTTTGGAAGTTCTAAGTACAAGATCCCCTACCTAAAATACTGGTCGTACTGCGTTGTCATATGCCATGGAGATTCTTTGTTGAAAAGTCTATGCATATTTTTCCGCTTTGGCTCGTTTGGACTCGATTATATCCAAATCCTCTATTCGTGAGTCGGGTATTTCAGATTCATCCCAATGAACCCTGCTTGCTGATGTGATTCTGGATGATGGGATTTGAATTTATGCAGGTAAGATCGCATTTACCCCGTAAACAAGAAAATTTGGTCAGGTCCCTGTAGAACCATTCAGAGAAGTTCTGTATGCCCATAAAGCCATAGTTATTTGTTCATGTCATGTTCTTGGATATCATAAACAGTGCGACTCAAAATTTTGATAAGAGTTCTGTTGGTGCTTTCAGCTTGTCCGTTTCCTTGAGGGTAGTACGGCGTGGAGAACACCTGTTTGATACCATAAATTTTGAGTAATTTTTGCACACACTTATATGTAAATGGAGTACCATTATCTGTTACGATGTGCTTTGGTACACCAAATATGCATATAATGTGTTCTTTGACGAAGGCCACTATTATCGTTCCAGTCGTGCTCCTGAGAGGTACAACCTCGACCCATTTGGTGAAGTACTCTGTGGCAATGAGTATGTGCTCGTGTTGCTTTGACGATGATGGATTGCTTTTTCCAATGAGATCCAGTCCCCAGCTATAGAATGGCCAAGGGCTGCTTACCGAGTTGAGAGGAAGGCAAGGCGTGTGGATGAGGTTGTCATGGGTTTGACATTAGTAACATTTATGAACAAATGAAGCTGCATCGTCTTCCATGTTCGGCCAATAATATTTCTCATAAACTTGGAGAAATAGTTTTCTCCTGCCCTGGTGCTGACCTTCATGTATTTCTTTCAGGCTAATTTGAATATCTTCTTCTGCTAAACATCGTAACAAATTTCCACCAAAGCTCTTCGGTAGAGTATTCCTTCGTGCAAGACAAATCTTTTGACCTTTCAGATTAAGCGTGCCGCTTCTCGCTTTTCTTGAGGTAGAGTATTATCTTGAAGGTATTTCATATACGGCTCCCACCAGTCCCCAACATTGTGTATGGTAAGTACTTCTGATTATTGTGGCGGGATTTGGAAATTGGAGCAAAACCCTTGTAGCGATCTGGATTGGGCTTCCATGGTGGGCCAGTAATACCCAAGGCGTTGAAGACGTTTGTACAAGGTTATCACTAGTGTTTGACTGCATATTTCCCGGTGTACTTGATTAAGTTGCCCTCGTGCCTCATCGTCTCCCAGACATCTTGACAGGGATCTATCTGAATTTCTATGATATAACATTCTATGCAATAAGAAAAAATGTTTTAAGTCTTTAAGACTGACCTTCCCCTGACTGTGTGAGTTGTTGAGTTCTTGAATGATAAGTGTCCTCCAGTCGTGGACTTGTTCTTCATCAGGCTTGCTCTTTCAGGTTGAGGGCATGGTTAGTCTCTGCACAGTGAGAGTTGCTTCCGAGTTTTCAAATTGGAGTTTCGATGCTAGAATCGCCAGAAAATCAGCATGTCTGTTATTGGTGCGTCCCGTATGTATAATTGTTGCCTCGGTAAATTGGGTTAAGAGCTTCTGTGCTTTGGCCCTGTATGGGCCAGTGTTTCTTCTTTGAGAGTATATACACCATTCATCTGATTCACCAGTAGCTTCGAATCTCCCCTTATTTCAAGACGTGTTGCTCCAGCTTGCTATGCGAGCGATAATCCCAACAGGAATGCTTCATACTCGGCAGAGTTGTTAGTGCACTTGTAGTCCAGCTTGAACGAATGCGAGAATACCTCGCCTGTTGGTAAAACTAGTACAATGCCAACTCCTTTAATATTGGTGCTTGGGGTAGCAGAGCCGTTGAAGTATAACAACCATGGTTCTTCTTCAGTGAGTGAGATGTCCGGGAATTCTCCAGGTATGTCTTCATGAGTTGTTGCATCGCTTTCTCCTGGAAAAGCTGCAAGTAGATCTGCGACGGCTTGTCCCTTTATTTCTTTTGGTGATACACATGATATGTTAAACTCTGACATATGTATCAACCATTTTGCTGCTCGTCCTATGAGAGCGGGCTTTGATAATAAAATTTTTATAGGGTCATCCTTGGCCATCAATACTACTCTATTTGTTAGTAATTAATGCCAAGGCTTCTGAACGACATGCACCAAGGATAAACACGCTCTTTCAACTTTTGGGTATCTCAACTCTGCGTCTCTTAACATGCGACTGAGATAGTATATGGGACATTCAGTCCCCATGTCGTCTTCTTGAGCCAGCATGGCTCCTATGGCTACTTCACTAAAATATGTGTAGAGAAGTAATGGTTTATCTGTAGTTGGAGATTTCATAAAAGCTAGTGATAATAATAATTGCTGGATTTGACGAAGCGCACTTTGCTATGTAGATGATCAGACAAAACTTGCCTTTTTATTCAACAGGGGTGTAAACGAAGCAATAAATATAGCTAATCCAGGGATAAAGCGTAAAATTATGATATCTTTCCCATGAAGCTTTTAAGTTCCCTTACGGTGCGTGGTGGTGGCATGGTGGTGATAGCTTGCGTCTTGGTCGGGTCCACCTTGATCCCTTCTGCTGTTACCACAAATCCTAGAAACTTTCCGGAGGATACACCAAAAGGCGCACTTCAGAGGGTTCATCTTCAAATGATACTCACGGCATCTCTCGAAGACTTGAGTAGGACGTATGTGTGGGATGTCCTGGTTTTGGATTTTACGACCACATCGTCAACATAATCCTCTACTTGCTTGAGCATCATGTCATGAAAGATCGTTGTCATGACTCTTTGATAAGTAGCTCTGGAATTCTTCAATCCAAAAGGCATCACCGTATAATAGAAATTCCTGAGAGGAATTCGAAACGCGGTCTTCTCAGCATCGTACTCGTACATCTTTATTTGATTGTAGCTACTATAGCCGTCCATGAATGAAAACATGCCATGACCACTGGTAGCATTGATGGTTTATAATTCTGGTAAATAAAGGTTCGTTCAAGACTTGTGAAGATTTTTTTTAAACCTAATTTCTAAGACTAAAAATAGCAAATAAAAGATATTGACAAAATTACAAGGGACTGGGACTTAGATTCCACTATTTTCCAAGTTTTAAAGTGATTTAATTCAATAATTATAATTATACAATTCTTACGTTTAATTTAATTCTAAAATATTGCAATAAGTAGATTTTAAAAATAACAATTGTATAACAAAAGCATGGAACATCTAAAACCTAGGTCAAGCATGTACCATCTAACGAAATCACAATTGCTTAACAAAAATCATTAAATCAATTTTTAACCAAGGCAATTAATCATAAATTAATTGTATAAATTAATTAAATAAATATTACCATATAATCTTTGGAAAAAAATAGCTTCCTCCGTCGCCCAGTGATGGGGTTTAGCTCCTCATGTTGAAAACACTCTCAAAATACTCATTCATTGCTCAAAAAGGTGTTTACAAATGGTGAAAAAGAGTGAAAATAATGAAAACAGTGAGTTTGCAACGTTTATAAACGTTACAGACTCACTGTTACAGAGGGATAACTGTTTCCTGAAGATAAACATTGGAAATGAAGATATCCGTTGCAAAGTTAAAATCTTTAGCAACAGAATATTCAACCTTTTCGCCACGGAAACTTCAACCCTATGGAAACGTTTTCTTCATCTTCTTCATCATGATCATGAGCAGATTTTTCTGGAATTTTGATTTTTGCGCTCTGGCCTCTCCAACCCCCCCTCCCAAGCCTTATGATCGACTCCGATTTATACTGCAGCATCCATAACTCTCCAAATCTCGTGAATATCCTCCCATTAATGAGAATCAGATCTCGGCTCTTTATTCTTTTATACTCTCGGTGATTTTCTCAACTGATTTCATCAAATCTCCTTGATTCTGTTTCCATTCTATCTTGAGAATCTATCGAAATGGTAAGGAGATTGATTTTATTACAAAGAATCAAATCAAATCAGCCGAGAATAACTGATTTTTTACTTTTTGTTCTCACCTAAACTTAACTGATTTTCACCGAGATTCTCTAGTGTTTTCAAATCTTGTAAACTCTATTTAGCATATCTTGTCTTATCTCCTCAAAATACTCTTAACAATACGCCAAATATTCGCTTGAAAATTTCACAGATTTAAGAAGATTAAATTCCCGCCAGTTTTGATTTTTGAAATAAATGGGTGCCCGTAATCCAAGGCATGGGTGCCTTTTTAAATTCCGGGGGGTGCCTTTAATATTTTTCCTGGGTGCCTTTATAACTTTTTGAGCCAATTTTTCCCAAATGTTTATTTCTCCAAAAGTACCTACAAACACAATAAAATCACAACATAAGTACACAAATGAGTTCTAACAATATATAAATTGAGATCAAATAAGACACGAAAACGTGTCTATCAAATACCCCCAAACTTATTATTTGCTAGTCCTCGAGCAAATCTAATAAAAATAAATTCCAACTCCCTTTCGCAGGCATCGCGATTGCACTTAGCGTGTGCAATAAGACTTTAAACCCATAGGAGTCCCTATTGGACGAGTTTTGTCTCGTGAGGGTTTACAAGAGATATACCCACAAAACCTTTACTCCAAACCCTAGCTACCTGTGAACGATTGAGGATAGACACTAAACAAGCTATTTAGTTGGTATACTAAATTCTTCGCCTATAAGAATCATCACCCGATATAAGTCCAATTACTGTACACGAGTTTTTACTCAGCGTACTAAAATTCATACAAGAATTCAAAACTCTACTTAGATATTTGTTCAAGCACGATACTCAGAATCTATCAAAGTACAATCACATGAAAATATTTAGAAGATGGATGTGGACAAAATGAAGTTCGCGCATGTTGACTAAGGTGAACGGTGTTTCCCATATCTGTCTGAAGGTCACTACCAGGATGAACCCTAATGGATTGAGATACGTTCCCATTGGTCTTAATCCTTATACTAATATCGACTCAGATAGTATATACAAGGACCCCAGCGGACGATTTATTGAAAATAAAAAAAATTATCTTTATACTAACAACATGATTAGATCTTTTGAATCTAAGCACATGGTCATTTTCAGCAGATTACATGATAATTCCCATGTATTCTGCATTCCACGCTTGCTTAGGCGACGGAGACAGGGAGAACACACACATATTGCTATCAAAGTGTCAATACTCATTATTATTTTTTGAATAATGTAAAAATAATACAATAATGGGGCTTGATCTCAAACACTCAACTTCATCCTAACAGCGATAACAATTCGATATTGGTGCCCCACTAAATCACTTAAAGAAACACAAAAATTTCAGAAATAAAAACAGAAGGTGATATGGTCGAGATAGACTCCGGGATATGGGGACAACTATCATGTTATTTCAAACACCTGAGCTAGGCATTCTTTTATGAATAAACCATTTAACTAGGCACCCCAATTCCTATAGAAAAAGAGCTAAGTTTCCATCTACCTAGAATGGTTAGTGTCATCCTGAATTGTTCACAAGTTTTTAGACTTTGGAGTTTCATATTTCACTAAAAGTTTCTCCCTTACCCCCAAATTTAAATCTAACATTGTCCCCAATGTTCTAAAGATGAATGATTGAATATATGAACAAGGAGAAACTGTTACCAATCGAAGTAAAGGAGTTAAGAAAAGATATTACCGTGTCACATGAGCATGGGTTACCTCCCAATAAGTGCTAATTTTAAAGTCTTCAGCCAGACTAAGAAAGAATTAATCACCTCATTAAATCATATAGCAATAGTCGGAACAACTGTGGGTCATCTGAATAAAATAATATTATCCAAAATAGAAGGAAATTACAACAGGCCAAGAAAGTGAACAATCCGAGTACAACCTTATCCCTATCTAGTGTTTTGTTTATGACAACTACATCTAGTTGAGGTTCAGGTTCGGGCTCTATGAAAGGGTCTAGATAAATCTCTTTGTGCTGAATTTCCTCATAGGAAGGATCCGGAGGATCATGTTTTAGAGTCTGAAAAAACTCAAATAATAAATTTAAGGCACATAATAATAACCTGAATAATTGTGGATGCTCAAAGTCAATCAGATTTGACCCACACAGTTGACTCCAATAAAGGTGGTCATTCTTAAGCAAGTGTGTCGATTATAATTTCCTAAAGCTTAGTCTCAAAACTTAATAACTGACATATTTAAAATTTAAACGTTCCCACAATTGGAAGAAAATCTTTTGGTGGGAAAACAAAGTCAATCTTGGTATCATTTCCTAGGTAAACAACATCGACCATAGGATAGGTTTCTAACAACTGAACTTCTTTTTGGACATCAACAGGCTCAGAGAATCTAGGTTGAAGATGTTCCTGAAAAATGGTAGAGGTGCAAATGACAAGTCCCAAGTTAGGAACTTTAAACAGGGATACTTTACAATCACAAGAATCATCGGTACCCCAAACTAAGGGTGGACATTACTCTCAGATGAACTAAAAACTGTTGTTTGGATTCTAGGGTCCTTAAGGTCAGAACTACATTCAGCTTCCTCTATAGAAGGAAATAAGGTATACTTATAAACTGGTAGAAGTTCAAACTTAGATTTCCATTAGTATAAGTGTCCATCAAAGGTGCAAATCTAATAAATTATTCACCTCATTAGTAACACTATCATTGTCAACATCAAACCCAAAGTGGGCTAGGCATTTCTCTAATGGATCTTCTAACAAAGTGTTTGGCAAAGATTTCTGAACTAAGTAATAGTTATGTTCACTTTTTCTAACGAAAACGTGTCTATCAAGCATCCACAAGCATGTCGATGTTTGGAGGAGGAAAGTCATATTTGGGACAGGATTTGTTCAGGTTCCTGAAATCTACACAGTATCTTAGTTGCCCATTTTTTTCTTGACGGGGACATTGTTAGCTAACCATGTGGGGTGTTGGAGAGGTTTGATGAAGCCTGCTTCTAGCAACTTCTGAATTTCTATCTTGATTTGTTCCTCGACTTCGTGTTTGAACTGTCTGAGCTGTTACTTGACCGGTTTGGCATCTGGAGCAACAAATAGATGATGAGTGACCAGTTTGTAGTCCAATCCTGTCATTTCTTCATAAGTCCAGGGAAAGATGTCTTGATATTCCATGAATAGGTTGACAAGCTTCAATTTTTCTTCTGGTGACAAGGCTGAGCTGATTGAAACTGGTCGTGAACTTTTTTTTCCTAGATTGATAGTCTCCAGCGAGTCAGTTGTAGCATCTGTACCGTCTTGAATTGCCGAGGTGCGTCTTGGACTTTCTCATGATATTGCTCCTTAATGTGGCTGCATATCTGTGGTCGGGGAGACTCTTCATAGGCCTTCCCTGTTAATTGCTAACATCGATTGTGCAGGTAGACCTCTTTTCTTTTGTCATCACAACTAGTCACGAAACTATGGCTTCTCTTAGCAGGTTACGGTTTTGTGACGCTGGAAGTCCCATGATGGTATTCAGAAGGTTTGGAAGCTGCTCCTGATGAGGTCAGTGGTTCGTCTGCTATTGTGGCAAAGGTCAGTGGTTCGTCTTCTATTGACGCCCAGTCGGGCAACGACGTGCTGTAGATTTTGTTGGGTGGTTTGACGACATCTTTCGCTGGTTTGAAGAATTCAACATCATATATTGGGGTGTAGGGTGATAGTGACGTCGTTATATGGATGATTTTCCTGTCCAACACTGCTTTCACGCATTGATGATAGGTGAAGGGAACTTCCTTGTTATCGTGTAGCCATGGGCGCCCTAATATCGTGTGATATTCGATTTTTTTTGTAATAACATGGAACTTCACCTTGGATATTATAGGATCAACTTGTAAATTCAAATAAACATGGCCATAGGAATTAATGCGGTTACCTTCAAAATCCTTCATTAATATGGGATGTTGTATAATCAGGTTTTGAGGGACCTGAGCAGCTTTGAGCGTCTTGAGTGTAATAACATTAGCAGCTGCTCCTGTGTCAATAAGGTCTCTCTTGAATTCGGTTTCATTGACATGAGCAGTGAAATAAAATGTTCGATTATGACCTTCTTCAACCATCAGGTCTTCTTCGGTGAAGGTGATGATATTTATAGCTGAGATGTCTGGTATGTTTGTCTCTATTTCCATTGGATATGGGATTAGGTGCGTATCCACGACTATGCGGTTGAGAGAAACAAAGGTGTCGACACGTTGATCCTTGGAAAAGTGAAGAAGCTCGCACATGTTTTCAATTAGAAAAATAGCTTCTTGCTTCACTGGTTTTTCTATAGTGGTGAAGCTCCCGATGTTGTGAGGTGGAGAATCATCAGTAGATAAATATCCCTGGTCTTTTGGAGCCTGGGCTTCACTTGAAAGCGCTACGACACCCTACTTATTCAATAGATTTGACAAGAGAAGAGAACAAAGTACCTATCGCATCTTCCAGTCTTGCTAGAGTTCTCGCACGAGCTTCTTGTCTTTGCATCAATTCATCCAGAGTGATTGAGGTTTCAACCACATCAGTGATACCATTGGATAGATGTGGGTTGGTGGCGCCATTGACTACTGGAGAGGGGTTGTGAGCATCATCATTGACATTGACAAGAGGAATGTTAGGATTGGTGGTTACTGAATCTGACCTAAGACCAACCATTTTTAGATAGTTGAAGAGTTGGTTCGTGACAGAGAGATTGACCTCCCACTGTGGTCGCCAATTGTTAGAACCTAAAAATTAATTCTAGGAAAAACAATGTACTATAGAAGTACTTTGTTTAGATTCAGAAATCAAAATCGTACATAGAAAGCCTAAACCACGATAATAGCCGTTTCGTTCTACTTTGGTCACAATGAGAGAAAATGGGTTGATCTTAGGGGAGGTAAGCAAAGAAAGTTGAAGGAAACGAATATATTGTATTGTGTGTAGAGTTGTAGAACTAATGAGAAAATAACAGAGCTTGAGAGATTCGTAAGCTTATTCTCCCTTTTTCCAAATGGGCTGAGTAGCCTATTTATAATATTAAAGAGCTCACATGTTTCCTTGTAAAGTTGTGGAGATAGTGAAGAGGTGGAGAAGTGAAATTCATGGGGTTAATGGCTTAACCGCCTTGGAATCTTCGAGAAACCATTATTCCACTATCTATTAACTGCTTCAAACTTTCCACGACTTTGTAACTTACTTATCATGGGATGTCGTTACACCCATGTTGCTATAACCGCCAGACCAAAACCCAGTGTGTTATCCACACATGTGTTATGATTTCTGAAGCCATTGATGAGCTTGTGTCAACACATCATGATTTTGGCTAAGTATTGGTGCCAGTAGCACAAGCAAGAGTGAAGGGATGAAAGTCACGCTAAGGAGAAGAGGAAAATTGCCATTAGTATCGCTGCTGGCAACGCTAATGGCCTTAGCGCCTGTGCTAGCACTCACTAACTTTCTCTTTTAGCGCTAGTTATGGCTCATTTGGCACATTAAATTTAGTGGCTTTGTTAGCTTTTTGTCCTTTTTGTCCTTTTTCTTTTTTAACTTTTGGCACATGTGTATGCTGCTTATTTGTGTTGGAAACATGGCTAGGGTTTTGCCAAGGTTAGCACTTGATAGCGCCATGGTTATTGTTTATGCACCACTAACTTTGGCATTTGTTAATGTTGTGTCCATATTTATGGCCTGACTTTAGAATTTCTCAGTCGCATGAGATTTTAATGTTAGCATTGTGCTTAACTTTTATGCGGTGCATTCGGAACATATTCAAGAGATTCAGCCGTGGAAATTTGCAATCCTGAGATTATGCTTAATGCAACTCTGCAATTAGATGTTATGCATCTAAATTAGCGTTTTTATCCAGATATGGGGTAGCCTCTATTCTGGATGTCCATAATTTTGTATAATTAGTTTAACACAAATAGTTTATATAAATGCACATGAAATAACAAGGGTTTAGCTGAGTAAAACCCTAAATTCTGGAAGTGCATAAATATATAAAGAGATGCAAAGCTAATTTATCTACGAGTTGAATATTCATTCTTAATTCTCTTGCAGAATGTAAGATAGCATCATGTATTTATAATTCTGATGCCGGGTTAGGAATTTATACACATTTATCTTGTGCTTCTACAACTAGGAAAAAAGCAATAATACAATTTTCTCCTTTGTCAAAAATCCGCCATCAACAATTGGTATATTAACCGAACTATCTCTGTTTTGCCTAAATTTCAATGTTTCTCAGACGAATTTTGTTTTTCTTAGCCGAACTATAAGTTCAATCATTACCAATAGTAGTTAGATTAAGCATAAAGGTGCAAGACGCTGAAAATGAAAGTTCTGTTAGGATATGTTGTTATCGATATAGCCGAACTTTAAAGATATCGAAGTATTGTATCTTAGCACTAGGTTCGTCAAGGTTGACAATATGCACCAATAACCGAACTTTTCAACCCAAATCAAAAATACAAAGTTCGGTTATTAGTAAAACTTTAAGGCTAGCCGAACCTTTCTCTGTTTTTCCAATCTGATGTTGTTTTTAAACCGAACATTCGGTTTAACAGCCGAACTTTATGTTTGGTTAGTTATAGAATACCCTTACAAACCGAACTTTTAAGTCGAACTTACGAAATTTAATAACTAAGGATTCAAACCAAGTTACAAAGCATTAACGTAAAACAAAAACAACCTTACAAAATTCATACCATCTAATTGTACTAAAATACAAACATACTTAATTCATGACTAAAATGTTTTAAACACTCATGAAACTTTCCGACGAGTGTGATGAACTCTTTTACCACGTCCAAGTTCCGGAACTCGTTCTTCATCGGTTTGGGTCTTATCTCCACTTGGTTCCATCCTAGTAGTCGTAGCCACACTTGAACCTTCCCCTTGTTGTCGACTCCTCTTGGGCGCCTTTGTCATGGTCATCTCCACCTTATTTTTCTATATGACTTTCTCCCATTCGTTGTAAAGGGATGTTTGTTCTTCAATCGACATATAGTCTCCCGTACGAATTTTAGCCATCATTTTCCCCAATAGCTTTTTACCCGCTTTAACCTATTTAAAGTTAAACATAAAAATATGTTATTTTAGATCAAACTTTATAACACTTCTAAATCATAAAGAGACGAACTTTACTTACCACACTCTCCAACACCTTTGTCACATCTTCACCGCAAGTAGGCGTCTTCCCGGTTTTATTTCCCTTATCCTTCGCCTTTGCCCTATCCGCCTTAGCTTGTTAAACTTGATTTATAACATAGGGATGAATAATACCTAGATATCAATCCATGTATCCTTCTCCATAGGCACTTTGAATACCCTACTCCAGAGATATACACTCTTTTTCATCAATAATGAATTCATCCATGTTGTTCCACATCTCTGGCGTTGGCGGTGGCTCATGTCTAGGCTTAAATAAATTGGGTGTGTTCTTTGTACCCCTCTTCATCAATCTAAATTTTTCATTCTTCACGGTTGGGATAGTCTGCAAACAAGCGAGCTGGCGAAATACTCTTCGAGGGTTGTACATCGAGTAACCGCTAGAAAAGAATAATGGCCCGTAGTAAGCCGCAATTGGCGAAATCTCAACCTCATCAAAATAGTAGGGGTGAAAAACTACTTCATGTGCTTCCAAATCATCCAACACTCTCCTCGTGTATGCCAACAAATTCTCCTTAGCCTTAAGCTGTGTGCGACTGAACTCGTACTTTCCGTCCATCGGCTGCCCATCTTTCCAACCTTTTGATAGACACAATTTTGTGTCTGATTCGTCTCAATTGTTTATATTGATAGTGCTCGATTCTGTACTAATTTTGGTATTTTATTATGTTTGTAGGTATTTTTGGAAGAATAAATAATCGTGGAAAAATCGGGTCAAAAGTGTTAAAGGCACCAGTGGATTTGGATAAAGGCACCCATGCCTTGAATAAGGGCACCTTCTTTGCAAATTTAAAACCAAATCTTGGCGGGATAATATTTTTCTCATCTGCGTGAAACTATAATCGAATATTAGGAGATTAGTAAGTTTTTAAGACAACATTATTCTCTTACCCTTTTGATATCAATGTGTACACGGAACAAGACCCACAAAATCAAAGAAAATCTCGACAATATCTTAGTCTCGGAGGAAATAAAAAAATAATCTCATTTTACGTATGGGATATCTTTCCTATTCTTCCTGATCCTATTCCGATATCATTCGAAGCATATTAGATAGCCAGCGCGACAACAATATCACGAAGATTTTTGTAGCAAGAAAATCAGATCGAGGAAAATAAAATAATGTCGAGATTAATTTCATTAAAAGAAAATATCTTTCAAAGATTTTTTTGACAAGAATGGGTTGTTGGCATGGAGAGTTGGGAGGGGGGGGGGGGAGCCAGAATTGAGAGAGAAGAAAAATCAGACCGAGCCTGAATTGCAGACGTGAAGTAGAGAAGAAGAACGCCAAGAACATAAGGCTGCACATAGCAGTCGTTTATTTCCTAGTGTCTTAAATTTTCAACAGTTCCGTAATAATGTTATTAGCAACGAATATCTTTATTCTGCAATACTTACTTTGTAACAACGAGTTTGTACCCATATACTGTTGCAAACTCGCTGTTTTTATTATTTTCTCTCTTTCACCTTAGTAAATACTTTTTGGGCTATAAAAAAATATTTTGAGAGTGTTTTCAACATGAGGAGATAAACCCTATCACTGGGGCAATGGAGGAATCCATTTTTCATGATTTTGGTAAACATATTAATTATTTTATGACTTTTTGTATTAATTTAAATTGATTTATGATTTTTCTTAATTACTTGTGATCTTGTTTGATGGTGTATGATTAGTCTTAAGTACTTTTGATGCGCTATGCTTATAATTTACAACTAATTTTTTAAAAATATGCTTTTGTAAAGAATCAGAGTCAATATTCTTTTATTATATGAGCTATAATTGTCTAGAATTAATATTTGAACCACATGAATATGAAGATTGGGGAATCCCGAGTCTCAGTATTTTCTATAATCTTGATACAATATTTTGTTTAATTCTCTATTTTAGCATTAGAATTTAGGACTAAAATCAATCTTAATAAATCTGAGTGAACGAACTTTTCTTACCACTTGTCTAGAATCACATCAATTTTTGGCGCCGCCGATGTGGACTTGTTTTTAGGTTTAAAGTTTTAGATTTTTTTCTTTTAGGTTTAGTTTTAGTTGTTAGTAGTATTTTTCATTTTTTTTATTTTGTTCTATTTTACGTCGTTGAGTATTCTTGTTTTTGGTGTGCAGGTTTTACTTGAAACTAAAGGTGGAAAGGTGGAATTGCCTACAAAAGTGCAGAAAATCTAAGATTTATTCTTATTTAGATTTTATTTATTTTGTTAATTTTTCTTTTATTTATTTCCTTTTTGTACTTGTATATTTTGTTTGCTTGCTTGTTTTATTTTATTTATTATATAAAAAAATTACGTTTGCACACACCATTTTGCATCGTCAGATCACCGATTTTTAGGAAAACCTCGTGGAAAAGTAAGCTGAACCTGTATCGTTGGCCTTATGGGAGTTACCAACTGAAATTCCACAAACCCCATCCTTATACCTTTGAACAATCTTTGAGTGTAGGTATATTTTGTCGTGGTAACCCAAGCTTACCTAAAATAGTGAACCCCAGCATTTGCATGTATCCATATTCTTCTATTCTAGCTTGTGTATGCCTCGTTGGATTCGTGTAGGAGATAAACTTGAAGAAAACGACATTTTTTGTTTGAGTTTAAACGTTACACAGATTTAGGTGGTACATCCTTTTTTGACGAAATGGGTGGTAATAATGAGCATGAATTCCAGATAAACAAAACCCTTAGAGATCGTATGAACCCTTCTAGAGTAGTACGTGACCCAAGAGTAGTTTTACCAGCCAGTACTGTCAAATTTGATATTAAATTTGGTAATAATTGGCATGCTTCGTACATTTAGGGGGTTAAAAATGAAAACCCATACAACCACATAAGATACTTCGAAATGATTTGTGAAACAATGAGTTATTCGAATGTCTCCAAAGATGTGCTTAGGTTGTGTTTGTTTCCCTTCTCTCTTGAAGATAAAGCCAAAGAGTTGTATCATTTTATTCCTTCTAAAACAATCACCACTCAGGATGGTCTTGTAGAATTTTTTGTTAAGAAATTCTACCCGCACCATAATATTATTGTTATCCATCAGTCTATTCAAACCTATAAGTAAAAATTTGGTGAAAACTTACACGATTATGTAGAAAGGTTTAATGAATTGTTATACCATTATCTACATCACGGCTTTGAAAAATCCCACATGGTCCAAATTTTATATGAAGTCCTAGATAGTGAAACCCGTATGCAGGTAGAACAATGAGTGGTGTAGAATTTACCCATCAAGACCCAGATACATGTTTTGACTCGTTTATGGAGTTAACTGAGAAAACTAGGCAATAGGAATCAATGAGAGAACCAGAAATATCTAGGAATCCTATCCATAGGGTCGATACTGGTCAGTTATCCTTAAGCGTCTAGAGGCCTTAGAGATGAATCAAGGGTCAAACCATGCTAGATACAAAGAGAAATCCCATGCTCTTTATAACAACTTTAGGTTTGAAAACTGTCATAAATTTGGCCCATGTTCAGAAACCTATAACCCTGGTTGGAGAAACCATCCTAATTTTTCATGGTCTAAGGGATAAAATCAAGGTCAGTCTAGTGATTCTCAAGATCCCCCAGGTTTTGGCTATACTAAGAATCATTCAGGTCTAGCCCGGTTTCAGAACCCGTCAATCATGAGTTTAGAAGAGTCTCTTTCCATGTTAGCTATGAGCACTACAAAGTTTCAGCAATCAATTGAACAAAGTACAAGCTAGTAAGGAGATGGTTCAGGCTAACTCTCAGCCTGTTTTCGATTTACGAAACCAGGTTAGTCAGTTGAATGCGTCTTTGAGAGAAAAGGTAAGTTTCCTAGTCAGACACAACCCAATCCTAAAAGAGTTCATGAATTATCTTCAGGAGAGAAACTGTTCAATCATGTGAACTCTGTTACAATCCTTATGAGTGGAAAGGTAGTTGACACAGGGTAACCATGCCTGATAGTAGACATACTGTAATTCCACCTTCTACTTCCCAAGAGGAGCTAGTAGCTGAAGAGACTTAAATAATCTATAAAAAGTCCAATCAGTTCCTGATAGGATTACCTTTGTGCCTAGAGCCCCATACCCACAATTGTTAGTTCCAACAAAGAAGGAATCGACTTTCAACGAAATAATGGAAATATTTAAGCAGATGAACATTAATATTCCGTTATTAGAAGCAATTAGGAAAATGCCTGCTTATGCCAAGTTCCTTAAATATATTTGTACATGAAAGTGTAAGCTTAATGTCCATAAGAAAACATTTTTAGCTGGTCAAGTAAGTTCAATCCTTCTGAACCAAACACCCCTAAGTATAAAAACCCTAGATGTCCCGCCATATCTTGTGTGATCGGTAATCGCGTGGTTGATAAGGAAGTGCTTGACTTAGGAGATAGTGTTAAATTACTCCTGTATCATGTGTACACCCATCTAGGTCTTGGTAAGTTCAAACCGACCAAAATGACACTACAGTTAGCACATAGGTCTGTCAAAGTCCCTCGTGGTGTCATAGAGGATGTTCTTATTGAGGTTGATAGGTTCATTTATCCAGTGGATTTTGTTGTTCTAGATACCCAGCCTGTTCATGACCAAAATTCCCAAATACATGTGATTTTAGGTCGCCCGTTTTTAGCCACATCCAATGATGTCATCAACTGTAGAACATGACTTATGAACATATCTTTTGGTAATACGACCACTGAGATGAATGTCTTTAATGTTAGATGACAGTCTTCTGAGATGAATGATTTAGAGGAAGTGAACATGATTAGTATTTTAATTCGTGATCCATTAGCTTGCACTGTGTTTGACAATCCATTATTTGTTGAAACTTTCAGTGAATTGAGGAAGTTAATATGATTAACACCTTATTTGATGATCCTCTGTTAGAGACCTTCTTTAGTAATCCATTATATGATTTTGACGGTGTTCGTTTAGATGACCATTTCACAAAAGAAATCGAGCATTGTGCTGACCTTGCGGACCCCAGAATCAATCCAATAGGTTTTTGGTCCAGTTGAGAATATTATTTATCCTAAGTTTGGGGGTAGTGATGATTCTTGTGACTGTCAAGTATCCTTATTTGAAGTCCCTAACTTGGGACCCGAGCTTTGTGCGTCTAAGATGTTACTTGAGTTTCTTCAGACTCCACAACCCGATCATCCTGATACTGTCAATGAGGAAGTCCAGCTATTACAGACCTGTCGTTCAGCTGAACCTGTTTATGTAGATACTCATATAGAATCTAAATGGACACCCCAGATAAACCCAGTTGTCTTGAAAGAAACCTTAGATAAAGTCGTGCTCAGTTTGTTTATTTGTATGATCCATTACAGTTGTCTTATATTTATGTTAGATTTATTTGGTATTGTTGACCCACGGTTGTTTCGGCTATTGGTATATGATTTTGAAATGTGACTAGCCATTTTACGATACTTGATGTCTAGCTGAATACTTTAAATTTAGCACTTGCTGGGAGGTAACCCATGCGCATGTGATACAGTAATATCCTTCGTTATTTCCTTTCCTGCAAGTGGAATCAGTTTCTCCCTGTTCATGATTTTAATTTCATCTTTAGAACATTGAGGACAATGTTAGATTTAAGTTTGGGGGTAAGGGAAAAAAATTTAGTCCAATAATGAAACTCCAAAATTTAGAGACTTGTGAATAATTCAGGATGACACTAACCATTCTAGGTAGATGAAAACAAAATTCTTGTCTATAAGAGTTGGTGTGCCCAACTAAATGGTCTATTCATAAATGGATATAACTCAGTTGTTAGAAATAAAATGCTAGTCGTCACCATATCACGTTCTGTTTTTACTTTTGTAATTTTTTTTGTTTCTCTAAGTGATTTGGTGGGGCACTAGTATCGCCTTATTGTCGCCACTAGGATGATGTTGAATGATTGAGATCAAACCCCATTATTTTAATTGAATTTGACCAGTAATTAATATATGTATATATATAATAAAAAAAATTGACACTTGAATAACAATATGTGTGTTCTCCCTGTCTCCGTCGCCTAAGCAAGCGTGGAACGCATGATCCATGGGAATTATGAAGTAATCTGCTGAAAAGGAGCATGCTCTTGGATTAAAAATATCAAATCATGTTGTCAAAAAAAAATAATAATAAATAAATAAAAATAATAATAATAAATAAATCGACCGGAGCCCTTGTATATACCAGCTAAGTTGATACTAGGATTAGGATTCATATCAGTGAGTGCGTATCTCAATCTATTAGGGTTCATCTTGGAACGATGTTCATACAGATATTCTGGGAAACACCGTTCACATTAGTCAACATATACACACTTCTATCTATGTATCCAGCTTCTTAATCTATTCATGTGATTGCGGTTTGTTAGATTCCGATATCGTGGTCCATTGTACGATTATCTAAGTAGAGCTTTGTTTTTGCATATATGAATTTTAGTACGCTTGAGTGCAAACTCGTGTACAACAATTGGATTCATATAGGGTAATGATTTCTATAGCTGAAGAACGTAGTAGCCAATTAAATATCATGTTTAGTGTTTACCCATAATCGTTCACAAGTAGCTAGGATTTGGAGTAAAGGGTGTTGTGGGTATATCTCTTGTAAACCCTCACGAGACAACACTCGTCCACTAGGGCCACCTAGGGGTTCAAAGGTTTGTTGCACACGCTAAGTGCAATCGCAATGCCTGCGACTGTGAGTTAGGATTTTTATTTTCTAGATTAAATTTGCTCGAGGACTAGCAAATAATAAGTTTGGGTGTATTTGACAGACATATTTTTGTGTCTGATTTGTCTCAATACTTTATATTGATAGTGCTCGATTATGTACTAATTTTGGTATTTTATTATGTTTGTAGGTATTTTTGGAAGAATAAATAATCGTGAAAAAATCGGATAAAAAGTGTTAAACGCACCCTCGGAATTGATAAAGATACCTGAGGATTTGACTAAAGGCACCCATGCCTTGGATATGAGAACCTTCTTCCCATATTTAAAACCAAATCTTGGCGGGAAAATATTTCTCTCATTTGCGTAAAACTATAATTGAATATTAATATTTGGGGGATTAATAAGTTTTTAAGACAAGATTATTCTTTTACCCTTTTGATATCAATATGTATACGGAACAAGACCCAAAAAATCAAAGAAAATTTCTGCAATATCTTAGTCTCGAAGGAAAGAAAAAAATATTCTCATTTTACGTATGGGATACCTTCCCTATTCACCCTGATCCTATTCCTATATCATTCGAAGCATATTAGATAGTCAGCGTGACAACAACATCACAAATATTTTTGTAGCAAGAAAATCATATCGAGGAAAATAAAATAATACAGAGATTAATTTCATTAGAAGAAAATATTTTTCGAAGATTTTGTTGACGAGAATGAGTTGTTGATGTTATAGTGTAAATACAAGGAAATAGAGAGGCATGGAGAGTTGGGGTGGGGGTTGGGGTGGGGGTGGGGTAGGGGGGGGGGGCCAGAATTGAGAGAGAAGAAAATCAGGTCGAGCCTGAGTTACAGACGTGAAGTAGAGAAGAAGAACACCAAAAATATAAGGTTGCACATAGCAGTCGTTTATTTCCTAGTGTCTTAAATTTTTTCAACAGTTCTGTAACAGTGTTATTAGCAACAAATATCTTCATTCTGTGACACTTGCTTTGTAATATCGAGTTTGTAGCGCCATATACCGTTGCAAACTCGCTGTTTTTATTATTTTCTCTCTTTTCACCTATGTAAACACTTTTTGAGATATGAATAAATCTTTTGAGAGTGTTTTCAAAATGAGGAGCTAAAGTAGGGCTGTCAATGGGTTCGGGTCCTCCCGGGTACCACCGGACCCTACTTATAAAAGTCGGGTCCGGTTCCTAAATTTGTGGACCGAAAACGGACCCGTTAAAAAACCCGGGTACCCGTGGAGTATTAAGAAAACAATGAAAACAATCTAAAAAACTTAATATCTTTCTCTTTTTTGGCTTGAATCCAATTTTTTTTATAAAATTTATTATTATTTCTTTATTAATGTTCTAAATAAAGATTAAATATAAGAAAAAACTGAAAAAAATATCAAAGCCAAAACTAGTAAAAAACTTAGAATTTTGCTAAAATAATGAATTAAAGAAAAATAACCGGGTACCCAATACATGTCGGGTCCTAAGTTGATAATGGGTCAAATTTTAGGACCCAGAACCAGACCCGAAACCACCGAGTCCCGGTTCCTGTTCCGGGTAATGGGTACCCATTGACATCCCTAAGTTAAATTCCATCACTGGTACAATGGAGGAATCCATTTTTCATGATTGTGGTAAATATATTAATTCTTTTATGACTTTTTGCATTAGTTTAAATTGATTTATTAATTTTCTTTATTATTTGTGATCTTGTTTGATGGTATATGCTTAGACTTAAGTACTTTTGATAAGCCATGCTTATAATTTACAACTAATATTTTAAAAATCTACTTTGGCAAAGAATCAGAGTCAATATTCTTTTATTATATGAGCTATAATTGCCTAGAATTAATATTTGAACCACATGAATATGAAGATTGGTGGAATCCTGAGTTTCAGTCTTTTCTATAATCTTGCTACAATCTTTTGTTTAAGTTTTTTATTTTAGCATTAGAATTTAGGTCTAAAATCAATCTTAATAAGTCCGAATGAACGAAATTTTCTTACCACTTGTCTACAATCACATTACCTTTCTTCTCATCAGCCAACTTCATTACAGGGAAGTGGTCGTACACCCACACCTAAGGGAAAAAAAAAATCAAGTTTAACAAAAGTTCGGTTAGAACAAAAATTCAATTCTCAACCTAACATAAGAAAGTTCGTCTACATATAAAGATTCATCAATCATATTTATACAAAATTTATGGATATGAGTATGTCAAAGATTACCTGGAAGAGAATGTAGTAGCCTCCAATTTGTGAAATATTAATCCGATTAGCCCTCCTAAGTTGGTCTTGAAGAAATGCAAGGACCGCAGTGCCCCAAGAGTAATCATTCACCTCTTCAAGGGGATGCAAAAGCTGGAGAAAATTGGCATTTATCCTATTTCCAGAAGTGTCGGGAATGATAAGCTGCCTAGATGACACAACAAGTAAGCGGTGACATGTTGCTTAATCTTGTCCTCATCCATCACCAACTCTCCTCTCTCTACTTTCTTTCTTGCCCCTCCGAATTCCATCTTCAAAACCACCAATTTGAACTTCCTCAGCTTCTTCAATGGACGACCCTTGTCATCGATCTCCATCAACTCCATACAACATCAGGCTCCTTAACAGAGCGTCTGAACTTCATCTTGGTCTTACTTCGGCTCCACCCTAGCATCTTCTCTGCTAAAACTTCCAGATCTTCAAAACTCATCTTAGCTTGATAGCCTTCAGAAATACATTTCCCATCCATGCTAAGTCCAGTGATCCTGCGTACGTCGTCAAGAGTGATACACATCTCGCCAAATGGGAGCTGCAAAGTATCCGTTTATGGGAAAAACCTCTCGGAAAACGCTGAGATGTGACACTGTCAAACTCGACGTGTGCATAATGGATAGCAGACCACAAAACATATAATTTGACTCTCTCCACCACCTATTCACATGCATCTCCATATCCCATGAAACCGCCTTCTGGCGTCTCAAAAGTCTAGTCGCATTTTTATGATCCTACAAAATTAATATAATCATTGACTAACTAACACACAATAAATCATAATTAAGAGAAAATAAGTCGGAAAATATATATAGTTAAGATTCAATACCTTCTTCGAGTATATTTTGGCATCCCATGAGTGCTTGTAGCCGAACAACACTTCTCATTCATCTTCTGGCGTGCCTCGATGTGGGTTAGTAGGAGTTAAACATAAATCATTATGAGGAATATGTGCATATCTAACACAAGGGGTCTTAGGCGTCTCTTCACTTTAACAACAACAAGAGAAAGATTTGGTTCTTCCTCTTCCTCTTCCAAGTCATCTTCTTCTTCCCCATCCTCAACTTGCTGCTCTCTCTCTTGGTTCACTTCACGGATTACAACTCCCGGTAACGATCCCGACGTCTTTGTAGCTTTAGTTCCACGTTTACTTTCCATTAGGTGTTTACCGTGACGAGGCGTCGAAGTTCTAAGATGTTCCAGCACCTTCTGCTTAGCTTTACCTTTCTTGTTGCCATATAAACAAAAAAAAAAACTAATTAACTAAATTCGAATAACAAAGTATGAAGTTGGGTTAAAAAACAAAAACGTCGGCAAAGAATATCACACTATCAATTTAACCTAACAAAAAGTTCGGCCAACAAACAATATGTTCGGCTAGCATACACCCTACTATTACAAAAAAAGTGTAATGTTCGGCTGAGTTTTATATTTTTAGGCTAGCCGAACTTACATTTACAATTTGGACTCAGAAGTTCGGGTAACAAAAAAATGTTCGGCTAGCATACATCAAAATAACCCAAAAACAATGTAATGTTCCGCTGAGAACAAAAAATTAACATCTGACCGAACTTTTTGTTCCCGTTTTGGAGTAAAAATTTCCGCTGAAAGGCTAAATGTCGATCTAGCCGAACTCCCAATTTTTGTTCTTAACTAAAAATATCGGTCTCAAATTATTGAGAAAATAAAAGTTTGTCTAGCCATTTTATTCTTTCTCATCCGAACTGTTCTTGGTGTTCTTAAGAAACAGAAATTTCGGTTGATAAAATACTAAATTCCTAGCCGTAATATTTACTGAAACCATATTTTGAACCTTAGTTTTCATGATTTGAAGTCGAATCAACAATCACAAACACATAAAAACGAAGGGGTTTGTCGGGAATTACCTTCCAATTTGAATATTGGCTTGATCAGGAACTGGTTCTCTCGTTTGGGGCTCGATTTCGGGTTCAACAACCAGCTCTTCAACTTCTTGTTAATTTGGTTGATTTGCAATCGCCGCAATCCCAGGACGTACATCTCTTTTACATTGTTTAACATGAGTCATTTGTAGATGATAAAATTAATCGACGATGAAATTCGTTTTCGAATCGACGATTAATCGTTTATGGAAGATGAAGAGAGACAGAGGAGAAGAAGAGTTTTTTAAAAAAAAAATTGGTTAACAAAATAAGAATGAGAAAAAGAATAATTTTAATCTTATTTATGTATTTGACTTAGAATTAGGATTAGATAGTTACTAGATTAATATAAGTTTAGAAAAAAATAATTTAATTATTTCCTTCCATCAAAATATCCTTTAACCTTATAGGACGAATAATTTAAGCACGGAAAGATCTCTCAAATTCAGGAGGTGCGGGTGGAGTCCCTAAAAAATCGTTAGAAACAAAACATACGGAACTGTTGGATTTGTGGCCTTTTGTCTCCATAGGTAGATGCATGACATGATTTAAGTACCGATTTTGGATCACATCCAGGCCGTTCATAGTTTCTTTCTCTAACCGTTGGATTACAAACTCTTTTAGGTTCTTCTGAAACTCTGTTTACTAGTTAGAGAGGGAGAAGTTTGGTGAATATTTCGATCGGGACAAGAGAAGATTTTATAAATACAGAGAGAAAGAGGGTGAAAGGTTGTGGCTTTTTTTAATATACGGAGGATTTGAAAAACTATTCAAATCCAAAAGCTTAAGAAGAAAAAGAACAGTCAGGTAAGATTACTATTTACTGTTCATGTCTAATTTTTTTTTAAGGAGAAGGTTGTGGCTGTGTTGATATACAGAGTAACAGAGGGTTAGGAGAAGGATATTATCATCTTAGATAATCATAGGCTGCCCAATCACACAAGAATAAGAGGAAAGAAAATGTCAAGTATGTTCAGTGTTTATGCCAAAATTCTCATTGACATCAACAACTAATAATTTGATGAAAAACAATAAATAGAAAGATTTTAACTTACAATTTGATACAAAGAATCCTCTTTAAAATCAATTAATGAGAAGATTTCAATAAACCATTTATTTGCAGATCATAAATCTGATCAAATTACAGTCTCACATTCATAATCTTTTTAAGTATAGAAAATGAATCATGATACTGAAACTTTTAAATCCTATCTTACACAATGAATACATACCTAATGATCTTTTTCCTTCTTCTCTGATTACTCTTCCTTAGCCTTTTCTTCGCTTTAATTTTTCGACCCCTCTCTGTTGAACACTCTCTTCTATTTATAGATTATCTAATGGGTCCCTCTTGTCCCGATACCTTCTTTCGTTCTCCTTATTACCTTTGGATCGTGATGATTGTATGGTTGACAGGTCATGCTCTTTATTTTTTGGTCCGTTACCTTGTATGATTAACACGTACTCTTCGTTCTTTAAGAATCATCTATGTCCCGATCACATGTGTCGACCATGTGGTTAAAGTAAATAAAAGTAATTATTGTTTTTACTTTCCCGCTACATGTTCATTATTACTCTTACTTTCCCGTTCTATATTCATCATTACTCTTACTTTCCCGTTCCTCGTTCATCATTACTCCTACTTTCCCGTTCAATAAGCATTTAATGTTATCTGTTTCGATCAGTGTGATACTACTTTCCTGATCTTATGTGTCAAACATGCAGGGATTTACTCAGTCTTTCACATCTGTCCTTTCTCGATCCTTTGATACATCTATGATTGTGTGCTTCTCGTTCTTCTTAGTACTACTGACTCCTTCTTTAATCGTTTTACACGTATCGTTTTTCTTTTATTTCCCAACCTTTAGTGTAATTTTGTTTTTGTATTGTAAATTAATTGGTTTACTTATTTGTATTATTAGATCTTATTATACCTTATTTTGTGTTCCTTCGTTAACCTGAAAGACAATCGATCAAATAAAAATAAGTAAATCGAGTACTGGTATAGTAGAGCAACTAGGAGATAAAGGGAGGGGATAATCTAGATATTCCATTAAAACGGTTTATATGCTTCAAAAAAAAAAAAAAAAAAAAAAAACTGTTTATCTAACCTCTTCACATTTATTTATGTTAATATTGCAAGGATCCATGAAGTCTCTACCCTCAGATATCTTATTAGATATCCTTTCTCGGGTTCATACTGAGTCTGTTTTTGAGTGCAAATTAGTATGCAAAAAGTGGCTTACTCTCATCCAAGATAGCGAAACTCACTTTACAAAAATGCACTTTAGTCACCAACTTAGCCATCTCTATGGTGGTGATGGCAACAATGATAATAATATAGCTGCTAAGGTGGAGGCAAGTCTCTATTTTGCTTGTTGCGTTGAAGATAGAAGTGTCCCACCGTTACTTTTCTATGGGGGACATCTGGTGATCGCGTTAGCTTCGATGAAAAGTACTCTTACAGGGAAAAACTGAAAAGGATCAATCATCCTCCTTCTCTACCTATTAATCATTTGTTGCAGAGCTTTGTTGGCTCTTGCAATGGTTTGATGTGCATAAATATACAACACCATCTAACTATTGATCCCATCTATATTTTTAATCCCGTCACCAGAGAATATGCCTATCTTCCTGAACTTGTCCTAAAGAAAGAAAATGTTGACAAGGTTGATCCTGAATACATATAAGAAGGAGAGGTCAGGATGATCGGTTGCATATCATCCGGATTTGGGCATGCTAGTTCTACTAATGATTAAAAGGTTGTTAGAATCCACTATCCTTGTTCTTTCAGGGAGGGTCATGTCGAAGTATACACACTTGGTAGTGGTTGTGGGTGGAGAGGCAAAGGTACAATTTCCATGACGTTGTGTAGAGATATGGCAGGCACTTATGCAAATGATGCTATTTATTGGATTGCAGAGAAAGATGTTGTGGCTTTTGATTTGGTTGAGGAAGATTTCCGATCGTTGCCGTTTCCTCCTGGTATGGTTAACCCTTGTCAGAAAGCTGAAATTTATGGACTCGTGGCATTGGGAGGTCATTTGTGTCTTTACGTCGACACATCACGTATGGAAATATGGTCCTTGAAGAAAAGAGGCAACAAAGGTAGCTGAACAAAGGAGACTTGGAGTAAGGACTTTGATATAGATTATGAAGGCGCAGTAGGTGGTTCTCGTTATTGGCTGTTCGAACCAATTGTACGAAGAATGAAGAAATCATATTCGAATATGATGAAACTGCACTTTACTGTTATGATGTGAAAACAAATACATTGAAACTGATTTCTGATAGCGATGGAGCCTCAATTGATTACTTCGTCCCCCTCAAAGCATTTTCCCATGTAAATACCTTTGCTTCGCTGAAAGCCATATACATGATTGGTAATACATGGGAAACTTGTTGATCAACTGTGAGGAGGACACATGGGTGGAATTTCATTGTTTTAACAATATTTATCAGGTGAATTTGTATTGACGTTATTTAAAAGTGGAGAGATAGTTAATTTTTTCAATTTTAATTGAAATTTGTGGTTGTGAGTGTGTTTCCTTTTGACTTGTTTTATTATGATTCTACTGTTTTAGTATGATAAACCAACTTAGGGGATTAGTGAACTTGGATTTACAAAGAGTTATTGGAGGTATCGCAAATCTTTTGTTAATTGATCGAGACTCTTTTAAAATTTCCGAGAATCTATTTTCATTCCACGTCTTAAATGAAATGGGCGGACTTGAATCATGCCTACTCATTCGTCATGGTAGAGAAGAAAAACGGCTAAAGGATCCGACGAAGGAGGATGCTTCTTTTTTTGTTCCTTCCTTGTGGGACAAGAAAAGGGATAGAAAGGAAGCTTCTATGTCCTAAGCTTAAGGCATCGGCTTCTAAGTACTTTCCACCTCTCCTACGGGTTAATGATTTGAGTCTCTAGCATAGCTCATTGTGACGTATTTCTTCTAGAGAATCTCCTAATTGTTCCAGAGCAACTAGAAAGAGATTCTTTACCCAAAAAGAGTTCAGTTCAGATGTAGGATACCTATCCAGAAGTTTTTACAACTCAATCATGTATGATGGAATCATTAAAGATCTCTGTTATTGGATGTAGACTCCCTGAAAGTCTTTAGAATTCTCTCTTAGTGCATTTAGATTTCATAACAAGTAGTAAAACACCAAGATGACCAAGTTTGGTGTACAAAAACTCCTCTCATAGTATTATTATAGATAAAAACCAATTGAAATAAAAATGAGACAAAACCCCTATTTCCATATATAATGTTAAAATTTAGTTTTTATCACCGTTCAAAATGCCAGTCCTGCCCTTCCCTATATACTCCTAAGCCTTTGAAAGTAAATTTCTAGCGCAAGTGAATATTAGAGAGAGAAAAATAGATCTTCTCCAAAGAAATCATATTCAGAAAGAATTCAAGATCTTTTCCGGCGTTATCTTCGTTTTTTTGTATCAAAGCTTTTATAGCAGGTGCCTCCGCACACAAATGATGCAAGGAGCACCTATACGGTTTTGTAAGTCTTTTCACTGTTGTTAAGTAAACCAGAAGCACCAACAGAATTGGTTCCAACTATAAGTGAAAATGATGAAACCAAAATTTGTTTCATCAAAGAAACCAATAAGTAAAAACACCAACAGAGTTGGTTCCAACCATAAGTAAAAATGATGAAACCAAAGTTGGTTCCATCAAAGAAGCCATTAAGTAAAAACACCAATAGAGTTGGTTCCAACCATAAGTAAAACACCAACATAGTTGATTCCGACCATAAGTAAAAATGATAAAACTAAAATTGGTTCCACCAAAGAAGCCATTAAGTAAAAACACCAACAAGGTTTTAAAATTGAACCATAAATAATCAAGTTAAAAGAGATGGGAAAAACAGATGAAACCTAAACCTAATTATGCTACAAACAGATGAAAACAAGATGAAACCTAATTATAGATAATATAGGGAAAACAAATGAAACCCTTATTATGAAACCGTGAAAAAAAATCATTGATGAAACACCTATGACAGATGAAACCTAATTATGAAACCGTGACAAACACCAATTACATACAAATATAATCAAAATCACTGATGAAACCAAAAATCATCGATGCATGTTGATTTCATAAAAAAAAAAAACCAAAAAATTAATACCACCAATACAGTTTAAACCAAAAATCATTGATGCTTGAAGAAAGCTAATTATGCAAAATTAGTTGATATGATTCCTACCTTTTGGAGTTTGTTTCACTGTTTTCTTTAATTTTTCATCTTTCTTATTCTCATGTTGATTTTGTTTCTTCACCATCTTGTTTTTTGAGACGATTTAGGTCAGACATTAGGTTTTAGAAGTGGTTCAATTTATGGTTATGGTTCAGAAAATGGTTTCATTGGTTGAAGTAAGTAAGAATTGAAGAAGAGAGAATCAAAAATTGGAGGATGATTTTCACAGATCTGAAAGTTTTTGGATTTTGAGGGAACTAGGAAGGAGAGGGTTTAATGGATTTGGCCGTTACGGCTGAAGATATACGTTGGAATGTAATAAACTCGTTGTGCTGGTTTTTGTTCAGTTATTTGGGTTGAATTAGAGCAAGGGCAGTTTAGACTGTTCGGTTTATTTGGGGTTTTTGTGTTAGTTTTGTTTTAATAGCTTTTTTGTGCATCGATAGTGATACCTTTGGGACTACAACCCATGTCATATTTAGATTTTGAAGTCCATGATTTAAGGTTTTGAGGGATTTTTAGATATTTATGTGTTAAAAGATACCATAAATGTTTAGATTTTGAAGTCAATAAATGGTTCCCATGTGTTCGTTTTTCAACTGCCAAAATCAAATTTTTTAAGTATCCTAAAATTGATTAAATTAAACGATTTATAGAGAAACAAAAATCGATTTTTAAAAAGATAAAAAAAGGAAAATGGTTAGCCTTCCTTAATTATTTCTTCCCTCTCATGCCATATACCTTATACTGTACGTATTGTAGTCGACCATCTATGGCCATAGAAGAAAGTTGAAGTGAAGCAGCAGTAACCAGTTTCAAACGTCATTTCAGATATCTATGATGGGGTGTTGTCTTTGGGAGAAGGCTCTTTCTTTCTTATTATTAGGGTCAATGTCATAATTCGTTAGTGGTATATTTAGGAGTAGATTTCAATCAGCAAAATGACACTGGAAGATTTTGTTATATGTTGTTCGTTCTTGTTTTAAAACAAATGTGCTTAAGCATTGTTACTCTGTTATAACAATTTCTACATTGGTTAAGGATTTCCTTGTAAATTGTTGATCTCTTGTCTGTCATCTCCACCAGACATTTGAGTTCCTCTCTGGACAACCTGTTTAATAATTTTCTAGTAATGATTATATGGAATTTGAATACTTTACGCGATTTTGTATATGCTGTAATTGTTAAGAAAAGAGAGCAGACCTGGGTATCATATCCTTTTGTGAGTTGATTGATGAAACTGTGTGCATTTGAAACTTTAGCTGCATTAATGACTTCATTCATGGTGGTATCTTCTTTTCCGAAAAGTATATTTTTGTTCATTGAAGTAGCGAATAAAACAGGTTCTTGATTTACTAAACTCATTTGTGCTCTTAACCATTTAACTTGAAATTCATGTATATTGATTTCGTCAATAAAAATGAAATTTGGATGCTTTATTAGCAATACTCATACTCCTGTGAGCCATTCATTGAGATAATTAAGGAAGGCTACCCGTTTTCCATTTTTATCTCTTTATGAATAGTTTAATTTAAGCATTTTAGGATACTTAAAAAATTGATTTTGGCAGTTAAAAAGCGAACACATAGCAGCCATTTATTGGCGAGGAAAAAGGTTGTTTATGCTAAAATTCCCGTTGACATTAACAACCAATGATTTGATGAAAAAACAGTAAACATAAAGATTTTAGCTTACAATTTGATACATAGAATCCTCTTTTAAACCAATGATTTGAGAAAAATCTTAATAATCCATTCATTTACAGATCATAAATCTGATCAAATTACAGTTACAAATCCATAATCTTATAAATCAAGAAAATGAATCATGATAGTCGAACCTATCAATTTAATCTTAGACAATGTATACATACCTAATGAACTTCTTCCTTTTACTCTGATTAATCTTCCTTAGTCTTTCTTCACTTCAATTTTCCGACCCCGTCTCTGTTGAATGCTCTCTACTATTTATAGATTTATTTAGTGGGTCCCTCTTGTCCCGATACCCTCTTTCGTTCTCCTTATTATATTTGGATCGGGATGATTATACGATTGACATGTCATGCCTTTTGCTTTTTGGTCCGTTACCTTGTATGATTAACACGTGTTCATCGTTCTTTGAGAATCAGCTTTGTCCCGATCATACGTGTCAAACGTATGATAAAAGTAATTATCGTCTTACTTTCCCGCTCCATGTTCATCATTACTCCTACTTTCCCGCTCCACGTTCATCATTACTCCTACTTTCCCGTTCCACGTTTATTATTATTCTTACTTTTCCGTTCAATATGCATTTAATGCTATCTGTTTCGATCAGTGTGATGTTACTTTCCCGATCTTAGGTGTCGATCATGCAGAGATTTACTCAGTCTTTCACATCTGTCAATTTTCGATCCTTCGATACGGCTTTGATTGTGTGCTTCTCATTCTTCTTAATTTCACTGTCTCCTTCGTTAATCGTTTTACACGTGTCGTCCTTCTTTTATTTCCCAACAGAGGTGTAGATGATTTTTTGGCGTAGATAATCCGGAGGTAATTTGGATATGGGCATGTGAGACAAATAGCAACATGCCATGTGTCTTATATTTTAACCGATATTGATAAACTGAATCTTAATTTTAAACCCAGATTTACCATTTTCCCAAATCTAAAAAATCTTGCTATTCACCGAATATATTAACCATCCTAAATTAACGTTAATAAATATAAATTTAAAAGTAAAAAATAAATAAAAGATGTCTTATACGAGAAGAGATGGAACCATTCTTATTGCCACCAATCTTGAAAAGCAAAGGAAGATCATTTTACAAGAGTAGTTAGTACCGCGAAACCAGTTGTCTTTCTAAAATAAAACACCTACTCCGTTACCTATGTGAATATAAATGAGTTAATTTTTTTACCAATCCTTGAACAAAAATTCAACATTTTTCATGATCTCCAGAAAATCCAGGTAAAAAATCAAAGTGAAGGCTAAAAGTAAAAACTCGATTTCACTCCATATGTCACAAGAAACTTTATGTTCACCAAATCAAAATTTATTTTTTCTTTCTGTACCAATAGAATCGTTACCCTAGACCTAATATTTTCCTTGATGGTTAATAACATTGTTAGTTGTTTTGTTTCTGTAAAGGTGAGCAAAGTTTTTATAAAATCATCAAATTTTAGTTCTGGATTTATTTCGTCCTTAATAACGTGTTTGGTTTGAGATTTTAGATCAGTGCCATCTACTCTTTTTGTATTCTCGTTACGCCTTCTACACTCACATCTACCAAATGAAATGGTTGATCTTAAGTGATCCCAATGTTTTTGCAATCCGATCATACGTGTCAGAAGATCTTGGGTTTTTTTCTTACCTTTAATTTTGTATATATTAACGTTAATTTGGGATGATTAGTGTTTATTAGGTGACTAACAAGATTTTTTAGATTTGGAAAAGGGTACAACTGGAATTTAAAATTAAAAAAATCAGTTTGTCAAAAACTATTAAAATATGGGACAAATGGCATATCACATGCCCATATGGAAATTTGTCCCTCATCAGGTATTTATTTCTTAAATAGATGATATTTTGAGAGTTTTTTGTTTAAATATTTTCTTGAAGATTAAATATTAAAAAAATTATAAGCATAACCAAATAAGTTACAATTATGCCCATATAAATAGAAGAAAAAACTATAAATATTATCTTCTAACCCACATAAGAGTGAGAGATTAAAATCCCCATATTCATGTTCATATCCTGATCATTTTAATTTTTAGTTGATAAACATAGTTATAATTTATATTATGCATGTATAGAAATAAACTTGTTCATTAAATTATTTATATATTTATTTTATAAAAATAATTTTTGCGTAATTAATTATTTCTTATTTGATGTGTGTAACTAGACTTTTTATACTATTTCTTTTGTTTTTATAAGTCATTGAAATTTCTTAAAAGTCGTTTGGAGAGTCCCAGAAAATATATGAACTCATGGAGTCTTCCAAAATCTCTTATATAAAAAGTCTCTTGATCTCTCTACAAATCACTATTGATCTAACCCCTTGTTAATAGACACACCAATTCAACACTGCTAATGTGTATCAGTTTATTGGGGAAGGTATCAATCTTACTAATATAAAGGAAAGACCTAACTTTAGTTGTTATACCCCTAATATTATAAAAGTAACCTCCAACATCATTAATAACACTATATATGATGTATATTAAACATATCTATGCATATTAATAAAAATGTCATTGTTTTAAAAATAAATTAAAAAACACAAATAAAAATATTATTTGGAAATTATATATTTGGAAAGCTCTTTGAATTATCTGTACAATGAGTACAAATAAAAATATTAAATTTTTATTTTTAAATAAACAATTTCGTTTGTTTTGAATTTTATGTTGTTAAAGAAGCTCAATACAAATATGTGCATCGCACATGTGTTTTCACTAGTCTATATAAGATAAACTTGAAAATATTACATCCATCCAAAAACATAACATAACAAATTGATTATAATAAGTTAATGATATGATAACAATGGTCGGTAGTATATATATTGAAACATTAAATCAGCTTTAGGATAATTTGGAGAACATGAAAAAGTTGTAAGAGACGATGTTTACGGTGTAGCCATAACAACATTGATGAGACCTATTAACTTATTTATTTTCATCAGTTCAATCATTCTATGAGAGCAAGATGATGAATCAAGTTTTGACCTTGTAAGAAGCATATAACTTGCTGGTTATTATGCACCGAGAGGTCATTGAGGATCTAATAGATGGCCAAATAAATGCAAACCATGCTATGAATCAAGATGTTGGGCTATATGAGAATAAGTTACGAAAAATGATCGCGACAACCATTCAAAAGTTGTCTTCCCACAAGCCTATGAAATTTGAGGCTCTTATGAATGAGTGTGCTTTCCTTATAACTGTATAACATTGTTAATTATGCGCACATGCTCTTTCAGGTTACTGAGAAGGTCTTCCAGGTTTCTCTTAATAATCTGTAAGGAAATGTGTCAACTAACTTTCAAACTTTTGGGTTATTTCTGAACACTGATGAAAATATAGTTTTACATTATTGATGTACATAACTATGTTCTAGTTTTTATTTTTATTTTTTATTATCTGGTGGCAATATTTATATTAAATTGGCTTATGGCAGTATATTTAAGTTCCTCATACATATTATAAAATCTAGTTTCCTTATAAAAAAAATTTTGAGGCATAAAATTTTATATTATAATTGAGAACAAAAAATATATACTGTCATGGGAAATTTAATATCTATATTGTCACCAGATGACAAAAAGAACAAATAAAAACCAGAACTATATATATTGTTTGACATGGTTCAGAACTAAATTATTGTCCAGAAATAACCCAAAAGTACGAAAGTTAGCTGACATATTTCTTCACATATTATTAAGAGCATCCTTGAAGACCTTCTCAGTAAAATGAAAGAGCAGGTGCGAATAATCAACAATGTTATATAGTTATTAGGAAAGCACAAACTCATTCACGATAGCCTCAAAATCCATAGGCTTGTGGGAAGATCGTTTTTGAGTGGTTGTCGCGATCATTTTTCATAATTTCTTATCATGTTGCCCAACATCTTGATTCTATGCATGGTTTGAATTGAGTGCTACACAATTCCAACATTTCCGTGACACTAGAAATCATGTAGGCATTCATTTGGCCACCTTTTAGATCCCCAATGACCTCCTAGCGCATAATAACCAACAAGTCATATGCTTTTTTTAAGGTCAAAACTTGATTCATCATCTTCCCAATGAAATCAACCATAAGGAACACACATTAGGTGATACACAAAAAGGTACAACACTCTTTTAACTTCAGAGAAATATTGGACAAATAATTAAAATCGACTAAGACTTGTTGCATTGGTGAATTGGTTATAAAAATCAGTAATCGAAGAAAAGTAAACAATAACATCATAGATGGTAGCAAAAGTGACTGTGTAAGAAACTCATATTTATTATGGCAAGAATCTAAAGTATAATCCTCATATAAGTTTATTGGCCTGTCAATGACTCAATGGATAACCGAATATCTGATATCCGTCTGAATCCATACCGAAAATTTATGATATTATTTAAAATTTCGGTATCGGACACGGATACATATATCTTATCAGATACGAATACAAAAATACCAATATCCTATTGAATAATTTATGGTATTGTAGATGGTGGGTTTTTGACAAGGATAAAATAGTAAAAATTATCTCTCGAGTTTGAGAAATATCAAACCTTAAAATTATGCAAAGAGTATTTTAGGCAGGTGCTTATCCCGTCCCCTCTCAGGTTCTCATCCCTGTCCTCTCTCTATATGTATGACCCAACTACATATACGATTGAAATTACTGAATGAATCAACATTCATTACTATACGAAATCATCAGAATGACAAGGGTGCTTACTATACCATTCCCAGATATTTTATAATTTTAAAATGAATTAATTACATGAAGATTCATTATCTAGCATCCAAGACGCAAGCAAATGGTCCAAAATTTGAACTAATCTTTTGTTTTCAACAGTAATAGCAACAGTTTCTGCTACAGTCTCTGCGACAGATTTGAAGTTTAATACACAACTGAAGCGTTCTTTATTCACTGCGCCTGAAGTCTATTGTTGATCCAATAAAGGATTTTAATCTTTTTACGACGTTGTGAGTCAGTTCTTCTTTGTAAATTCTTCTAAATTAATTAAATTAATGGGTTTTTCTCTACTTTCTTGTTTTCTTTTTCCATGAGTAGCTAAGATCCTCAACTAGGATTAGAGATGAAATCCTATTGTGTTTGCTGACATATTATGCTTATTTTCTATAATTATTTATCTTTGTCATATTTCTTGATTATAATGATAATGATTTCTTCATGTGTCCTTAAATGCTTAAATAATTGTTTTAAACATTCTTTTCAGAGATAAGCATATTATAGTGGAGAGAAAAAAAACTAATTGATTAAAATTCGGTATTTTCGAAGACGTAAATATGATCGTCCGAAATCGTCTTGAGAATTATTTTGAAAAAATTATAGAAAATGGTTACAAACATCTAGTTTGCATAGTTGTGATTACATCTCGAGTCCTAGGTTTTCTTTCTCTTATAAATCAATTTAATTTAATTTTCTATTGTTTTAGAATTTTAGAATATACTCAAAAACCAATTTTATTATTAGCACATCATTTAATTAAAAGTTAGAAATTACAATTTTGAAATCCCTGTGGAACGAACCGTACTTGCATACTGTCTCATCGACAACCGTGCTCTTGCAGTACAATTAAAATATCGTATCAAGTTTTTTTGGCGCCGCTTCCGGGGATTGGGATATATGATTTTTAATTTTTCTTAATTTTTCAGCTAATTAGTTTAATATTTTTTTATTTTGTTTTAGATTTTATGTGGGTATCTTCTTGTCTTTGATGTGCAGGTAATTTGTTTTTCATTTATTGTGGAAATTGCCTACCATAAAAGGTAAATAGGATATTCCAGAATTTTCTTTTTTTATTTATTTTGTAAATACTTATATCAGGATATATTTTGATTCTTTATATTATTTTATTTTATTTCTTTGTAAATAAATTTAGATTCTTTTAAGTTAGATTTTTCTTAAAATAAACTTTAAAATTTCTTTAAAAAAAACACTTGCACATACTAATTGCATCTTCCGGCACCGAATTTTAGGAAAACACGTGGGATAGTAAGCTGAACCCTTTGGGCGTTATCAGCCAAACCACCACGAGCCTTAGCATGTATCTTTGACCAGTCTTTGACTGTAGGTATATTTTGCTAAAGTAACCTAAGCCTACCTATTTTAGTCGAACCTTCATTTGTACGTGCACTTAAAAAAATGTCGAATAGGTATTATGAGGACCAATACAATGATTATCGACCCGAATTTCAAAATGGACATTACCTGTACTATGACTATAGTGTGGATAGTACTTGGGACCACTACCAACCTTCTGAAGGTTATGTTTCATACCATGGTGATCCTAATTACTATTCACACGTTCACCGATCATACGAACGGGTAAATGAGCAATTTATACTGAGCAAAATGTTAGTTCTCCATATTTAGAAGATACCCTCAGGCATTTCATAGAAACTTGAAAATTTCTTGAGTCTTCGTATGCTTCTTTGGATGATAAACTCAATCAATTTGCTGAAACTGAACGGAAGCGTGACTTAGAAAGTCAGAAAGATTTGCAGTTATGAGTACTGCTCTTAGTGAACTTAATAAACGTTTAGATGAAATTGAAGAAGAAGAACGGTTAGCTGCTAATATTGCTCAAAATGAATTGAATTGCCAAAATAGTGTTTCCAATTTTACCCTTGATAATAATGATGTATATTTACCTAATTTAGATGACGAGATTAGAATTGAAGACACTACTTGTTCAAATAAGTTTTAATCATCTTCATGTTATTATGAGGATGAGGATAGTAGTGATGAATAATTTGAAATTCGTAGTCATAATGATCATGAAACTTTTATACCATTTGAGCCTCATGATGATAGTGTTGTTTCTAGTTCAAATCCTAATAATATTGATGATTATTTACCTATTCAAAAGGAAAAGGATTTAGCTAGAGATACTGTTATTATTGGCGGTGAATATTTCCTTGTTATTATGAAGACGGTGATAGTTTAGAGGAGCGAGTTTATCCAGAGACTAGTGTTTTAGAGTCCAACGATTCAAAGACCATAGTCTCTAACGAAGATGATAGACTCGTAGAGAATTTAAATATGAGTGAAGGTACCCCACCTGATGATTATAATCTAGATGAAATAAGTGACCATTTTCCTAAAAATATGATAATTTAGAAATTAAGGAAATTGTGACTAGTTTGTCCAAGGACATTGACCACTCTAGGTTTGGGGGTGAATATTACTTTCTTTGCCATAAATCTTTGACTCTTATTAAGGTCTCTCACTTTGGACTTGATGTCTATGCCTCAACCATATTAAGAGATTATCTTCAATAACTGTTTCCTGAACTTAATCATGTCCAGAAAGAAGTTCAGTTGTTAGAAACCCATCCTCTGGTTGATGTGGTTTACCCGGTCTATGATACCATGGATGATTTTGTTGTCCCACCAATATTTTATTTACCAATATTTTGTCCCTAACCTAATCATGTCTAGAAGAAGAAGAAATTGTTTCCAAAAGGGTAACTGTTGTTAAAAATTGTTACCTAATCTTTTGTATTCAACAGTTTTAGCAACAGTCCCTGCGACAGATTTGAAGTTTAATACACAACTGAAGCGTTCTTTATTCACCTCGCCTGAAGTCTTTCGTTGATTCAAAAAAAGATTTTAATCTTTTCGCGACGCTGTGAGTCAGTTCTTCTTTGTAAATTCTTCTAAATTAATGAAATTAATGGGTTTTTCTCTACTTTCTTGTGTTTCTTTTTCCATGAGTAGCTAAGAGCCTCACCTAGGATTAGAGATGAAATCATATTGTGTTTGCTAGCATGTTATAATTATTTTCTATAATAATTTCTCTTTGTCATATATCTTGATTATAATGATAATAATTTCTTCATGTGTCCTTAAATGCTTAAATAATTGTTTTAAAGATTCTTTTCAGAGATAAGCATATCATAGTGGGAAAATTATTAATCTTTTGAGAAAAATCTAATTGATTAAAATTCTGGATTTTCCAAGACGTAAATATAATTTTCCGAAATCGTCTTGAGAATTTATTTTGAGAAAATTATAGAAAATGGTGACAAACATCTGGTTTTCATAGTTGTAATTAAATCTCGAGTCCTAGGTTTTCTTTCTCTTGTTAATCAATTTAGTTTTATTTTCTGTGTTTTATAATTTTAGAATATAATCAAAAACTAATTTTGTTATTAGTACATCATTTAATTAAAAGTTAGAAATCGTAATTCTGAACTCCCTGTGGAACGAACCGTACTTGCATAGTGTCTCATCGACAACCGTGCTTTTACGGTATATTTAAAATATCCCATCAATGTGTACTCTTCTACCCTCAACGTATGAGGCTTGGTACAAAGAGTAAAAACGTGGACGTCTTGCTTCTTGCCAAATTTGGAATTCAGGGTTTTCGAAACGATTAAAATAGGATTTGCAACACTTATAAGTGTCTCAAATAACCAAAACTCAAACCCTAATTAATGCTTTCAAACCCTAATTTGAAAAGGGTAATTTCCCAACCCTAATTCCTAGGCGTGTACGCCTTGCCCTTTTTGTGCATTTTTCATCTACAAAAAATCTTACACATCCCTACTCAAAAGCCAAGCATGGACGTCATGCTTATCTCCAATATTTGGTATTTTTATTATTTTTCCCTCAACATGTGAGGCTGAGCACGGGAGTAAAACGTGAGCTTCTTGCTTCTTGGCCAAAACTTGGCGTGAATGTCTTATCTTTTACTCCAATTAGGCGTTTTGACTATTGCTTCTTAGCATATAATATTCAAAATCCTAATTAATATTTCCAAACCCTAATTTTGAAGAGGAAGACGTTTCTACCTCTCTTGATTTCAACGTGTGTGCCTTGAGTAGGTAGCTAAGCTTGCGTGACTTCTTCTAAGACAAAACTCTATGTCTTCAATCAGAAATAAAGCTCACACGTTTTGCTTCTTATCAAAAATTGGTGTTTTACTCTTTTACCCTCAATGTGTTAGGCTGAGTACAAAGAGCAAAACGTGAGATGTCTTGCTTCTGGATAAAAACTTGACGCTCTTCCCTCTTCCTTTCACGTGAATATCTTGACTTAAAGAATTAGGGTTTTGAAAAGCTTCAAAACCCTAAGCTATATTAGGCCTCTCACACATATGTTGTCGTATATGGCCTCACATATAATTTTTCATGCGCGGCAGCATACACTTATACGAAATAAGCATGTCAATGCAAAATTGACTAAGATGGACACACTGCTCCTTATACACAAATAAATATATATTTATTTTATTTTAATCTGCTAGACTCATAAGTCCAGTCAAGCAAGACAGGCTCATCAGTCTAGTCAAGCAAGACAGGCTCATCAATCTAGTCAAGCAAGACAGGTCTTCAGTCAGAAGACTAAGTAGGTTGCATTCGACTTAATATTGTTATTAGTACTCAATGATACACAAATTACACGATACATCAAATGTCCCAAATAAGGGGATATTCACTAGGGTATTTGTATGACGGTTTACGACATGTGGTTCAACAATGCACCCACTAAAGAGAAATTCTGGAGAATTCGATCAACAGTTGAGTAGAGGAGTGGTAAGTTGAGTAACCAACTATTAAACCTCAATTGAAGTGGAGAGCAGTTGTCAACACCTTCTCCACCTTTTCCACTTTACCACTACTCAACCATCGACACTTTGTTCTAGAGAAGAGGTCAAGTGGTTACAATAGCTATGATATAAATAGATTCTCAATCTATTGAACAAGACAAATTTTTTAACACCTGAACAAGTCTGAAACAGAACAATTCAAGTCGATTAACCTTGATCATTCAACCTTCTCACACAGAAGAATTTTTCATAACTATTTACACCAATCACCTCCCACAGAGTCTGATACTCTGATCTCATCCTTCTCTCGCTTCCCTACCTAAGACCAACCCTTCTCCTTCTCTTTTGGGACTGAAGCAAGACTAGAACGGCCATTGTTTGGTTTAGGCCAGCATTGTACAGATTGATCTCTCGAATCTAAATAAAGTACTTCAACAATGCAAATGTTTAAGGATTGACGAATTATCACCTACTCACCCACTTTTCCTAAATTAGCCCTCAATTCGTTTTTCCCTACAAACGATTTGGCGACCAAAGTGGGAGATCAATCTCTCAGTTACAAAATTAATTTCTCGGATTTTTCAATTTTCTCAATTTCAAAAATGGTTGATTATAGGAATATTTCAGAAGTATTGGTGTTGAGTTTCCTCATACTGGCAGGATCCCCATCATTACCCAAAAGTTTATTCTACCTGATCAAATTCCTTCCGAGGCTACAGATACTCAAAGCCTAACTTGTATTAACGACCTAGTGAAAATTCTAAATGATGTTGTAATAAATCAAGCCGAAATTATCAAGACCCAAAACAAAGTGTTCACCCTTTTGGAAATTCTCATAGATCAGTTATCAAAAGAACCGATTCATGTCTTCGTCGATGACGATCATGACAAGATTTCTCCTCACGTTGAACATGAACTGGAGATGAGCTATCAACCTGGTCTTACTACTTATGAAGACTCAAAGCAATTGCTTCAAATGCAAAAAGAAGACTCGATGTATCCAACATACTACAATCAGGGCCCTTACAACAAAGGGATGATGATATCCCACAAATCCCTTTTATAGGGTTTATGTTCCCAGGATTTATCAGAAATTGCTAAGCGATCGAATATAATTGCACCTTCCTTGTCAGAAGGGACGAGATTGGCCAGAAATGAAGAAACACGTAAAACTCGCAGCAGTCAGCGTCTTCCCCATAAGAAGTATAGTGTTCAACCACCTATAGATACTATAACTGAAGGAAACAAAAGGAAAGCTTCAGCACCGGAACGACATCCTGATGTGATTTTATATAGTGGTAAAAAGAGGTTCGATTCTCAGACTT